>JACTAT010000164.1:305958-334272 GCA_014526335.1 Chrysaora quinquecirrha | reverse complement strand
GTTTGGACAGTTGTTTGCGTAGTGCCCAGACATATTGCATTGGAAACAAATGGGGGCTACCGAGGGCTGGGAGGTAGAGCAACGCATAAATTTATTGAACGCATAATCATCCAGACGAGCCCAAGAGAGAGTTTTGTTAAGCCCAATGTTCATACGAAAGGCAGTATCATAGCGCAGCCATGCAGTAACGGGATACTGGCGGTGAAAACTGCAAATCAGTTCTTGATAAGCTAGGAGCTCGTGGGCTAATTCAGGGTGAAAATTAACCATGCAACGAATGAAAATGTTCCACGCCTCCAACCAAGTCGCAGAACTATTTATTTTGGGCTTCTTCGCTAAAGGGTTAGGGTCAGAAGTGACGGACGTAGCTTCCCCACTCTCAGCTAATTTGACTTGTAAGGATATCTGGCCGAAGCTTACGTGTGATGCGGAATCATAAAGGGAATTGGGCAATAGAAGATTAAAGTCAACGTAATCTTTACTCTGAATCGCCTTCAGCAGTTTGCTCGACAGAGGGGGGAGAGAGGATATGCTGACACTGCGTGAAGCAAAATGAGAGAGTCGTTACCTTGATTGCTGGCAGAAACTGGCAAAACGGCACCTTGGGTTTGTACGTTGTTAAGCATTTGCCCCTGCGATGGGGATGACCATCTCCTTGGTGTATGGACCTTGCAATTGATGATGCAGGTGAAAGCTGCTGGTTTCCACGAACCGGTGTATGCTGTTGGATCTCGTCTCTAATTATGGCACGCAATTCATCCAACGGAACTCTGTTTTGTTGCAATCCTGAGTTATTGATCCCACTAGGGCCAGGAACAGGTTCTCCTTCTTCTTGAGGCTCTGGTGTGGCTGGCTGTGTGTCCAGATCAACATTCTGAGCTCTATGGGCCGGTATATCACCCTGGTGAAGATAAGCATACAGGCGGGCAACCAATGTGGATTTTTTCCCAGTGCTTGATAATCCATAGGCAGCACATCGCAGGCGTATCGTTTGCTTCGCTGTCCGCTCCCAGTCACGTCGAGAGAGACGAATATCCCTTTCTTTTATGCGTGCATTAGCAGAGGCAACAGAAGACATAATGAATTCAATAAATTGACTAAACGAATGACGAACAACTTGATCCGGTCTAGATGACTCGTTTGAGCAACTGAACTGAGGAGGAAGTGAACCTGTGATGCTTATTTCAACTCAAACCATCAAGGGGTTTGGGACTAGGCTTCCTAACAGGGGGGTAAATGAATGCCTTCTCGTTAACATACATTTACGCTGGGGCGTAAATGTCCTAGTTGCTGGCGATTCGCTCGAAAATAACTTGCGCTCTTTGTATATATATATATTATATAGAATACAATAGTCAACACTACAGCAATTCACTTCAATGCTCGTAATGTGACGCCAATACAATTCAATAAAAAACAGACCCTGAAGAGCTTTTAATCATCCAAGCATCTCCGTTGTCGTGAAAAACCAATTGTTTTGCATCAGAAATCCAAGCTCTTCGCTCAAAGTTGACGTCATGAAGTATCAGCCCATCATGTGTGCTGCTGATTGCAAACAATGATGTGATGTTATTCTGGTGTTTTACTGCTATACTCTTCAAACCCTTTCCAATGATTATTGGTGACCATCTATCCAAATCTAAAATAGAGTGAAAAAATTTCTACACGCGCCTTATTTTCCAGGGGGTATTCCTACTTCCTAATGTAGGCTGGCAGGTATATACCTCTCATATGGGTAGGTATTTCTTCAGAAATTCCCTAAAACTGGGTATGAATATGCCTAAAATACCTCAAAAATGGGTATAGAATGGCAAATTTCCTGAGCATTTGGTACACCAATGCATACGAAAATCATAAAACGTGGTGCCTGCGGGGTGTAAGACAATACCTCAAGGGTGGGCTGGTTTGTAAAATCTCGGGGACACATTCCTGTAGCAAAATTTGCTGCATTTGCTCTCCTGAAACGACTGCAATTCTGGTCTTTGAACGTGGAGAGTATTCCCTTACTTGACATGTCTACCATTTTCCAGAAAAATGTCACGTCGACCCAGACCTCTTTAAAAAGGTCTACTCTTGTTTTTGTAGTGATAAAAATGTTCAAAAATAATATAGGGAAAAAATTATTACCTGATAGTACGATTGGCAGCAGTGAAATAAACATGAAATACTAAATAAAAATAAATTGATTTTATTATCTTGGAAATATCTTTTTATCTCTATAGTTAGCTTATTTCATTCAAGGTACCGTGAATACTTATTCCAGGGAAAGCACAAGCGGTAGGGGAAGAGCAATAGCATATGGCAATGCAAACGAAGTCCCTCATCCTTGTTTAGCCACCATTGTCTATCAGCTGAAATCTGGCGATTTTGTCCCCACACAGGGACTTCAGAATGTGGGTTCAATGCCCATACCAAATGCTCAAATGCCCTTTGTTTATGGTGGGTTGAGGAAGAAACGAAGATCTTTCAGCAGATCAGGGATAACATCACGAAATTGCCATGCAGACAACTAGCGCCCTAAGACCCCAATCGAAAGCATAAAAAGGAGCAAAGGATGAAACGGAGGAAGATTAATCAAGCAAAGCAAAGAGGGCGGCGGGAGGGAGGTTAATCTGTTTGACAAGCACCTCGAAATCTTCGAAACGTTCCCAGTTGACAAATCATGTTCATTTTAAAAACTATAGTTCAAAAACAGACCGCATGACGAAAATTTAAAGCCGCAAAATTTAAAAGCACAAGCTTATTTAAGTGCCAAATTTGAAGAAATTACTTTGTATCAAATAGCTTCAACCAATCACGAGACACACGCAAAAGCTTCGATTGTTCTTATTTGCGATGCAAGAGGGGGTTACAATTTTTAAAAAACCCTGCCACATATTGAACGAGAATTAAAATTAGTCGTACCTTAGACGACAGGTTTGATGAGGATTAATGGCCGGAGGAAAAACTGGTTAGAAGCTGACTATCCTTCTCTTGGCTAAATGCATTCAGCAATGCGACAGCTCTGCTTCTCCCTCTTTTGCACAATGAAAAAACAAGTCATGTGTCTTCCCCACCCACCCATCCAAAAGAGACCCTTTTTTTCTTCTGTTTGTATCTTAGTCTTTCTAGCCTCAGTCCACGACTCTTTTTCCACTACTCAAATGCAGGCCTCCGCAAAGGATGCCCGGGAATTTTGTTAGTTACGCTTTCGCGCACGAATTCATTGAATTCTCGTAACTAGGGAAATTATTCCCAGAATTCCCATCGAAAATCATTAACAAAAACAAGGAGCTGGGAACAGGGAATAATTTTCATTAAAAGTGTTGAGGTTCAGGCTACTGAATCGAAGGGAATCGTATGTTGGTGAAACGCATAGCGTTTTGCGTTTCAGAGACACGCAACAGGACACTTATACAAGAAGGACACTACAGCAGATTACACTGCCCGGAAATTTAATTCCCCCGACATACCACCTGCCGTAAAAAGAATATTTGCGCAGGCAAAACCAGATGATGCACCGAGCACCACATTTTTGGGTCCGCTCCGGGCATTAACTAAAAACTTACTTACCATGGTACCCGGGCAAAATTGAAATTCAAGGGAGGGGGGGGGGAATATCTAGAGCTACTTACTTTGAAGCGCATCTTAACTTGCAATGTAATCGTCACCATCACTTCTGCATTTGTAGAAGATTTTCTGTAATAAAGATACGGATCGTTATTTTTTGAACATTGTTTTACATGCGAGAGTATTGACTCGTCACTGATACATTTGCTTTTATCTGTGAATCAAAGTTTGGCCAAGTTTTTTCTGCTGAGTAAATCTTTCAGAGACAGTTTTGCTGCACTGTCGGTATTGTTGTTCGTTATGGAGAGCTGTAGGGTGACTGTCTTCCTTACAAAATAGAACACAAAATAGAGCAACTACAATTGAAACCTTTAGTTTTAGCTAAAATAGAATGAATTACTAACACGACTTGTACACTCATTTTGATCGAGAGTTGCTTTTCTCAAGTTTTTACCTTTTTGAGCCTGAAATGGTCTTATCCTTAATCTGTTCTTAACTTCTCGGTTACTTAGACAGTAATATTGTTCAATAAATGTCTTGAGTGGTACTAGGCTTAAGTAGAAATGCAGCATGCTTGTCTATTTCTTTGTTCGCTTGCATTTTACAACAAATCTGAATGTCTTACTCTCATATTCCAGTAAGCTGGTACTCTTAGGGCTTATGAAAAGCCAGCCTCAGCTTGTTCTTACTTGGTTCCAAAAACCCGGGCAAAATCCTGGCTCGGGTTTTTATAAAATTGTTCTTATAAAAAATTGTACTTACCGCTTGCATCCAAGTTCGTTGTCAAATAAACAGTATCGTATAGGAATATAACGGGTAAATTCTATGTTGAATGGTCATTAATATGAATGGGATGGTAGCGATTGATTTATTGTGTATTATGTATTATTAGATAACAAGTGTTTCTACCCCAAATCATTAGTTCTTTTTAAACCATTTAGTTAATGCAAATATTGCTATTTAGTGTCCTCAGATACGGCATGGGAAATGTCACAACGTTGCCAATATGGAGTCAATAGCACCTGCAAACGATATTCAAACATAATTTTTTATTGTTTGCAGTGAATCGTTATTCTAAATAAATCAAGGGAACGGTTAATTAATTAGCTTGCTATAGACTTGACAAACATCCAGCAACCACCGACTAACTTTTGGGTTGTTGAAGGTGAAGGGGAAATGGTGTTTCAGCGCCAGTAGCTAGAATCTCACTAGTAGGTTAACTAATCGAGACCTTGACCCTGGCTGCGACGCTACCATGGCTGGTCTCGAACCCTGACCTCTCTGAGCTCCTGACATTACGAGTCAGCTTGATTACATCACGACGCTATAGCGCCTTCGTTGTTAGGGGCCTACAATGCCTGCCAAAAGTCTTTGAACATTTAATCTAGTGGTAGTAGGAGAAACCTCTCCCCCCGCAAACAATGTTGATTTTGTGCGTATTGGAAAACCTCATAGCTCCTCAGTTGTTTATCCATTCGAGAGGGAGCTGAAGGAGCAACTCTTTTGAAATCCTTTTGAGCGTTCAAACTGTGCCACCGCACTTTGTGTTCACCCCCAGGGTGCAATGATTTTCAAGACGATTAGCGGAGCATTTTAACTGAACGCGCTATCCGGTAAAAATTCAAAACTCGACAAAGGCATGCCAGCATAGTGTAACTAGGGCCTAAGTCTACTTCTTATCCTGCTGGATGCTCAGAAAAACCCGCTGCGTTACCTAAGTTTGCAAAGCACAAAAAAACTTATTCAGACAGCATGAGTAAAATATCATCACAAGTTCTTGTAATAGTATACTGTATGTAAAGTTATTTAATATGACAAGAGGAGTGGGAAATCTTACAAAAAGAGCGGGCGAGTTATAAAAACCCATAAAATTTCACGTTATTTTTTCTTGCATTGTAAAAAGCATTTTCATTGATATTGATATATTAATTATATTTTATCTGATTATAGAAAATCTGGTTGAATGGATAAAAAATTCACTTTCTCTTGTCTCTTGAAGGTATCAAAAATTTACAAACGTGTAATTATAAATTTGAGAGAAAATATTAATATGCGTCTTCTAGAGGGTTGAAATATTTAGTTGCTAAACATCTGTGAAAGGTGCGAATAGTGTTTCTATCAAACTACAAGGTTAAGGCTGCGTTCACACCGAGTTCGGTTGTAGTGGACTAAACAAATTCAGTTCCAAGCATTTACACGGGGACAGATGAGTACGGTTCCGAGCGAGTAAGCTTTCCTGGGCGAGGTCGAGCGTGGTAAGGCATGAAGATCCGCATCTTAACCCATACTCATATAAAAGCAGCCTTAAGCAATCCAGATATGCTTTATGCGGAAAAGTAATATATAGTAGTATATATAATAATATATATACATATCTGTTCCTATTTTAAGGGAACAATATTTAAGTTCGGATACCCTGAAATATTGTCCCTCCCCCTTCTTGCAGCACCCGAAACATTCACGAACCGTCTTCATTTTACCCTAAAAAATATTACGGCCAAATCTGCCATTTTATCTAAGAGTTCCCCCCTGAAATTCAATGGTCCAACATTGTTGCCTTGTTTAGGAGTCTACAGGCTCCAGGGGGAATCCTTTGTATTAAATACATAACTTGATACATGCACACATATCAAATGCCTGATTGCCTAGTTTAGGGGTCTACAGACAACGGGGGTGGGGGTCATTCGAATTAAATACATACCTTGATACATACATACATATCAAATGTGCTGTGCGTTGCTATGTGCTTTTTTCCCTATATGTTTTCCATAATGCTATCTCTCAATTTGTGTCAGTGTCTGTTTCACTATTCGAAGCAGATTCATCATCAACTTTTGATGCCTTTGAAATCTTTCGAGTCTTGCGAAACTTCTTGCGATATCCTTCAGGCTACAGAAATATAAAGAAATTGCCAGGAGTGAGGATTGGATTAGATATTTAAGACAAAGTTACGAAACACAGGCCTGGTTTATACATAAGGAAAACCGTCCGGAAACATGGAATTTGAACTTGAGGAAGGCAGAGGTCGAAGCCGTAGTTTACAGCAACAGCACGCCACGTGTTGACGGACTATGATACTTTTTGGTATGCTTTTTGCCAAAAAGATTCTACGTTTAGAAAAGTGATGCCTTACGATATTTTCAACAGCTAAATGGCTATCAGACAAGCAAATCAGTGAACATGGTATCATTAACTCACTTTCAACTCCAACCAATATAGATATTATCGGCCTGACCGCATTTTCTTAGATGAAGCAATTAACGCCCGGGAGATTATGAAGGTGTTGTGGCATCGTGGTTTAAACAAGCTGACTCGTGGTGTCAGGAGCTAAGTGTGGTCAGGGTTCGAGCCCCAGTGACGGTAGCATTACAGCCAGGGTCGAAGTGTCAATTAGTGAACCTGCTACTGAGATCCCAGCCACTGACGGTATAAAATCATTTCACCTTCATTTTTACCTTCACCCGTTATTGAAGTTTCACTCGATTGCGAAACAAAATTTTTTTTTCAAAATATCAACGGTCACATCTGAAACAGAATCAAGTTCAGAGTCAGAGTCAGAGACCCCATGTGACTCGTGGAAGAAACTTCAATTTGAAAGAGTTATCATGCAAAAGTTCCTTAACATTTAAGTCGTAACAGGGTTTCCGTAGATGAACCTGCGGAGAGATCATTACCAAAAACGTTGGCTAGCTCTCCTGAGAGCAGCATCAGCTGTTGACAACATAGTCGTCAAAGCTATGCGAACCACTGTGAACCTGTACCGATCTGTGTGAGGTGACCAGAGGCGGTCCGGACTGGCAAGCTGCCGTCGCTATCGTCTGTGCTTAAGTGGTAGGCGTATTCCTGTCGGCCTCGTGAGTTTTATTTTTGTGGAACGTGGAAGTCTATTGGAGAAAATATGGGATCCAAACAGTTAACTAACACAAATAACAAGGCAGAACAGAAATTAGAGCGGCTTGAAAACGAACGGTAGAAATTCAAAACAGACAAAGAGTCAACAAAAACGATATTAAAAAATATAAAATAAAAATATGCAACTTACAACAATATAATCTTCTTTTTTCTTCGTTTTGACTTTCTCCTGTACAAAAAAACAAAAAAATTATTTTATACATTGAGGGGAGATACACGTTTTTCATAAGAAAATATTTTTGACCATTAACGCAACTTTCTTAGATATATCATGTTTTCAGTAACAAAAATTTTTTGTGACTTTCTTGGCAAAGATTTTGGAATAAAGTATTTATGCGCACAAGTTTAAAGGCACTGTTTTAAGTGAGCCTTCGGAATCTACATCTTGTTTTGATGCTTAGACCGAAACTGCCAGTATTTTGGCAGATATCGTGGCCGTTACCAGGGCCAAAATCGATTTGACGGTCGAGATTCGAGGAAATCGATTTTGGGCCTAGGGATGAGGTTGAGTAGGAGAGAATTGAAGCACAAACCAATATAGTATTTTCAACATACTTCTTTCCCTTTCTTTTTATCTTCTTCTTCATCCTTGTCTTCATCTCCCTGCGTCCAGCCCGTTCCAGGAGGACTAACATGGCGTAGCCTTGCATGCTCTCTAGAATATAAAAATATCAAAATTATATACAAATGGTTCTCATAATAAATTCCGAATAATTTAATATGCCAGCCAAAAACATTTGAAAAAATGAATTTGAGAAATTTTGTTCCTGAAAATTTGCCGATTATCGTAGTTAAATGATTCGGTAAATAAAATCAAAGTTAAAATCAAAGAAATAGAGATAGGAAGCCATATAAAACCCCCCATAGAAAAGATAACAGATTTTGCAGATACTGCAGCAACGAAATAGAAAACGAACCCCACTTTATAATATCTTGCGTAAATTATAATTCAGAACGTGAAATTTTCTTCAAAAAAGTTGACAATATATGCCCTAATTTTAAATCTATTCCTACAATAGAGGTTTCCGCAAAAGATGGCCCCTGTTTCTATCAGCCCCTTGTTTTTCAAAAGGTTTTACGAAGGGAATTCTGGTAAACAATTTCCTTAGCTACGAATTCAACGTCTGTAGCTATGTAAAATACGTAACTAAGGAAATTATTCCCAGAATTCCTATCGAAAATCCTTAATGAAAACAGTAGGCAAAAACGGCGGCCATCTTTTGCGGAAGCGTCTATTGAACAGAATGAATCTACCTTATGACATGTGAAAATGAGATTCTGTTGCATGATCTATGTGAGTTTTTATCATGAATATGCGAAAAAGGATTATAAATTTTGTTTAATCAAGTAACTAAAGAAATCTTAAGTAATTCATTTCAAAATCAGTTTCTCTTTTCATTATACATTTCTGTTTTTTTCAATTGATGTCAATTGTAATAATTATCCTTGTAATTTTTGTTTAGTTGTTAACAGTAGACCATGTATCTTATGATATTGCGTCGAAATGGAAAAAAAATAATAATAATCACCTGGGGTAGATTACTGGATCATCTTCCAGCGCACCAGGATCTTTTCCTTTCTTTATTAATGAAAGTCTTTCTTTCAGTCTTTTATTCTCCCAATAATGCTGATCTTCGTATGCCACAGAATTTGATTTAACCTTCAACATCAGAAAATTGAAAATGATCTTTGAAGAAAGGTGATAACAAAATTCTATGAAAATGCGGCTTTTGAAGGTATTTGGCTCGAAAAAAAAGAAATAAGACGCAATTTGTTATAAATTGTAATAAGGAACAACGCAGAGGCATAAGAGAATACACACAAAAATCAAAGTAAATAACATTAAACTGATATCAATATTTTGGACTGGCATACAGTTCTTTATGAAGGCAAATGAAACTGTTACGAAATTGAGACAAAAATTCTACAATATTTCAAAAAAACAATGAACCAGTGAATTGCGATTGGAGGAACGGGGTGAACTAATGATTGGTGAAAGTAACAGGGCACGCAGAACATGGGTTGAAGTGAAGGTGACACTGGGAATGAGCGTGGTATGTGCGTGTGTGAGTTTTTTATTCCTAAAATTTTATATTTGATACTTGTTGCGTATACAAGATGCAGTAGTTTGTTTTTACAACAAAGGGCCTATTTTTTGTGCAAATTTCTCACTTATTGGGTCAAGGTCAGACGTCATATAAGAGGAGTTGTGCCATACCGAGAAGAAGCCTCTGACACAACAGCAATACAATGTCTAAATCAAACATTGATTTTAGGCCACGTTTTTTTGCAGGGTCCAGAAAAATGTAGAACCTTCCTCCGGCGACAAATTGATGCCATGCAAGCCTTTCTTGTTATCGAATGCATTTCGTAATACAACTCATGTTAATTACCACAACTGCAGGCGTTTTTATCTAATTCAAAAATGTGTTACTATCAAAATTAGAATCCCTCTAGATAGTTGCCAAGCTAATATTCGCTGAAAAAGTCTTCTAAACTAAATTTCTTAGAAAAGTAACTTGACGTTCCTCGAATTAAATGATAACAAGCAAAACCTTCCTCCGGCTCGCACCCATGGAACCGGCAGTGTTTCTGGGCTCTGTTTTGTTGGTTTTAGCTCTTCTAGTATCGAGCCGCACGACAGTGGAAAAGGCAAAGGAAACCAAATGACCAAACATAGGCCGTCGAGCAACTACTGGATGAATTTTCGATGGGATGTTGGATCGTTTTGACGGGGATTTATTTTACCTTCGGTTTGGTATTCATCACAGGTTTTATGTTCTTTAGTCGCTCATGAAGTTGCTGAAATAAATAAATTGAAAATATCGTAAGTAAATAAATTAAATAAATTGAAAGAACTGATAAAAAATTGTTTGAGAATATCTGTTAAAGAACTTATAAAAAACGTACTCAAGAAATATTAAGAGATAAATGTAAACTCAAAATGTAACATGTTCTGATAACCAATTAGAAATGTATAACATAGAAAAAAAACAAAAAACATTTTTATTCAAAATAGTCGTTCGTAGTTAAATGTGTTACCTTTTCATTTTCTATTTCAGAAAGAAATCCCAAATTGATTCCAAAAATATTTGGATGGAAAATATTTAGAGAGATTTTGAGATCGAAATCATCACCTCCAGAAAATTTTTACACTCGCTTACCGAGCCAGCCAGCTTTAAAAGAAGATACTTTTGTGTGGAATAGGGTATAACTAAGATCACACTTAAAATCCTATACAGTTTGCTAAGTGAGAGAATTTGTTTTTGTATGAACAGACCGAGCGTTTATGTATTAACGTCGGTAAGAATTCAGCTGGTAGCATTCATTATCAATGCAAAAAAAATACCATCTCGCAACATTAAGGTGTTTATTTTACCAAAAAATTAATGAATTTGGCATTCATGGTGAAAGATATTACCCTATTGTCATCAGCTTAGCAATAATTTAACTGTCATGTCAATCAATAACATTTGCCCTTGCTTGCTTGACAAAGATTAGTATTGAGAAGCGCGCCGCAAACTAGTCTTGATAATTTAGTATATTTACAAATTTGACATTATATCTGCTGGTGGACATAAACCTGACTTAACTCTACTGATTCAATCATTTCCGAGCCAAGCATTATATAATCTTACTCGTGCCAACTGTCCCTTGCCATTTTGCTTTTGACTGAGTATTGAATAGCGGGCTGCAGAACTAGTCACATTTTCAGAGGCATTTAGTATATCCACATATTTGATAATTTATTTGTCGTAACGAATTATAAATTACAGAAATACCTTGTTTTCCTTTTCAATATTCTTTTGCCAAGCATCGATTTTACGTTGCCTTGCTGCCTCCCTTATTTGAGCAAAAGAAGATATTGCATGACTCATATATAATTATTTAAAACTACAGGGTGGTCCGAAAAAAGGGACCCCAAGGTAAATAATTTCTAAATAATTTTTCTCAAGGAGGAATTTATAATATTCAACTCAAATGCCATATCGTGTCGTTATATCTTGATAATAAGAGCTTCAATCTCGGCGCAATTAGACATTAAATTTATGATATCCCAAAATCTGTTGTTTTGGCAGGAAATTGGCAATCCAGGATTTTGCTCTACTCAGGATATTGTTGAAGTGTTTTTACTGTATAATTAGTCCTGGCGATATTATCGGTTCAGGACACTTATAATCAAGGAACTATGAGATGTGAAAATTTTTCTAAATGAATTGAGGCTATGAATATAAAAATCTGAAACACACCAAAGAAGGAAAAGTAGAATACCTATTTCTTCGATTTTAAGCCGCCCTTGTTTATAAGCCGCGTCCAAAAAACGTGTAGCTGAACGCAAAAAAAACGATTGGAAAACGAAAAACGGAGTATGCAAAGGTGCCATGAAGTATGCAAACACCTGGCTTCAATGAATCCAACATTTCACATTCATAGAAAATGGTTCATTTTAATTTTTGCTTCGAATTTTTCTGATTTTCAGAAATAATGTAAGACACCCTCCGTTATTAACAGCAACCAAAAAGCCCGTAGCTCAACGCAAAAACGATTGCAAAACGAAAAACCCAAATAGGGTAAGGTGTCGTGAAGCATGCAAACACCTGGCTTCAATAAATTAGACATTTCAAACTCAAAGAAAACGGTTTGTTTCAATCTTTGCGGTTTAAATCAACATGCTATGATGGTTCGGTGCCTTGGACGAAAAAATGTAAGCCACCCTTGTTTATAAGCCACATCCAAAAGTGTATGTAAGCCGCGGTTTAAAACCTAAGAGAAAACAGTATTCTCTCTCTAAGTCTAAGCCAGATAGAACAGCAAAACTCAGGCTGTTGTGTGCCAAAAATGAATGATTTTCACGAAGGAGACAAAACCATAAATAAAGGAAAATTTAAACAATCACATGTAAACAAAATTTACTGCTCATACCTGTCATTCTTCTTCTTTGGAGCTTGTGCTATATTTCTTTGTTTTCCTTTGATTTGTTCAATCCTTTTCTCCATCTCAATATTTTCAGTTTTTATTTTCTCTTCCTGAACTTCTTTCTGGTGATCCTTTGACTTGGGCTGATGTTGTTCTTCATACTAAAATTAATTCAACAACGTCAATTACAACCAAGTTCACTTTTAAAAAATGTTTTTATTAAACATTAGTCTTTGCATTTGATCCTTCACCGTTCGCTTTAAACAACAGTATTTATTTAAATTACACGCTTTTCACTTTATGAAGAACCTAGCTCAAGGTCTAGTTCCAAAAGTTCCTTATTTTTGGACCTCTCTTTTGGTTCAATTGTAGTGCTAAAGTTCTTTATTTTAAACTGCTTATTTAATGCCATGATTATTATTAGAGACATCTGTGTATGAGCAAAGCTGGAAACTACACGCATTTTGTTTATAAGGAAGTTCGGCTCAGGGTCAGTACTGAAAATTCATTAACTTATGGTGAAAATTGAGTACTCAATATTCCTTAGCAATTCCTTAACTTCTTATTTTGTGATTCTTAAAAACAACCAATGGTCAAGGAAATATAGGTCATAAAGGTTTCAGAAGACGAGTAGAAATGTATACTGATTGAAAACCATTGGCGATAAGTATTGCTTGCTCTGTTAATTCAAAACTTCATTTTTTTAATCGAAATGCTAAGTTAAAGTCAGATTACTTAGTAGTCTCCGGTCCAGTACTAGAAATTCCTTAAGGTTTTGCCAGCCCGAGTACAGTACTACCTTCCTTATAAAGCACTTTCTTATAGAAAGAAATGCGTGTACTCAAGGAAACATTTGATACATTTGCAACATACAATTTAAGTGAGTTTCGACTGCAAATGTATGGAATCAACTTTTAATTGTTTATTGTTTGCATTGATTACAATATTCAAATGGAAAAGGTCCTCAGCAAATTTATCTTTAGTAGTATACGTTTCGCTTGTCTATGCTGGATAAAAAGTGCTCTATGCCATTGGTAGAGCGACATACACAGAGGTAGACTCAGAAAAGACTTCGTTGTTACTCCGAGTTTCACGCATTCATGCGATCATCAGACAACTGATTCCACTACACTGAAAAAATTTTTATATATTACATTTACTTGCTAAGGGCTTACAATGACTGTTAATTGGAGGTGTTAATTGTTCTAAAGTTGCGTAAATAGTATTTGTTCTCGCGACGGCACTTCGAAATTAGGGACCATATACACTAGCAACTTTCTTGCATTCTTCTACAGATTATGCGAATTAACACCTTGATGCCCAGTGTACATGGTCGATTTTAGGAAATTTTTAGGAAATTAGGAAATTTTCACAAGTAAGGAACAAAGGGCCGACCAATTAAGTTAGGGATGCCCCCTTATTTTCTAAGTCTTTTGTTTTCTTAATGATTCCTTTCATCGCAGATTAAAATGTTCACAAACTCTGTAGACTTTAAGAAAAATCCAATTATCAAAACCGCTACCAAGGGTCCGAATAGTTGACAGGCGTTAATTTTTCTGTGCAGAAAAGTTAGGTCGGAAACTCTGCAATTCACACTTCTTTGCTCTGCACCCTGCCGTGTTAGAAAGATATTAAGTCGTAGTGTATATGGCCCCTTAGTTCAGATCAAAGACAAAAACATAGCACATTCCATCAACTGGCCCATCGCAACACAAGCAACCGCCTACACCAACAAGACAAAACGCTGCAACCTTTGCCTGACCGAAAAGCTTCACATCATAAACGCCGACAAAACACATTTACTGAATAGACGATGTGAACTAATTTCGAAGTGACGACACGAGAACAAATACTATTTACGCAACTTTAGAACAATTAACACCTCCAATTAACAGTCATTGTAAGCCCTTAGCAAGTAAATGTAATAAATAAAATTTTTTCAGTGTAGTGGAATCAGTTGTCTGATGATCGCATGAATGCGTGAAACTCGGAGTAACAACGAAGATGTGTTTCTTTTCTGAGTCTAACTCTGTGTGTCTTTAGTAGTATAAGTTTTTAAAATTTTTCGACCTTCTACATGTAGGTTCCTTATAAAGTGGTTCTTTATGAAATAAACGTGTACCATTAATAAATTTTTGTCAAACTTATTCTTACCAATTTTTATATTATTATTAACAAAATGTTTAACATTTTCAATTATAAACATAATCTTAAATACTCTTTTAAAACAATTTTTAACCGTCACTTTTTTTTAGCTTCGTTCAACATATATTTGCATTTTAGCTTACAGTATTATATTATCTGGTAAGTGAAACATAATTTAAAAATATCAATAACGTAGTACAAAATAAATTGGTACATTAATTCCAACTTTAAAAATATTGCATAAAATTTCAAAGCTCAAATATTTTTATTTTTTGACGAAATTTTAATTTGATGAAGATTTTATATATTTGAATTTTATATATTTGAATTTTATTCTTTAATTTTACCTCTTTTTTCCATTTTGCAAAATCAATCGTTCCACTGACATTTTGAATTCTTTCTAGAAAAGCCTTTAAATATAGCATTATACTGTTATGGTTGATACTTCATTCACATTTAGAACCAAGATGTATTTAATTAAAAAGCAGAAAAATAATTTAGTTCTATTGATTCTTGAGAGGTTTTTCGCTCAATTAGATTATTATGTTACTTTATGTTTATATACTACTGAATCAAATGTTTTGTATTAGTGTTTCATGTTCAGTTTGTATATTAATGTTTGTACGTATTTCGGAAAAAAATACGTACACTCTTGGCAGAGATATCTTTCTTATACAAAAAGTGTTATTAATGGGATTTATATTTGTTGATAAAAAACTGAAGTAGCTATTGAAAAAAGGACAGGTTTAAATGGAGTTAATTCCTGGTTTTCAAATGCTTTATAATTATATCTTAATCAATACGGTAGTTGGCAAAGGAAGAAAGCGTTTCTAAACAAGAGTTAAATTATTCCGAAGAGTCCTTTTTTCAACAGGAGCTACCTTCTGAAACACGGGCCGCCGAGCTAGTCCTATAAACTAATATGTTATATACATTAATTCCCAAAAATTTCGGACGGTTAAATTTTCTGACAAATTAGGGGTCCGAAAATTTAATCGTCCAAAATTTTTACCATCCGAAATTTTACCTGTGCGAAAATTTTACTGCCATCAAAAGTTCAATAGGAAGAAAAAGAGAAAATAGCGTTGGCGTTTTGACTCAATTTATACTTGTCTTAATGCTATTCATGTATTGCTACTTTGGAAGGGCAGGTATTTCCCTCATTACCGAGGCTATCAACAGTGATTTATAGCCTGAAGATCCATTTCTATAGACCTAGATACCGCTTATGGTGATAAAGAACTTGATTCAAACACGAGGATTTTGATTACTTTTTTTGTTACTGTTCTTTCAATGAAAAAATGTAGATAAAGATTGATTTTTTCTATAATTTTATCGCATGTTATCTTTTTTCATATTGTTTTATTTTTCCAAAATTTTGTCCGAAATTTAACATTTTGTGTCCGACATTAATCGTCCGAAAATAAAACGTCCGAAAATTGTACGTCTGAAATTTTTAGGAGTTAATGTATTTTGATTACTGGAAAACACTAGGATAGGTTGCCGTGAGTGGCTATGTTGATGCTCAACAAAGCAGAAACAGAGAAAAACCCAACGGAAGAAGAATAAAGAATTGAAACCTTGTTGTCTTCACTCAAACTTTTCTGCAATTTGAAATTTTTTCTTGAACTGAAATTAAATCAAAAGTAATAAAATCAAAACAACAGATTCTTTGTGAGTAATTAACGAAGACTGGGTAGCAGGGGCAATGCGGCTAGATTTTGGTAAGACCGTCGTGATTACACCGGGGTATTTCCTAGTGGGTCCCTTTCACAAAAGACTTGTAAAAAGAAAAAATGATGAAGCAGCTGCAGCGGGTCAGGTCAGGTGAAGGTAGGATGTAGAATCTACACCAGACCTCTACCTAAAGCAAGGCGAATGTGGGATGTAGGGTCTTCATTGGGCCTATACATTTGACAAGATGACGGCAGAATTTAGAATTCATATCAGGCCTGTACTTGAAATAAGGTGAAGGTCGGATGTAGAATCTACACCAGACCTCTACCTAAAGCAAGGCGAATGTGGGATGTAGGGTCTTCATTGGGCCTATACATTTGACAAGATGACGGCAGAATTTAGAATTCATATCAGGCCTGTACTTGAAATAAGGTGAAGGTAGGATGTAGAATCTACACCAGACCTCTACCTAAAGCAAGGCGAATGTGGGATGTAGGGTCTTCATTGGGCCTATACATTTGACAAGATGACGGCAGAATTTAGAATTCATATCAGGCCTGTACTTGAAATAAGGTGAAGGTCGGATGTAGAATCTTCATCAGGTTTCTACCTAAAGTTAAGTGAAGGTAGGATCTAGAGTCTACACAGACCTGTACCTAAATTTAGTCAAAGGTAGGATGTAGATTCTACATTGGCCCTATACTTTTAAGAAGATGACGGTAGAATTTTAGAATCCACATCAGGCCTGTAAGTGAAATAAGGTGAAGGTCGGATTCAGACTACAAGACTACATCAGGCCTGTACCTGTTATAAGGTGAAGGTAGGATGGAGAATCTAAAACTTGCTGTTGAACCATTTATCATTCATACACTTAATTTTTTGCACCTTTATAGCTAGGGTATAATGTATCAAGTCTGTCTTATTTAAAAACAATGAAAATAAACTATATTATGATTACCTTGGTTGTGACCAGGAAAATGGGTTTCTTTGACTTTTCATGATGGCGTCAATGCGTTCACGGCCTTCCCTATTTTCTCTATCCAATGATTCAGAATATGTCTTGAATTTGTCGTCGAAACTATCATGCGGCGGACGATTACGAAGCTACGAAACAAAGATCAATTTGATACGCTGCAAGCTCTACAGTTTGAAGACTAGCAGTAGACAAAAAATTGCAAATAACATGAATCTTGCAATGCAATTCATTGAGATTTAATATACAGTAATATGGACATAATCTTACAAACTAACAGCTCATGATTTGAACAAGAACAAAGGAAAGGCTTGCAAATATCAACAGTATGCCTGAAAGTAAGATATGTACCTTAAAAGCGGCAAGTAATCAATATGGTAACAATCAATGAAAGCAACGCAGCTATTCGAAATTTCAAGCAATTAAGTATAGCACCATTGATCTTCTAAGATCCTGGACAATTAAATGGACTAAACTGAGCTTTTGGGATCTTTCTTCAATTTGCAGATAAAGGCCTAAAAAATCGCGAGTCTGAGTCGGGCATGATAACTTTTTCACCACACCATTGAAAAATTGAGACCCTACTCAAATATGCAGCTTGACTGTTTAGTTCTGCTTGTCGTTAACATGGATAATTACATAAACGAAAATGAATTGAGAGGAACCCTAGATAAAAATAAGATGAACAATATGCGACTGAAAAAAGGAAAAAAACTCACGTTGTTTACTTACAGTGTAAGGTGGGCTTAGACTCAAGCGTGGCTTTACTTCGGAGATCCTTTCCTTAAGCTCCTTAAAAATATATATAAGTCAAATTAAAGCGTGGTATCTAAATGCCAAAAAAAACGCAAGTATAAAGTAAAATTTGAAGCAAACTTGCTGCACTTCCTCTCCTGAAGCGTCAGAAATCCACGTCGTTGCGTCCGGAGAGGATTACCTTATTCAAAATGTCCGCCATCTTCCAGAAAAATGTCGCACTGACCCAGACCTCTTTGAAAAGGTCTAATTTTGAAATTTTTCTCACGACGAGAATAATAAGAAAACAAGAAGCCTAACTACATTTTGAAGAAGACAAGAAAGATGAACAAGATAAACAATCACAATGAAAAAAACATGCTGACATGGGAAAAGTTTTTCCAATTACCTTATTTTGCTGTTGTATGTAACGTTCAAGTAGAAGTCTTTCCCTTTCTCTAGTTTCTTTTATCAATGTTGACTGTAAAATAGCACGAAAAATCTTGTTTGGAGTCGCAAATGAATTTTTGATAAGTCAAAGCAAAATTGTCAATATGAAGCCACGAATGCGAAAAAGTCCTGCTACAAATTTCTGAATAATCATACGACAATATACGGCAATTACACGGCTAATCTAAAAGATGTGACATCTTTTAACCGACGTTGAAGCGTTTACCATCTCAATAAAAAACAGCCAGTAGATAAGATTTATTTTGGAATAGGAAAAAACGTAACAATGCCTACTGCCGTTTTGCTTGGTTTTGACATCCCCGCAATCACTTTTACTTTAATGAAGCAAATATCTTCGCCTATGGCATCAGTTAATTTGCGCTATTATGTAGCGATGTTTCTCACGATTTCCAAGCTTAAATTTCCTATTTGTCTCGCATTAGCAACAGATCTTTCATAAGTAACGATAACAAGTAATTTCATTCCACTCTATACCGATTCTATGCAGATGCTGTGATTAGCATTTGTTTTTAGCGTTCATTCTTTCTAGTGATTTAAGCGTGCCATTTTGTTTGTATTTTCGTGCTGTTAAGGATTACCTTTGCAGAGTGCCCTAGAGGTTTGTCGTGTAAGTTTCAAGCAGCAAACAGAATTCTGGATATTTTAAGTACTCGTGAATTTCTTTTAAGAAATGGTGGTAATGCATATGTTATAAGCTAAGCGAAAAGGTCCAAATAAGATCTTGTCAAGTGTTGGGTACAAACGAAATCATTCTGAACCATTGCAACAAGTCTATTTTTCAACATGCTTCTCTCGGGGAATGATGAACAAAAGGATATAGATACTGAGAAATAGACAAGAGGTAAGTCTAGATACTTGGGGCACGTCTTGGTAGTAAACAATGTCACGAAGAGCGTTTGAATAGCAGTAAACTGCTTACTGTTTTGTTAAAAGGTGCATGATGCAGTTAACCGAGACTACTCGTATTTTTATAAGAAACACAATATAAGAAGCCAATACTCTCGACTGGCCAAATATTTAAGAAACTCCAGTACTGGAAATATATTACCTAAGAAAACTTCAATATCAGTCTAAGAAATACTTTCTTTTATCTCCCTTGTTTACATACAGAAAAATTGCAGGTCACAAGCATTCAGATAATATCGGTAAATGGGTCTGACACATATTTTAGAAAAAATCAATATGTCGACAATATAGATTAAAAGAAATTTTAAGAAACTTTCGGCACTGAGAATTATTATTTTCTTACGTGCACATTGCATAACTTACAATGATGCCTTATTCTGACTTTGGAAAAAATGGCGAAGACACTTACCACAGTTGGGGCAGAAAAGCTTAACGGCCTCACTCTCTGAATCCGGTCATGAAGTTTCTAAAAGAGATTTCAAGTCATCAAAAAACTCGTTGCGAAAGCGTACGAGATCTCTATGGAAATGAAACAAAAGGATTTCTTTGATAACAATGGAATTCCAGCAAAGGGTGTGCGAGATTCCAAGAAGTGAGCTGGCCCTCGTGAAAAACGACCTAAAGCTAAATGAAATAAACTTGTAAATAAAATACACTTTTTTAAAAAAGCAACTGGTCAATAAGCAACTATGGGCTGAGATTTGCTCAAATTTTTGGTTGAAATAGCTTTCTTTACACAAGACATCATTGCAAACTTGTCAATTACATTGAACAATAGGAAAAGAGCCAAAAAAGAGTTTTTAGGGGGTACCCAGTCATTCTGTGAGAGCTGAAAGACCAGATAAGCTAAGCAACTTTGAGGGCTGGACCGAAAGTCCAGTTGCTTATAAAAAAAATGTATATTGATAAAGGCAAAACCCCCCTTTCCCCACGGGGTTTATGGCTTATGGATGGAAGAGGTTGTGCCTCCTAGATTGTACAAACCGCCCATCCACTTATAATGTAAAAACAAACCCTATATCTTGAGAAATAAGACTTTCTCAGCCATATAATAACTTGAAGTAGTACCCCGAACATAATTCTAACGCTACAATATTCTGTGGTTTTGATTGAAATCAAGCTTAAGTGGTTTTGGTTGAAATACCCCCCCCCCCCGGAAAACTCCATAATTTAGTGTATCATGCATAGAAGAAGTGGTTAAGTGATCTTAGGGCTGGATCATTGGTTCAAGCCCACGTCCTTTTATGCCTGTAAGTCATATGGGTTATCAGTAGCTACAGCCTAGCATATCATCACATATTTCTAAGAATCAAAAAGGTTATTAGAGCCTTAGGTTATTAGTACGAGCAATTAACATTGCATTAGAAATGTAATGTATTCAAAGGAAAGATTGACTCAAATAGATATGTATTCATATTCATGGGTACCTCATTCTCTCTGTCGATTCTTTCAGCTTCCAAAAGCGCTATCTTCGAATTCAATGACCTACGTTAGCAAATAACCTTACTGAAGCTAATAATATGTTTACGATGCTTCTCGACGGAAAGAAAACATCATATCAATGCATCTTTAATCTTCTATGAATGCACATACCAGCTATTTATATTCAAGTTGAAGGTGTATTGGGATAGGAGTATTAATTAAGTAGAATAGTGCTTAAAGGAACACAATTAACGCGATAAAATTAGATCAAAACAAGAGCATTCAATCCAATTTTTTCGGATTTCCACTACCGTAAGTCCCCGAATGAGTCCCCATCCCATGAATTTGATCGCGCGAATTGATTTTCTTCGTCAGTAAGCAGGGGCACTTAAATGTATGCTGAAATCATTTGCGGGTTTGAGCGATTCACCGAAGAAAAAAATAGTTGGATAGACTTCAACTTTCTAGCGTTTGTCAGAAGCGAACACAAGTGAATCTGAAATAGCGTGATGTAGTTTAATAACAAACAAGCTTGATGATGAAGAAGAAGAGGAAGAGAAAGAAGACGAAGAGGATCAGAGAGCAGTTACATGATGAAGAAAAGGATGACAATAAAGAGGAAGGGTAAAGATGGAACATAAAGAAGAGGAAAACAAAGTAGAAGAGGAAGATGAAGAAAGAAGGTGAGAATAAATAGAGGAACATGAAGAAGACGTAAAGACAAAGATGAAGATGAAAATGAAAAAGAAGAGCAAAATGAAGAAGATGAAGAGGATAAAGAAGAATGGTAAGATGAATAAGAAGAGTAGCATGAAGAGAAGATGGAAGATGAAGAAGAAGAGTAATATGAAGAAGAGGAAGATAAAGAAGAAGGAAAAGATAAAGAAGAACATGTTGCTGGACAAGAAGAAGAAGAAGAAGAAGAAGAAGAAGAACCAGAAAAAAGGATGAGTTAACGAGTTAAGAGGTATTTTGCTCACCCTTTATTTCTGAATTGTGGACTTTTGTTATCAATCTGTCTACTTCCCATAATTTTCATTACTCTTTCCAGCAATTTACGATTCTGATAATCCACCTGAGCAAACCTATCTTCTTCCATCTATGAAAATAAAACATTCAATATGCTGTAAGACATATAAAATGTTTCACACTCCTAATGGAGCTATTATATCTTAAACTGCCACACATTTCTGATGGAGCTATTGCAAGTTATTCCTTTTGTTGTATAAAACGGGAGGCTTTTAGTAGTAAACTTATAAGTAAACTTAGATGATTTAGATTGTTCCTTATAAGTTCTTAATCTAAAAGCAGTGCTGGAAGAACTCTTAAGATGCCAATGAGCAGCAAAACACTAAAAGGAAAAAAATCAAGACTTGTGTGACTTGCATAAAGCAATACATATCCAAAAATCAAGAGATTAAGGTAGTTCATGACCAGCACAGTTTGAAGAATTGTAAGAATACTCTGGAGCACCAAATATAATCTCCTGTTTGAAAATCACCCCCCCTGTTTAATTTTTTAACAATTTTCCTACCCCCCCCCCCTCTTTGTTAGCTGAGCATAATTTGCTGAAATAGATAAATGCATATATCCTTAAATTTGGATTTTGCTGTGCTGCAGTTCAGCATACTGTAATCTATATTCAAAAAGCAATTTGCTATATTTTAATGTCAGCTCTTTTTTGCTCCTGCATGATATCATTAGAGCAGGTGAATCTTATAATATCAAAATGTTTTTTTCCGAACCCCCTTTTATTTCAGCCAAACATTCACCTGATTATTTGGTACTTTAGAGTAACAGATTAAATCTGAATGCACCATAACTGTTCAGGGAAGATTTCTAAAATACAAAGCATTAAGGCATAAAAAAACTATTTCTTACCTGGAGCTTCTTTAGCCGCAGTTGCAGATGTAAATAATCATACTTCTCATTGTGATTTTCTGGTGTTATTGTTGGTTTCATCTCGTGAATCTAGAACGATAATGATCAAGTTTCAAGTAACAAAGCTATCCCCCTTTGACCTGGTGATGGGGGGGGGGGTACTTATGTGCCACCCAAAAGGGTATTGTTTGTCAAGATTTTTGTATGAGCATGGGTCTTTATTTTCTAAAATTGGTATGAATAATTCTTATTTTCTTTCTGCTTTCACTCTTCTTGGTAAAGCTTGATTTGAACTGAGATACATACAGTAAGTACATTTTGGAATGGTATTATGAGTTGATATTTTGGCATAATTTGTGCACACATTTTCAGGAATTTGATAAAATATGGGTAGGCATTGTGTTTCTTGGGTGACACATTCCTATCCGAAACTAAGTCAAATACTCTAAGGTGCCAAATAAATAGGGGGGGTCCAAATAAATGGGGGGTGGGAAATTTTTCGCAAATCTAATAAATGGGGGGTCCTAATAAGGTCCGGGGGTGGGGTACCTCAGAGTACTCCCTGGGGACCCTTGAGTATATAGATAGTTACCTATAGTTAACTATTTGCTAGCTTTTTAATTTTGATTTTCTAGCCAATGCCTTGAAATTTCATTAATTGCAAGAGTCTCCCTTATAAGAAGGAGTTAAAACATTATCTGATTGAATTTTTGATTAAGAATCAATCAAAACTTCTTACCCCTTCGGCCTTTTTGAGAGAGACCTCCCCTTTGAAATTTGTAATGGCGCTATTAACAAGAAGAAGAACGCAGGGCCTAACTGGAAATGCTTTCACCAACTCACCCGTTTTTTGTGCCTGTTATAAATTTCCAGCCATTGCCTGTTTTCTCTCCGGTTTTTCCGAATTCTCGGTGACACGTTCAACGCCATAATCAACCTCTTTTGATGTCTGAACAATTATACGTCTTTAACTTTAGGCTGCCATTACATTGGGACCCTAACTTTGACCATTTTGCAGATACAGCTTGTTTTTGTCATGGCAACCGCGGTACCTTTCCACTGGTGATCCATGTCGTCAATGAAACATTCATGGTGGCACTTTTATCACCCATGTCGATTTTCGAATTTTCATTCACGAATTTGATTTTGATGAATTGAAGAGTCAGTACTCTAGCACTTTATACGGTTTCTCACAGACTTGAGGGATACACCTGTCAACGCTGGGTGGCCTGGGCAACGAAGACGAGAGATGACCAAAAAGATGGTGTTTGGTTGTTGATAATCCCGGCTCCGACTAGATTCGAGCCATTCGATCCTATAGCGTTCGTGTCTCGAACTATACGGATAGTTTTCCATGTCATAAATGAGTAACCGTTTATGGTACATAGCTACTGCAGTCATGAAACAATTAAGATATACTGTAGTAAGATAAAGTTATCCACAACTATGCTAGGGTACAGCTATGCAAGCACCCAAAGGTATACATAAAATCGCGCGTCGAAAACTCAATCATATATCCTCAAAGTCTACTTTTTTGAAAATATCCAATCAAAGTTGGCATGCACCATCGGTTTGTGTTATTTTTTAGGTATATCTCATTGAATATTATTTGGAATGAAAACGAAAGGCCTCGAGCAGTCTGCGGCTGCCAGCGGTATCGAAACGAAAGTAGAACTGTGCTACTCAGTTCGCGGCAGCGAACTTACGGCGATCCTTTGTCCACATCCTGTCAAATGACTCTATTTGTCCAACGAACACCCATGACTACCAACAACTCAGAGATATGGAATATTGGGAAGGACATTGTGCCTTCGGCAGCTTGGGGGACCAATTGTGCCTTCGGCAGCTTGAAGGTGCTGTGGCATCATGGTGTAATCCAGCTTACTCGTGGTGTCAGAAGCTCAGTGTGGTCAGGGTTCGAGCCCAGCCACGGTAGCGTCATAGCCAGGGTCGAGGTCTCGATTAGTTAACCTACTACTGAGATCCTAGCAACTGGCGCTAAAACACCATTTCACCTTCACCTTCAGGTACCTTTGCCGGCGGCCAAGAAGATTAAGTAACCTACTACTGTAGATTAAGGTATTACTTAGGTCCTAGTTCTACAGTATGGCGGCCGACGTGTTTTGAAGTTTGTACCGGATAGGGCTTTCAGTTGCACTATGACGACTTAATCAGGTATAAAACGCTCCACCAACCGTCTTGAAAATCATTGCACTCTAGAATGATCAAGATGAGACACGACGGCACAGTGTATCGACCAATCCGATAACGCTCCAAAGAAAGCTTGTTCTCCCATGGTTTCACAAAATAAATGCACACAAATCTGCGAAGGAGCTGCCGTTGCATCTCAGCGTAACTGCAATGATTGCCATGAAAGTCATGGCACTGCGCTCGGGTTTAATCAATCAAAATCTTATGACGGCACGAAAATCAAAACGCGGCGACATCATTTGCGCGTTGACATCATTGGCGCGTTGTCGTACCATGTATGCCATGATATAGCGACGAATCATGAAAAAAGTCATTCCAGCGTAGAATAACTGGGGCCTTAATCTCCCTGCCGGTGGCTACCGCCAGCAGTTATGTTTATATCATAAGCAGTCTTAAACAGTATAGCAACATACACAGGTTTTTCCATTACAGTTTCCCAGAGTTGATATACAGTTTACAGGTAGCCCTCGCATTTAAGTGACAAATGATTCCGAACAGTCTGTCTACTAGACTCAACAGGTCTGAATAATTAACCATGGCCTATTTATAAGATTTAAACTGTATTCAGCCACCCAAACTCTCATCTTTTTACTTTAATCTGCTAGCCCGTTAAAAGAGTAAACAAAGCACTGAGAAGCATGAATTGAAACTCACCTGTTGTTGATAGCCAATCGTCATGGTTTCTAGTATGCCTATGTGCTTTGTTATTCTCAAGACTGGCTGATAGCAACAGAAGAACTCATACAAACAGCATAGTTGATACATGAATTGATACATTGGAAAGTCTTCTACAGACAAAGCCTTATTTGCAATAGCTGTTTCTGTCGATACATATAAGCCTTTATTGCACAAGCCGTTTGAATGCAGCAATAGCTTATATCTGCATTTCGAGGTCTCTAACGATTTTTCGTAACATTATGTAAGTTATTGGTCCGTAGAATGAAACTATGTCTTCCTTGAGACAAAAATCTGCACCAGTGTTTCAACCAAGCAGTGCATTGCTTGACAGAAGATGGAGGGAGCACGACTATCTTATTCACAAATACAGAGTAAGTCGAATTTTAGTCCATTTTTGTATTTTTCTGCCAGTATTCTCCCTGCACAGTTGCATATCTCAAAAAGATACATTTAAGTCGAATTATGATATTCTTCCACGAAAATTATGTTTAGTTTAAGCTTTTTCTTCGTCGTCAACGATAACACACGGATCAGCACGTTGATGGTCTTGATGTCCACATTGAAAAGGCCTTCTCGCATCTCTGCAAAGTCCCCAACATCATTGCCACTCCATCCCAGCGAGCTCCTTATACTATATACTATATAATATCCATTATTGCATTCTTGTTGACGATCTTTTTCTCTGTTTCCGTCTACCCTTAGTTCTATTATGATACTTTTCATTCTAGTCCTTGCTTCTAAGAATGTACCCAAAATATGCCAGTTCTAACTCCAATATAAGCAAATTTCTTCCTTTTCTCAGTTATTGTAGAACAACTTCGTTTTTTCTGTGATTTTTATACGACACTATAAATAGTCATCCGCAAGTCCATATTTCAAAAGAAAATCTACAAAGCACCGAGCGACCATCTCTGAATGTTTGAACTATTTTGGGATTTTTTCACTGTGTATAGTGCATCCATAAACCCAAGTATCTTCGAAATCTGTTTGCAAGTATTGTAATTTTTCTCTCTTCTTTTTGCAGCTGAAGAAACTCAGAGGAGAAAGCGCTTCTTTTCCAGAATATGCGTGAGAATTATTAAAGAATTTTATTGTATCAAGACAACAGTGACTAAAACTAATTAGACACAAGCACCTTTCATTCTGTAGCACATCTCGCATCTTCTATAAATATTTCCATGCATTTTAACTTTTGAATATTTGCAATTTGCTTGTTACGAAAAATGTTTTGCGTTTGGCCTTTTCGCGAAACATTGTTTGTCCAACAATTTTTGCTTGCGTCATTGAACATGTTCACAAACATTGCTCAGGAAATCATGCTTGTCATGTTTTGTGACGTTGGCCAAGTGGTCAAACATTGTTGGAAAACCAAATTTAAAATGTTTGAAAAACATAGTCGTTTAGCTAAGGCCTTCTTTAAGGACTTTATACCCAGAAGGAAATATATACTACACTACCTCAAAGAGTTATCTCCTTGACATATGTATATAAAATTTCTATGGCATTTTATCACAAGAAAGCGAATTTTTTCGATGTGTTTGCTACAAGGTTTGATTAACATTTTAGGCCACTCAGCCCAAGATCAGCAACAGCGAAGCCACCACAAGATCCCAAGCCTCGTGTGACGTTTCAAAGACACACCAAATCAGCAAGGACAGAACGCCAGAGAATTGACGTGTATGTGCGACCAGTCGAATCAGCGAAGCCTAGAATAACAGCGCGCCCGTACAGTACGACACAAACTGAACGACAACGCCCTTATAGTACATCACAAAATGAACGGGCATCACGGCCAGGCACAACAAGGTCCACTGTTCACTCAGCTCGGCCGCCTATTGTGCCACAAAGAAACAGAGTAAGATTCACAATAATTTCGTTTTTTCTTGCTCAATTCTAATCATGCTATCTTCTGAATGAAAAGTACAAGTTAAGAATCATTAGCTTCTCAAACTACTTTTCGGGTGAGAAACTGTTTAGCCCAGAGAATATACTGAACGTTTTTGCACTGGTCTCTCTTCATGAAAATATTGAAACACATCTATCACTGAAAAATATCTATCAATGTCGGTTTGCCTCAACTATTATAGTGATGAATATTAAACGCCATTTAGACCAAGGGTTTAAGTGTGGTTAATACTTCCAGGAGGGAATTGTTCCTTTTCCTTTGTTGTCCATCCAAGGACAATTGCAAAAGAGCAAATATGCAAAATAACTATATGAGGAATATCTAGCGTTAGCATTACATCAACAACTATTTTCTTCACTGATGCAGCATTTTGTTTCAAGCCCTATATAACAGTATGATTTTTCCGTATTGAATTTCTATTTTGCGTCGAAATTAAGTCTATATTTATATATTGATGTATACAATTGTGATTCAGTTCAAATTCATATATTCGAAATTTTTCTCTAGTGGGTGAGATCAGGCAAGCGTGCTTCACCTTACAGTATTGATGCCCAGGTAGGTCACGTCAAATAATGTCATTTTTTAGAATCATTTGCTGTAGAGTTATATCAAACTCCTTTAACTCAGAAAAAAGGGCTATCTCGACTGCCCGCTATCTCGAACATTCGCTATCTCGAACGATTTTCCATTTCCCCTCGTTTTGGTATAAGGGTTTGTATAGAAAAATCATCCGCTTTTCTCGAACATTCGCTGTCTCGAACCATTTTTGATTTCCCATGGAGGAGAACCTGCTCTTTGTCTCGAACTTTGCCAAATTTTCTGCTGAACTGGATAAAGAGACAGGCTGCAAATGTATAAGTTCGCCTAGCGGGAATGGCAGCAGCTAAGTGATATGCTGTCCTTGTATAAAATAGATGTAGCTCAGAAACTT
>JACTAT010000164.1:0-305458 GCA_014526335.1 Chrysaora quinquecirrha | reverse complement strand
AGTGCAGGGTACAAATTCCTGAGATTACAGATTTTTCAATATCTCGATCTCCATTAAATTTTCACCCCCAGATATTCTAACCCCTCAGCAATAAGGCACCTTGGAGTAATCATGGAGTTTGACATACATATGTACATATGTGTTGAATGTTCTTTGCTTTTAAGACCCACGTTTCGCATGGTTTTTCGTGTCGTTTCCCCCAATTTTCAATGTGTCAACAAATATTGTTATTAGTTAATTAAATAAAGAATAGTGTGCATCGCGTGGCAGATGGCTATTGTATTCTTCATTATCGCGTGATACCACGAATAAACTTAAAGGGCAGGTTAGAAAAGATTGGTCACAAAAGATGGTTGATTTCAACGTCACTCAACCTGTCACGGAATCACGCAATGTTACAAATGATGTTAAATCCTATGAATATTGGCTGATGTTGGAGGGTTCGAGGGCTGATGTCAACTACAGAACGTGTTTGCGATGGACTTGCTTCAGAACTTATAAGAACATAGAAGAAACCACTTTGCTAAGATAGATGAAAGCTGCAGGAAACGTATTGGGAATGTTCATTTTATGGTGGTGTTCCTGCAGGACCATTCACGCAGCAGACGAGATGCGACACCGAAAACTCCCAACAGTTGAGTGAAGGTACCATTCTTCTTTCTTCTTTGGACTAAGCTTTGAGCACAAAAAAAGGAATTAGTTAGTTAGGTAGGTAGCTAGTTAGTTATTTAGTCAGTTATTTACTTAGTTAGTTACCTAGTTGGTTAGTTAGTCAGTTAGTTAGTTAGTTAGTAAATTAATCAGTTAGTTTGTTAGTTAGTTTGTTAGTTAGTTAATTAGTTAGTTAGGTAGTTAGTTAGTTAGTTAGTTAGTTAGTCAGTTATTTTCTTACTTAGTTAGTTAGTTAGTTGGTTAGTTAGTTAGTTTGTTAATTAGTTAGTTAGTCAGTAATTTACTTGCTTAGTTAGTTAGTTAGTTAGTTAGTTAGTTAGGTAGTTAGTTAGTTAGTTAGTTAGTTAGTTAATTGGTTAGTTAGTTAGTTCGTTAGTTAGTTAATTAATTAGTTAGTTAGTTATTTTGTTGGTTGGTTTTTTATTGAGTTAGTTAGTTAGTTAGTTAGATAGCTAGCTAGTTAGCTAGTTAGTTAGTTAGTTAGTTAGTTATTAACGCGCGGCGGCCGCTAAGACAGACAGATGAGACAATAACACACACAGGGTTGGCAGTATTTGGGATCGTATTCGGCGAATTTACCAAAGTATAATAACTAATAACGATGTATATGTTTATAAATTCTCATTTGCCACCACTTCTTGGTGGCCAATCCGCCTTCTACGATCCAAGTAATTAATAGAAAGTGCTTACGAGTTCGACAATGTCCTCTTATGTAAAAGTGTTCTGATATGTGTTAATTTGCTTCTCACTAGTTCTTCAGACAGGATTATTTTGACTTCATTCTTTGACGTCCAACATCAGTGTTCGACACGATTTTTGAGAGGTAACAATCATCTTCATCATCATCATCATCATCATCAATCAATCATCATCTTTCCAACATCCTTGTAACATAATTGAGGAGGAGTTTCCAGCTCATAATCTCTTCAACATCAACTGCGTTTCGTAGGCTTACATGGCTACATCCGCTATTGTTACATACGCTATTGTGACCTACTCGCATATGCTTACAAACGCTCATGTGGTTACATACGCTCATTTGGTTACATACGCCATTGTTACATACGCTTCATACGCTATTGATAACAACTCTGATATGCTTACATACGCTCATGTGGTTACATACGCTATTGTTACATACGCTTTATACGCTATTGATACCAACTCTGGTATGCTTACATACGCTCATGTGGTTACATACGCTATTGTGACATACGCTTCATACGCTATTGATACCAACTCTGATATGCTTACATACGCTCATGTGGTTACATACGCTCATGTGGTTACATACGCTATTGTTACATACGCTATTGTTACATACGCTTTATACGCTATTGATACCAACTGTGATATGCTTACATACGCTCATGTGGTTACATACGCTCATTTGGTTACATACGCTATTGTTACATACGCTTCATACGCTATTGATACCAACTCTGATATGCTTACATACGCTCATGTGGTTACATACCCTATTGTAACATACGCTTTATACGCTATTGATACCAACTCTGATATGCTTACATACGCTATTGTTACCTACTCTCAAATGCTTACATACGCTCATGTGGTTACATACGCTCATGTGGTTACATACGCTATTGTTACATACGCTTCATACGCTATTGTTACCTACTCTCATATGCTTACATACGCTCATGTGGTTACATACGCTATTGTTACATACGCTATTGTTACATACGCTTTATACGCTATTGATACCAACTGTGATATGCTTACATACGCTCATGTGGTTACATACGCTCATTTGGTTACATACGCCATTGTTACATACGCTTCATACGCTATTGAGACCAACTCTGATATGCTTACATACGCTCATGTGGTTACATACGCTATTGTTACATACGCTTTATACGCTATTGATACCAACTCTGATATGCTTACATACGCTATTGTTACCTACTCTCAAATGCTTACATACGCTCATGTGGTTACATACGCTCATGTGGTTACATACGCTATTGTTACATACGCTTCATACGCTATTGTTACCTACTCTCATATGCTTACATACGCTCATGTGGTTACATACGCTATTGTTACATACGCTATTGTTACATACGCTTCATACGCTATTGATACCAACTCTGATATGCTTACATACGCTCATGTGGTTACATACGCTATTGTTACATACGCTTCATACGCTATTGTTACCTATTCTCATATGCTTACATACGCTCATGTGGTTACATACGCTATTGTTACATACGCTTCATACGCTATTGTTACCTACTCCCATATGCTTACATACGCTCATGTGATTACATACGCTCATGTGGTTACATACGCTATTGTTACATACGCTTCATACGCTATTGTGACCTACTCTCATATGCTTACATACGCTCACATGCTTACATACGCTCATATGTTTACATACGCTCATAAGCTTACATACACTACATACGCTTACATACCGTCGTCTGGTTTGCCTGAACTTCAGGCATTTGCTTTTCACGGACTTCCGTGTTTGATTTATTTCTCCCCTGGCTTCAGGGGATTTTCATTTTTGGGAACTTTCCCTTTCAACTTTTCCCTGACTTCAGGCATTAACTTTTCACGGACTTCCGTGTTTGATTTATTTCTGCCCTGGCTTCAGGGGATTTTCATTTTTTGGGAAACTTTCCCTTTCAACTTTGCCTGACTTCAGGCATTAACTTTTCACGGACTTCCGTGTTTGATTTATTTCTGCCCTGGCTTCAGGGGATTTTCATTTTTTGGGAAACTTTCCCTTTCAACTTTGCCTGACTTCAGGCATTTACTTTTCACGGACTTCCGTGTTTGATTTCTTTCTGCCCTGGCTTCAGGGATTTTCATTTTTGGGAAACTTTCCCTTTCAACTTTGCCTGACTTCAGGCATTAACTTTTCACGGACTTCCGTGTTTGATTTCTTTCTGCCCTGGCTTCAGGGATTTTCATTTTGGGAAACTTTCCTTCAACTTTGCCTGACTTCAGGCATTAACTTTCACGGACTTCCGTGTTTGATTTCTTTCTGCCCTGGCTTCAGGGATTTTCATTTTTGGGAAACTTTCCCTTTCAACTTTGCCTGACTTCAGGCATTAACTTTTCACGGACTTCCGTGTTTGATTTCTTTCTGCCCTGGCTTCAGGGATTTTCATTTTTGGGAAACTTTCCCCTTCAACTTTGCCTGACTTCAGGCATTAACTTTTCACGGACTTCCGTGTTTGATTTCTTTCTGCCCTGGCTTCAGGGATTTTCATTTTTGGGAAACTTTCCCCTTCAACTTTGCCTGACTTCAGGCATTAACTTTTCACGGACTTCCGTGTTTGATTTATTTCTGCCCTGGCTTCAGGGATTTTCATTTTTGGGAAACTTTCCCCTTCAACTTTGCCTGACTTCAGGCATTAACTTTTCACGGACTTCCGTGTTTGATTTCTTTCTGCCCTGGCTTCAGGGATTTTCATTTTTGGGAAACTTTCCCCTTCAACTTTGCCTGACTTCAGGCATTTACTTTTCACGGACTTCCGTGTTTGATTTCTTTCTGCCCTGGCTTCAGGGATTTTCATTTTTGGGAAACTTTCCCCTTCAACTTTGCCTGACTTCAGGCATTAACTTTTCACGGACTTCCGTGTTTGATTTCTTTCTGCCCTGGCTTCAGGGATTTTCATTTTTTGGGAAACTTTCCCCTTCAACTTTGCCTGACTTCAGGCATTAACTTTTCACGGACTTCCGTGTTTGATTTCTTTCTGCCCTGGCTTCAGGGATTTTCATTTTGGGAAACTTTCCCTTCAACTTTGCCTGACTTCAGGCATTAACTTTCACGGACTTCCGTGTTTGATTTCTTTCTGCCCTGGCTTCAGGGATTTTCATTTTGGGAAACTTTCCTTCAACTTTGCCTGACTTCAGGCATTAACTTTTCACGGACTTCCGTGTTTGATTTCTTTCTGCCCTGGCTTCAGGATTTTCATTTTGGGAAACTTTCCTTCAACTTTGCCTGACTTCAGGCATTTACTTTCACGGACTTCCGTGTTTGATTTCTTTCTGCCCTGGCTTCAGGGATTTTCATTTTGGGAAACTTTCCTTCAACTTTGCCTGACTTCAGGCATTAACTTTTCACGGACTTCCGTGTTTGATTTCTTTCTGCCCTGGCTTCAGGGATTTTCATTTTTGGGAAACTTTCCCCTTCAACTTTGCCTGACTTCAGGCATTAACTTTTCACGGACTTCCGTGTTTGATTTCTTTCTGCCCTGGCTTCAGGGATTTTCATTTTTGGGAAACTTTCCCCTTCAACTTTGCCTGACTTCAGGCATTAACTTTTCACGGACTTCCGTGTTTGATTTCTTTCTGCCCTGGCTTCAGGGATTTTCATTTTTTGGGAAACTTTCCCCTTCAACTTTGCCTGACTTCAGGCATTAACTTTTCACGGACTTCCGTGTTTGATTTCTTTCTGCCCTGGCTTCAGGGATTTTCATTTTTGGGAAACTTTCCCCTTCAACTTTGCCTGACTTCAGGCATTTACTTTTCACGGACTTCCGTGTTTGATTTATTTCTGCCCTGGCTTCAAGGATTTTCATTTTTGGGAAACTTTCCCTTTCAACTTTGCCTGACTTCAGGCATTTACTTTTCACGGACTTCCGTGTTTGATTTCTTTCTGCCCTGGCTTCAGGGATTTTCATTTTTGGGAAACTTTCCCTTTCAACTTTGCCTGACTTCAGGCATTAACTTTTCACGGACTTCCGTGTTTGATTTCTTTCTGCCCTGGCTTCAGGGATTTTCATTTTTGGGAAACTTTCCCCTTCAACTTTGCCTGACTTCAGGCATTTACTTTTCACGGACTTCCGTGTTTGATTTATTTCTGCCCTGGCTTCAAGGATTTTCATTTTTGGGAAACTTTCCCCTTCAACTTTGCCTGACTTCAGGCATTTACTTTTCACGGACTTCTGTGTTTGATTTCTTTCTGCCCTGGCTTCAGGGATTTTCATTTTTGGGAAACTTTCCCTTTCAACTTTGCCTGACTTCAGGCATTTACTTTTCACGGACTTCCGTGTTTGATTTATTTCTGCCCTGGCTTCAGGGGATTTTCATTTTCGGGAAACTTTCCCTTTCAACTTTTCCCTGACTTCAGGGATTTACTTTTCCCGGACTTCCGTGTTTGATTTCTTTCTGCCCTGAACTTCAGGGGATTTTAATTTTGCTTTCGACTTTTCCTCAATTGCAGGCAATGTCTTTCCTTTCTAATTGGACAACTGAATTATGACACAGAGCACGTGGTGCAGAGAATTACCTAGATGTACTAAAATGAAAAGAAAATGCATGAACCTGTGGAAAGAAAATGTTAACCCATGATTATTGAACACAACCGATGGAACAATTTCCATGTTGGGGATGTGTTTTGGTGACGATGATTAAATTACCCCCTGGGAAGTGCATTGCATTTCTCCGTTAGAACAATGATGCCAAACTACTGGGGCTACCATTGTGAGGCAATATTAGAGCTCTTAGGGAGGGTGGGTGGGAAAAGAAATCTTGACATTGATATCTAACGTTTATTAACCAGCTTGTTATTTTGTAGAAAGATTGCAACCTTCCATCATCGATGCTTCTTGTGGCTGAATGCCAAGCACATGGCTGCAAGCAGGGAATAGAACCGAGGCCTTCGCGTTAATCATCATTTACTCCTGGGGCGTAAATGGACCATTAACACAAGCATCGTGGTCTAAGACAGACAGATGAGACAATAACACACACAGGGTTGGCAGTATTTGGGATCGATTCGCTAATTTACCAAAGTATAATAACTAATAACGATGTATATGTTTATAAATTCTCATTTGCCACCACTTCTTGGTGGCCAATCCGCCAAAATACTGCCCAAATAGCCAAACCCTGAACAGTCACTGTACATGAGCACTGCAAAAATTCAGAAGAACTGGGGAAGTGGTGTAGACTCAGCCTTGGCCAGAAGACTCTGGGGCCAGGCAACATGTACATGTGTTAACTATGAAGACCAAGAGGCGGGGAGACCCATAATAGCTTGGCTTAATACCATAAGACTGAAAAATGAATGAACCTTGAACTTTGGTGACACAGAACAAACTGCAAACAATGGTAAGAAATGCCTGTTGAAATTTATGCCTGTAGAATTCTGGCCCTCTATCTACCATGTGCCCTATGATGAATTGGTGTAATAATGCGTAAAAAGGCAGAACAAAATTAGTAAAATGCCTCTAACAAAATTCACGAATTGTGGGCAGCGCCAGTGTAACCTCAAATAAATGGAACTGGGATGCCAATCAACTCCGCATGCTGGGACCGTTGTTTGCCTGCCTGTCACAGCTTGAAAGGAAACAGGAAGGGCAGGGCAATGGTCAATGGATTCTGTAGGCCTAGTGATTTTCTCCCTGGATCAGGTTGAGATGAATAGGCATCATAACTAATAAAGAAACATTGAACAATACTTCCCTTTATCCAAAGTTATTGGCTTTTCTCTAAATGGAAACTTTTACTGATATCGCCTTAGCTCCTTGACTCATGCACATCTGATTTTTTGGACTTTGATCTGGTTCCTTCTCCTCTCCTGGTCTGATTTTTCTTGGGGGCGAAGGCGAGCCGGATGATATTTCTTTCTTCGACGAATGGGATTTTTAACGTATCGCAAACTTTAGCTGTCCTTACAAGGGCACAGTTCATTTTGGATATTCAAGAGACATGGCTGAACATGGTAATTGACCGTTAAACGCACAAATGACGGAAGTGCTCCTTGACTTGACTAGGCCCAGCGGTGCCTTCTCTCGCTGGTTTGTCCATCCGACTTCTCGCAACATTTGAGGTCAAACTCACACTTAGAAAACCATTCCTTGAAATTCAGCTCAAGTAACACACAAGCAGGTACTCAAGAAAAGAAATCTTGACATTGATATCTAACGTTTATTAACCAGCTTGTTATTTTGTAGAAAGATTGCAACCTTCCATCATCGATGCTTCTTGTGGCTGAATGCCAAGCACATGGCTGCAAGCAGGGGAATAGAACCGAGGCCTTCGCGTTAATCATCATTTACTCCTGGGGCGTAAATGGACCAGTTAGTTAGCTAATTAGTTAGTTAGTTAGTTAGTTGGTTGGTTAGTTATTAAGTTAGTTAGTTAGTTAGTTAGTTAGTTAGTTAGTTAGTCAGTCTGCCAGTCAGTCAGTCAGTGAGTTAGTTAGCTAGTTAGTTAGTCAGTTATTTACTTGCTTAGTTAGTTAGTTAGTTGGTTAGTTAGTTAGTTAGTGAATAAATCAGTTAGTTAGTTAGTTAGGTAGTTAGTTAGTTAGTTAGTTAGTTAGTTAGTTAGTTAATTAGTTAGTTAGTTAGTTAGTCTATTAGCTAGTTAGTAAGTTAGTTAGTTAGTTAGTTAGTTTAGTTTTGTTAGTTTATTAGTTAGTTAGTCGATAAGTTAGTTAGTTAGTTAGTAAGTTAGTTAGTTAATTAGTTAGTTTATTAGCTAGTCAGTCGATTAGTTATTTAGTTAGTTAGTAAGTTAGTTAGTTAGTTAGTTAGTTAGTTAGTAAGATAATTAGCTAGTTAGCTAGGTAGCTAGTTGTTATCTAGTTACTAAGTTAGTTGGTTAGTTAGTTAATTTGTTAGTTAGTTAGTTATTTAGTTAGTTCCCGTACAACGTGGTGTGCAGTAACGTGGAGGATGTGCAGTATAGTGGAGGGTGCCAATACAACGTGGAGGGATACCATCATGTAAGTGGAGGTGCCAATACAACGTGGAGGGATACCATCATGTAAGTGGAGGGTGCCAATACAACGTGGAGGGTTATCATCATGTAAGTGGAGGGATATCATATTTAACGTGGAGGGATACCATCGTCTAAGTGGAGGATGCGGAGTATCGTGGAGGGTTATCATCATGTAAGTGGAGGGATATCATATTTAACGTGGAGGATACCATCATGTAAGTGGAGGTGCCAATACAACGTGGAGGGTTATCATCATGTAAGTGGAGGATGCGGAGTATCGTGGAGGTTATCATCATGTAAGTGGAGGGATATCATTTTTAACGTGGAGGATACCATCATGTAAGTGGAGGATGCGGAGTATCGTGGAGGTTATCATCATGTAAGTGGAGGGATATCATATTTAACGTGGAGGATACCATCGTGTAAGTGGAGGTGCCAATACAACGTGGAGGGTTATCATCATATAAGTGGAGGATGCGGAGTATCGTGGAGGGTTATCATCATGCAAGTGGAGGGATATCATTTTTAACGTGGAGGGATACCATCATGTAAGTGGAGGGTGCCAATACAACGTGGAGGGTTATCATCGTGTAAGTGGAGGGTTGCGACGAATACTGAAATGTTGCATGGAAGTTAGAGAGGATATTGCATGGAAGTTAGAGAGGATATGGCCTATTCTAATAGTCACGAAAACTCTGCTTGTACTGTATTCGAAGAAATGGTCGATGTGATAAATCGTATTTACTTATTAGAATACTGTACATACGCCAAAATGTAAAATGCAGACCCTCAGTACGATTGACTTTGCTAACTGATGCTCGGAAATTTTGCATTGATGCAACAATGAAAAAGGCCAGGCAATGCAACTACATAAATATGATTGTTCTTCCGTAAAACAACCCGAGTCAACTGTTTTAATTGAAATACACAACACGAGAACCCGATTTGAAAAGAGTTTTATCATTTATGCCACGTCCACTGCATCGATGGCAAGGGCAAGGGGTCAAGTGAGATGCAAAGTTTTGAGCTTTCTTTCATAATACTGCCTGCCCGAAGAAACAATAAGCATAGAAAAATACAGCTCTAAGCCCAGTATAGAATAACTTTTAGTGCTTCAGTTTCTGTTTTGTTTCTGTTCTGTTTGGTTAAATAAATTTTTTGCAAATAAATAGTATATCATTATCAATAGTATATCATTATCATTTATCATTTTTCGGTTTTATCAGTTGTGTTGTACAAACATTTATTTTTTGGTATGATAAACCTTTGCTTAAAAGTTTTTATATTTATTACTCACTTTGTTTTCCTTTCGGGGGATTTGTTTGTTATGTTGTAAATAGAGCGCTTAAATTAATTCTGTGGTCATGCTGCAAAAAATCCTATTTAGCTACGTGATGGCGAAAATGTGGTTTAGCTTTGTTTGCAAAAGCAACGCAAGAGAAAGCTCAAAACTTTGCATCTCACTTGACCCCTTGCCCTTGCCATGGATGCAGTGGACGTGGCATAAATGATAAAACTCTTTTCAAATCGGGTTCTCGTGTTGTGTATTTCAATTAAAACAGTTGACTCGGGTTGTTTTACGGAAGAACAATCATATTTATGTAGTTGCATTGCCTGGCCTTTTTCATTGTTGCATCAATGCAAAATTTCCGAGCATCAGTTAGCAAAGTCAATCGTACTGAAGGTCTGCGTTTTACATTTTGGCGTATGTACAGTATTCTAATAAGTAAATACGATTTATCACATCGACCATTTCTTCGAATACAGTACAAGCAGAGTTTTCGTGACTATTAGAATAGGCCATATCCTCTCTAACTTCCATGCAATATCCTCTCTAACTTCCATGCAACATTTCAGTATTCGTCGCAACCTCCACTTACATGATGATAACCTCCACGTTGTATTGGCACCTCCACTTACATGATGGTATCCTCCACGTTAAAAATGATATCCTCCACTTGCATGATGATAACCTCCACGATACTCCGCATCCTCCACTTACATGATGATAACCTCCACGTTGTATTGGCACCTCCACTTACACGATGGTATCCTCCACGTTAAATATGATATCCCTCCACTTACATGATGATAACCTCCACGATACTCCGCATCCTCCACTTACATGATGGTATCCTCCACGTTAAAAATGATATCCTCCACTTACATGATGATAACCTCCACGATACTCCGCATCCTCCACTTACATGATGATAACCCTCCACGTTGTATTGGCACCTCCACTTACATGATGGTATCCTCCACGTTAAATATGATATCCTCCACTTACATGATGATAACCTCCACGATACTCCGCATCCTCCACTTAGACGATGGTATCCTCCACGTTAAATATGATATCCCTCCACTTACATGATGATAACCTCCACGTTGTATTGGCACCCTCCACTTACATGATGGTATCCTCCACGTTGTATTGGCACCTCCACTTACATGATGGTATCCTCCACGTTGTATTGGCACCTCCACTATACTGCACATCCTCCACGTTACTGCACACCACGTTGTACGGGGTGAAGAATACGAGCCCGGCTTTGGCCACGATTTTAAGAAAAAACTATACTTTAAGGCTGGCATTTCCTTACGCCTTTAGAATATCGGCTGAATATGAGAGTAAATACCATAAGACTGAGTAAGAATGAACGAAGAAATAAGTAAGAATGTTGCATTTCTGCGCAAACCTAGTGCCACTCCAGATATTCACTGAATAACATTACTGTCTGAGTAACCGAGGAGTTAAAAACAGATTAAGAACATTTCGTTGTTCTTATACACAGAGGTTTCTAGTACTGAAACTTTTTCAACTACACTTCCTTAATAACAAGCTGGACTTTTTTCCAGCCCCAAGAGTTGCTCAATATTTTGGACATTTCAGCCCTCAAAGTTACTCAATATTTTGGAAATTTCAGCCCTCAAAGTTGCTTAAAAGTTGCTTGCCTTTATTAAGCCTACCCCTCAAGTTGCTTAGTGCTATAAGGTTCGTCCAGCGCTAGTTGCTTATTGATCAGTTCCTTATAACAAAGTGTACTACACACTTTTTTTTATAAGAATAAAGTCTATAAGAATACAGTATTCAGGCTCAAAATTGCTGAAATTTAAGAATTATTTAAGAATAATCTGAGGCTCAAGCTTGACGAGGATCATTTTTATTTCTCTGCGTTTTTTACACTGCACAATAAGTGTGATTGTCAGGCAACTGTATTTGTTTTGAAATGCATTATCCTGTCTGACTCTTTGATACAGTAACTCTTTTTATTAATAAAATAACAAATGACAAAGATTTGACTTATTTCTCTTGATCTTCAGGCCAATTTACAACATTGATGATTAAGAATAATTTAAGAATATTTTCAGGCTCAAAATCGAATAAGCTTATAAGAATAATCGAGGCTCGGCGAAAATAAGGTATTCTTATAAAAAAGTGTGTAGTACCACCCAATCTTTGTATTAAAATTTTCTTACGAATTTCTTCAGAAAAATCAAACTATTTTGTTACGTTTAGTATCTGATATGCTGGCCTTCTGAAATCTTTCAAGTAAAAAACCCTCTTTGCAATTAGACACTGAAAAATTTCGTGGAAGCAAATGGTCGATTTTGATGATCACGAAACGGTTTTAACTTATTGTGGTAGCAAAGCATTATGCATATTCGTGAGTGACTACATAGACATACTTGATTTCGTGTTGTCCGGTCTTGAACCTTTATTTAACCGACGTCCCTGCAATGTGATCATGAATAATTAAGATAAAACCGAGCATCGCTTAAACCTTGAACCTAATTTAGGCCTATCACAGAGGTCAAAAGGTATACTAGGGGAAAAGATCGTTTTTACCTTATAAGGAATTTTTTATTATTCAAATTCGTGCCTATTGTTTGCAGATTAGCCAAGTCACAATAAGATGGAAAATCGTTAAAAAACTTCACAAAATTGGTTGTTCTAGTGGATGGTTATGGTTGGTTGATGAGAATGAGCTTCGATGAGTCGACTGTAGCTGCATGCACAGTGAATCAATCAACGTTTGTCTCGCAAAGCATGAAAGTCCTCCATCTAGGTAAGTGCACTCAGTTTTCATAAAAAACTTCGGTCCATCATATAGTGGAGTTTCTAACGTTTCGGCGCTTTTATTTAATAGACTTTTTTGACGGAAGGCCACCAAGACAGAAATTTTTCAAAACTTCAAGATAACGAGTTTTCGATGCTAAAATCGCAAAAAGCAGCCAAAATTTAGTCTAGGTGCAAAGGTTTAACTATCCAAGCGCTCGTATTATTGATTTTCAGAGTCAAAGCCCTTAGAATCGGGAACTTTGAAGGCTAAGATAAAATCAATAGCACAATCGCTAGGACAGTGAAGCTTTGCATCTAGACTAAGTTTTTGATGCTTTGTACGATTGTAGCATCGAAAACTCGTTATCTTGAAGTTTTGAAAAATTTCCATCTCGGTGGCCTTTCGTCAGAAAGGTCTATTATAGCAAGAACTTCTTCAAGAATTTCTGAACTTTCCAAGATTAAGACTTTTCTCATTTACTGAAACTATTTGTGGATAGCCTAATAAACTATTTCTAAGTAAGAAGAGTTGAGAAAGTAGCTAAAGGCTCTCATACCAAGAAGTGTCAATTGGTTACAGATGTTTGAAAACAACACGAAAAGATAGTAATTATGAACTTGCAAAACTGATAAAGTTTCTTAAATTTTAGTTGCCCTTGTTGTCCATTAAAGAATAGTTTCTAGATACAAATTCATCTCGAAGTAAAACTTTAATTGCAAAGTCATAAAGTTATAAAACCTTTTAATGCAATTCTACCAAAGCAGTAGACTTTGCAAAAATCGCTGGCTTTGTGAAGCATCTTGTAAGAGCTATCGCATTGTTCTAGAATCGCATTGTTAACGTTAAGACATTACATTGTATCACTCTTATGGGATACTAAACTCTGCAGGAAGAACTATACTCTGACAGCATTGGAGTTAAGAGCATCGATAATGGAGGCTTGTATATGGATGTCTCTGGTAATCGCTGTTGGTGTTAGAAGCAGTCCGTGCATACCACCTGTGCTTCTGCCATATTAAATGTGATAGAAGCACACGTGGTAGGGGACGGCCTTACTTTTACCAGGCATTTCGGGACTCAAGTAAATATATTTCAAGCAAGAATTCTTTCAACTGGTGAGTCCAGCTCGTAGCATTTCAACTTCACCATACCCTCGGGTTAGTTGAAGTAGGATTAATTATGCACCTTAATTATGCACACAATCTTAGCCTCGTTTGCACTCGTATATATATATATATATTGTAACTCCTAATGTTATCATTAGTCAATCTTTTAATCTAAGTTCGAGTAGTGTATCTTTTGCGCTGTCAGGAACTTAGCTACTCAAAAAGTAACAGAACTGTAGTAGGACTAAATATGCACTGTAATAGACTACTTATGTCCTTAAGTCGTGACGTCAACAAAAATCTATTTTTAGAATTGCGAAATTTGCTCTTCATTTTGTGAAAGAGCGTCAAATGTCAAATGTCCTACACATTTAACGTCACAGATGTTAAGGTAGCAGATTCCCCTTCTGATTTTGTCCGAACCGAATCAGTTCTGGAAAGGGTATTTTCTTGATTTTTCACCCTGCTTTCCTGAAACGAATCACTAGGAATCAAAATTAAATCAACTTTCCTAACTTAAAACTCTCTTAAAGTTTTGAGAAAGAACAGAAACATCTTTGGACATATTTAAAAGCTTTTTTCGCATGACACTCCTCAGAGTATAAACGTCAGAAACAGACTGAAACAATTTCGTCTGAGGAGTGTCAGAAGAAAAAAGCTTTAAGTATGTCAAAAGATCTTCTTGCTTTTTTTTAAATTTTTTTAAGTCTTGTTCCACTTCAAGACTGTCTGTGAGTATCTGTAAAGTGTATAGCCTACTTTCCCAACCAAATTACTACTGCACGCTTCTCTTGCAGACAGGACCAAGAAATATTCCTTAAATCCTTACAAATATTACATTCACACGTTCCCTCAAAACCTTAATATTTAAACCAGGGAAAGCATGCACCGACATGGGAGTTTACAACCCATTCTCTCTATTCCTTCTTACAAAAAAATAGTCAATGCTCATGAAGAAGTCAAGTCTCAGGGTGGCAAAACTGAAATCCACGAGCGAAAAAACTCGTGGAAACGATAATACCGGGAAAAAATGTAAAAATCTGCTTGTGAAAGAGTGAGGGAAACATTTACGCCTGGGAAACATTTTCAATCGACTCTATATCATCATTTGAAAGCATGCATTTTTTCACGTGAAAATAAGAATTTTGTTTACTGATTCCATAGTTCTTATGGGGTATAAATAAGAGCATCTTCAATTGGAGTTTCACCAAGGTCCAGTCTGGTTCAACTTCGAGCGACACGAAGATGCTGGTTAAGTCGCTTTGTCTTCTTCTTCTCGTTCTAGGAGCAGCAGTAAGTGGTGAGTACAGTTTATATATATCTTGCCTTAAATTTCACGGTTTACAGTAGACTCTTCCTTTTTAAAGAAAAAGCCAACATTGACTGAGGCTGGCTGTTCTTAGAAATACACTTATTTTTAATAAGCAACTGCACTTTTGGTCCAGCCCTCAAAGTTGCTTAACGTATTTGGTCTTTCAATCCTCGCCAAAAGAATTGGTACCCCCTATCCCTAAAAACTTTATTTTTTGGCTCTTTTCTTGCTGTTCAATGTAATTGGCAAGTTTGCAATTATGTACTGTATCGAGAAAGGTATGTCAACCAAAAATTTGAACAAATTCTCTGCCCTAGTTGCTTTGACCGGTTGCTTATTGAAACAGAGTTTATTCGACTACCGTTAAACGTCGGGGCGCTTAGTGAAAAATGTCAAAGAGGAGCAATTATTTGAAAATTTATGAATAAGCTATGGTTTTGAAAAAAACTAAATTTTGAAGCAACTGGCAAAACGTTTCTCTTGATTACATCTGGGACCAACCCTGATGGACAATGGACAGCTCGACCCAAAGGGCGCTTATTCGAGGCAAAACTCTTATTCGAGGAAACGCGACATTCTCAGGCCTAAGCTCCTATTTTCTTCCAAATTCTCAAGTTTTAAGAAACTTAAATTTTTCACTTGCCATGCAGAGAGACACCGTAAAATTTTGATGACACATTTGTATATTCAATAATGAATATGATGTACTCTTCTATTTTTTAATCGTTAAAATTTATGATTTTCTGTTTAAGATGGCGCTAAAATTGAAGACGACGAAACTGCTACGTTGGCTGAAGCAGATCTGTCGGATGATGAAAATGAATCAAATGATCATTCCGTAGAAGCAATAACAGTGGATGATGATGCGGCAGTTGCAGACGCTGAAGGTAAATTTACATTTATTCATGTGCAATTCATTGCTAATAAAGAGTGTACTGCGAGTACAAGTTTTGTGGTCTGGGCAAACTCGGTATTACATAAAAAATGGTGCAAACTCGTTGTCTGGCAAACTCGGAAAGATAAAAAGCTCGCTGGCTTTCACCATACTGTATTTTCAAAACCCTAACATTTAACAAACATAGCTAACGTTTACTGTAACAAGACTACTTTTGACAAGTACCAAGAATACTTGTTCAAAAGAACTGAACAAATAGCTAAGAAACTAAAAAATTGACCTATCTACTAGTGAAATACTGCATACGAATTTTTTTCTAAGCAAAGCTCGGAATTAGTACTCGATTCCTTAATTGTTAATTATGATCATAAAAGTAAAATGTGCACTACTTGCTACTTTCGTCTGAAGTGCGGAAAAAGCACTGAACGAAAAATATTGCAAATGTTACGCAGCCAGAAGGATTTTAGGAACGGCAAGTACTGAAAAGTAGGCCCCGTGCTCGATTTAACTTCGATTCAGTTTCTTGTATTAAAAATTTATGAGCTCAAAATAAATCACTTTTCTTTGGCAGACGATAATAAGAAACTTTCAGATCCATCTGCTCGAAGTTGGAGAAGACGTATTGTTACGAGGCGAAGACGAAGAGTTGTCAGGAGAAGATCGTGGAGACGTCGATCGTGGAGACGTCGATCGTGGAGACGACGATCGTGGAGACGTCGATCGTGGAGACGTCGATCGTGGAGACGTCGATCGTGGAGAAGAAGAGGCTAGAAAGAGAGCACGCTCTATTTTCACATGACTTATTACCGCTTTCATTGATAACTATCAATAAATTTAATGCTGACTCAACAACTTAAACGTAACGAAATCGCTTGCTGTTTATTATTTTTCCTTTTTCCTTCAGACGAAGAATTAATAATAGTGAATATATGAGCAAAGTTCTTTTCTTTTTTGTATGCTCCATAAATAACAGGGCAATGAAAAGTCCGAACCGGTTCTTAATCGAATGTCTTTCTCGCATTTTTACGGAAAAGGTTTTGAATTTTCCTGGCATGAAAGCGCACTCTTAATGGGTATGAAAAATTAACATTTCCTTCTCATAAACCCCATTCTGCCGCCTATTACCCCCACTCGTCGAATACTAAGGTATATTCTGTTTTGCGATGTGTGGAGTGGATCTTGAATTATAAGCGAACACATATACACAGATACCGTAAATCCTCGAATTGGCCCTTCTCTCGAACCATTGATCGTTTCAGAGATCATCGACTACGCATGTTAGATTTTTTAATCAGCCTTAAAACAAGAACCTCTATTGGCAATAGTGAAACGCCACAAACTCTCATGGTTACGTCATGTGGAACGTTACGAAACTCTGGCTAAAACCATCCTACGCGATGCTGTGGAAGAAGTGAGGCGGGGAGGGGCCATGTAAAGCTTGGGCTAGCTACATCAAGGAATGGAATGGCTTTGATTTGAACACCTTAATAAGAACATCCGAGGATGGCTCAAAATAGAGATCTCTGGCAGCAAAATCCAGCGTGGCACCACCCCTAGACCCCCCTACGTCGACAGTCAAGGAACTATACTAAACTAGCTAATTTAAAACTCGTCCATTCACCTCTATAAGCCCTGTTCTGTTTATATAAAAAGTAGCCTGGACTAGGCCGGTTTTTACAATAACGTCTGGCCCAAGCGGGTGCGAACGCGTAAAACTTGCGCTTAGCCTTTTCTCAATTTGGACCGAGCTCACATCAGAGCGGGGCCATGTTACTGGATCCAAGCCAAGCGCGTGCACGATAGTCAAGCCCAGGCTACTTTTTGCAGCGTGAACAAGGGTAGGATCTCGTTTTTCAAAATTTCTAGCAATAACAATTTTTGCAATTTTACTGTACAGTAGCGAGGGTGTATAAAAATTTCATTTCTAGCGGTAAAATCCCTGAAAGATATACAAACTTTTAATCGCTATGATACCAAAATCGACAATAAAGATTTCCTCAACTCCAAACTAAAAGTTCTGAATTCGAATCCTGAAGTCATTTTTTTTGTTTGAAGAAAATTCGTACATTTAAAAACGAGGCTCTGAGTTGAATCTGTGAATTGTGACAAGACCAGAACACGAAACAAGCGAACATTGGGATAAAGTCCCTTGGGCCTGCATGCTATCTGAAGCGTGAATTTTTCTGAGTTTTCGTCTTACAAAACGAAAGCAAGAGTCTGGATGGAGTGAAGGCCAGTTCAGAGCGAAGAGACCGATTTCTTCTGTACGCCAAAAGTTCTTGCCAGTATCAGCTCTCTGGAAAATCAAGTGAAAACGTTTAAGTTTTGGAAATGGCATCTTCATCCAGTCGTTTCCAGAGTCCAGTGTCCAAACTTCGGGCAACAACAAGATGCTGCTAACATCTCTCAGTCCATCTCGTCCTAGGTGTTGTTTTCTTTGGTAAGTTCAATCTTCAGCAAGTAAATTAGGCCTATTTTCCTCAATAATTTAGACTTTGCTTCGTCTTGGAAGAAGTAATAAGCTATCAATTTTTGAATCTAAACTGTTTGAGCAATCGCTACACAAATATATGTTTTGAAATACATCCAAACAAACACTAAATTTTTCAAGAATGGGTGAACACTAGGATAGATTTATCACAGGTGGTATACAGCCCAAGACCACTCTTGAGTCATGAGAAAGATATATAAATATGTATGGTGCTGAAGAAACTCCGCATAGCCGAAACCCAAAAAGTCAAACGGATGGTGGAGAGAGCCTCGGGCTGTAGCTATGACTTGGCGAGTTAGACTGCTAGGCGATTTCATTGAGCAGTGGAAACGTCCTTGGCTCCTGATCATGCAGCCTAGGTTCGAATCCTAAATATTGTGGTATGCCACTTGGGAAAAAATCAAACGTATCTAAATGTGTTTTATGATTTTTCGTTACAGTTGATACTGAAATTGAGAGAGAAGAAGCTCTGTCTTGACAAAAAGAAGCGTTTTTGATGATGATGTTGAATTATACGTGATCCCTAGTCACGGCAAATGAAATACGAGCAACTAATGATGCATTTGGTACAATATAAGGTAAGGTTTACAACAGCATTTAGTTTAGTATTACTGATAGCACGGACTTTAGGAAATGCCATGGTTGATTTTCTGTTCACGCAAAGTTTTTCCCTTGTGTCCCTGTAGTTAATCATGCCTGTTTTGTTCCTTGGAAATGACCTTGACTTACTCCTAAAATCTTAATTTGCTCCCAGCTTCCCTTAACATCACACCCGCTCATAATACGTAGTTCGAGCTGCCGCCATTAACAAAAACCATACGATTTTGGATAGCAATTATGGATTCAGTTTAATTATGAAACGAAACTAGCAGCAAAAAAGCAGTGAAAACTTTATTTATTACATTCATCGTAGTCTACGCTCCTCCGCACTCCACCAGTCCGCTCCAACTATTCTGAGGAAACACCAATTTTGTTGTTGCAGCTGTTTCCGAAAAAGTGTGGGATAAATGTAAGAAATCTAAGCGAAAACTACAGCTCATATAACATGTTAAACCTTCAGCGCTCCAAAAATGTTTTCCTATTTTTTCCTTCCCTTAACAAGGGGACAGAGGTGCAAGGAGGAAAATTGCTGGATGAGAAAAAAACCAACCACCACGCTTCTCAAAGCTTGTGATAATAAATTTTAAATTTATTTTACCTCGGCGTGCGCTTGTCGTCTACTGCAAAGTAGACTTGCTTCCCGAGTCCCTAACTTTCGTTCACATTGAATTGAATTGATGTTGTTGTTCTTCGCTACAGTCAGGTTAGCTTGAGCGTCCAGCAATTCAATTCAATAGCAATAACTACGACTCTTGTAGTAAGTCTAACTGCAAAGCAGCGTCATGCGCAAAATTCAATTTAATTATGTTTATAAAAACTTATGATTTTAGTTTTATGCGATGCAAGTGGAAAAAATTAATAACATTGCTGGATGATAATCATCCTTAAATAACAAATCAAAATAAATCAAATCAATGTCCTGGTCTTTATTAAAGAATCTTGCTCCAAATTTTCGATCTTTTCTTTTTATTTTGATTGCCTTTGCCAATTATTTCAAGAAGATAAGGTTTATATTTCCCTGTGCATTCTTTTTCTACCATATTGTACAATGAACGTCCATATGTACGACGAAATGTTGCTTTGATGTCATTTAGGTCGACCTGAAAGAAATATAGTTGGTTTATTGAAGTTATAATGATCTTGTATAAGATGACGATGGATGATGATAATGATGATGATGATGCTTATTATTATTATTATGATGGTGATGATGATGATGATGATTATTATTATTATTATTATTATGGTGATGGTTGTAGGGATGGTTGTGGTGGTGGTGATAAAGGTTGTTTTGATGATGGTTGTAGGGGTGGTTGTGGTGGTGGTGATAGGGGTGGTCGTGGTGATGGTTGTAGGGGTGGTTGTGGTGGTGGTGATAGGGGTGGTCGTGGTGATGGTTGTAGGGGTGATTGTGGTGGTGGTGCCGTTCCTTTAGATCTTGCCGCAGCCACACCGTCAATGATTGGGATGGTAATCATGATGATGATGATGATGATGATGATGATGATGATGATGATGATGATGATGATGATGATGATGATGATGATGATGATGATGATGATGATGATGATGATGATGATGACGATGATGCATGATGACGCATGATGATGAAGATGGTGATGATAATGATGGTGATGATGATGCTTATGATGGAAGTGATGATGATGATGATGATGATAATGATGATGGTGATGATGGTAATGTGGTAATGATGATGATAATGATTAGGATCATGATGATTATGATTAAGATCATGATGATTATAATGATTTTGATGATGACGATTATTATCATTATTATTATCATGATTACTGTAGTTACAATAAGGATTGTGATGATGATAATGATGATATTGACTACATTGATGATGCTAAAGACGATGGCGCTGAAATTCTTAAAGATGAAGGTTCACTTACCTCTGCTCTTGTGATGACACATCTGACAAGCATCTTATGGTCCATTGGGTGAAGTGCCATTGACTGATAAACACTTTCAGAGAAATACATTGCTGCATCTCGAACATTGCAAACTATAATAAAAGCAATGAAAATCAATACACGATTCATTTTTTTTTGAATTTCGAAGGGCATTCTTAAATATTTGAGTAGTTCTAAAATTGGCGGGAAAATTTCAACTACCTATGGATGGATTTTCGTAAAATAAAATTACCTGAGGATGGGTCTAAAAAAATTCCACTGTCCACATACCCCTTTCAAAATATGAAAGAGTGCCCCCCCCGGGTTTCAAACATGCTCTACACTATGTTGTATCTTAATGTGGTACGTTTTTTTGGTTGATGTGATGGGTTGTTACATATGGGGTCCATATGCTTTAAGTGGTGGAATTTTAGCTTGATGTTGTTGATACGCAATCATAGCAAGCATCAATACAAATGGCAAAAGATCCACTGAATCAAGGTATTTCCGAGATTGAGCCCACAGCCGAGGGACAATTGAATCCTTGGAATCTCGTACACTCTCAGCTAGAATCTCTATTGTTTTCGTAGGAATCTTGTCAAAATCCTTTTGCTTCAATAGGAATCTCGTATGCTTTTTTGGGGAGTGGAATGCCCCTCGGATTTAGCCTTTTTGTAGTTCGGCCTAAATCTTTTACGACATTAAAGGAGTTCCAACAGTGATAAACAACGATACTTTGAAAACATTGTACTAATAGATTTTTGGCTTTCACTGGGTTTCCGTTAAATTCTGTGGACATTACAATAAATATAAAAATTGGTAAAAATATTTTGAACATTTACCGATCGCAGTTAGTGCTTCAAGAAAATCACCAGTGATATCGTTTTCTAACGACTCCAGGATATCGACACCTGTGATCTGAAATTTAAAGCTACAATAAGCATATAGGGTCCTTAAAGTGATTAAGATGATGGAGAATTTGGATGATGCATGAGGCAGTTAAATAAAACTGGATGAAATTCACAGAACATGTCTCATTGTAATTAGGGGTAATGAGTTATTAGAGATTAGCTGTTGAAGAAATGACATTATTAGCGATTAGAAAATGCATTTTCGTTTATGCTTCTACACGAACTACAATTTCTATCAACTACAAGTTCAACTTAAACTGCAACCACAACTACAATTACAGCTACAACTACAACTACAACTACAATGAATATCTACAACTACAACTACAACTACAACTACAATTACAACTATAACTATAACTATAACTATAATTGCAACTGCAACTACAACTACAACTACAACTACAACTACAGCTACAACTACAACTACAATGAATATCTACAACTACAACTACAATTACAACTACAATTACAACTATAACTACAACTACAGCTACAACTACAACTACAACTACAATTGCAACTACAACTACAACTACAGCTACAATTAAAATTACAATTACAATTACAGCTACAAATTCAACTACAACTACAACTATAGCTACAACTGCAACTAACTGACCATCTACAACTGCAACTACATTTAGCATCTGCAAAAACTACAACTACAACTACAACAATTACAATGCATGAACTGCACCTAATATAATAACTATAACTGCACCTACAACTACTATGAACTAAACTTCATAGTGTCAAAAGTATAAAAGAAATGATAAGTAGTTATCATTACTTTTATATAAAAAGTAAAAGAACAAAATTTAAAAATGATTGAGATGCATTACCTTTGAGTATTGATTAAAAACTTCTTGCAAGTGAGCAAAATTTCTTGATGTCAAGATGTCAATGTATGCATCATAATCGCCCGTTTCTCTTTCTTGCATCTTTGATAAAGAAATAAATAATTAACATCAGTAAACTAAAACATCACTCTCCCTTGTAACAACACATTAACATCACTTTAGTTGTCTTTATTCCTTTAATAAGCGCTTTATCGGAGATTGGACCCGTTATAGATAAAATTCGATTTTTCTTTCTACGTTGAATGAAAATGGTATGGGGGTATATCTTCTTGTAACAGGATTAGCTACAAACTCGTATCCGTAAATCACGTGATCATATGTCAATCATATCTTATGACAGCTATCAATCATTGTAATCCTTAGTATATAAATCGTGTAATCTATGTAATTTAGGAGTTCTTGTTGTTAGTTGTTAGTGTTATGAATTGTGATTATAATGTGTACGCACAACACATTTTGTATCTCTCAATTGTTTCTTAATAAATAAGTAGTGATCTCCGAAAGACCATTACACTCCATTTGACCAACTATGACAAAAAGCTACCTTACTTTATCTATATAAAATATTGAAACAAGAGATTCAAAAATATAGATTCATGATTGAACGTTTCGATCTTATGATCTTCTTCAGCAATCTCTCCATTTGACCATAGATTCCTGCTTTTTGACCTCCCTAAAGCCCTCATAAGTAATTTCTGAGTTGTACAAAAATTCCAAATTGCGATGAAAAGGGGAAACGTCATAGCTTTCGTCTGACACTCTTCAGAGTATAGGCTTTAGAAACAAAAACCTAAGGGTAAAAAGCTTCAAGGCCAATTCTTTTTACAATAACAACAATAAACAAAATAACAACGATACTGATAAAGAATGAACATGGAAAACAGAAGAAAGAAAATAGAAAAGAGCATAAAGGAAGAGAAGAGGCTGGACGGGGTTGGACATAGCAATGTTTATTTCATGTCATGTTGAAGAGATGGGAGATTAGGGTTTAGCATCTGCATAGCTGCGATGCACGGACTACCCAGCTGAAAACATAGCTGAGTCAAAATTATATCAGGTATAAATCTACATACCTCTGCAAGCCTCGCCGCATCTTTCTGGGCAAGTTTTTCGTCAACAATATCACCTTCGTCTCTTTCACACTGACGATAGAGAGAAAAAATCTTTGATAAAAGCTTGTTATATAGCAAAAAGTAAAAGTTTAACGCTAATAATATTGAGCGAACTGTTAACATAGATATCAAACAAATTTGAAACCCCAGAAGCCAGTAAAAGATTTTCAAGAAAACAGAAAATTTTTAAATGTAAAAATCCCTGCTTGAGATGCTTATACGGCGATGTGTAGTATTTTATGTAGATGCAAATGAAAATCATTGCAAAATTGTACCAAGAGGCGTAACAATTCAAATGAATAATATTTGCGTTTTACAAGATCACGCTAGCGAATCGTATTACTGTGGTGGATATACGCACTGCTGTGGGGGTATATCTTGTGTACTGCGGTGGTGTTTTTGCGTACTGTGGCGGATAAGCACTACTGTTGTTGGTTATGATGCTTGATGTGGTGGGTTATTATGCTCGATGTGGTGGGTTATTATGCTTTATGTGGTGGTGTTTTTTTGCGTATTGTGGTTGAGATTTTTGCATGCTGTGGTGGATAGCTACTGCTGAGGTGGTTTATTATATTTGATGTGGTGTGTTTTTGCGTGCTGTGGTGGATAAGCATTTCTGTGGTGGGTTATTATGCTTTAATGTTTTGGGGTATTATGCTTGATGTGGTGGTGTATTTTGCGTACTGTGGTTGATAAGCACTAATGTGGTGGGTTATTATGCGTACTGTGGTGGGTTATTATGCTTGATGTGGTGGGGTTTTTTGCGTACTGAGGTGGATAATCACTACTGTGGTGGGTTATGATGCTTAATGTGGTGGGTTATTATGCTCGATGTGGTGGGTTATTATGCTTGATGTGGTGGAGATTTTTGCGTACTGTGGTGGATAGCTACTGCTGAGGTGGTTTATTATGCTTGATGTGGTGGGTTATGATTTTGATGTGGTGTGTTTTTGCGTGCTGTGGTGGATAAGCACTACTGTGGTGGCTTATTAGGCTTATTATAATTAATGTGGTGGTGTTTTTTACGTACTGTGTTGGATACGAAATCAAAGCAAAATCTATAGATCAAGCAAGAAAAAATCACAAAATCCACCACATCGAGCATAATAACCCACCGCAGTAGTGCTATTGAGGCTAGATCTTTCAATTTTGGACAAGTTTCTCTTCACAAATGATTGGAACTAAATATAAGGATACCTTAAGGATTTTATTCAGGAGAATACGAATCCAACCAAATGTTACACTTTCGATATCTTCTTTGAGATCTCTTCCAAAAACTAATAAGATAAACCATAAAATCAGTTGTGATTGTTTGACAAAAATGTTTTAATGATTCAGCTACATAAGCAAATGAGATAAAAGGTCAAGTAATCAATAAACATGTTTTTTTGTCATTTGTGAAACAAAATCCCGTTCATACTACAAAAATGTAGCCTCTAGGCTAGGTCTACTTAAACGATAACCTTCCAACCTGGGCAGAGCCCATCAAAGAACCAGGGTCAACTTTTCCCCGGCCGAGCCACGCGTCCTGGACTTTTGGTCAAGCCCTCAAAGTTGCTTAAAATATCTTGCATTTGAGCCCTCACAGACGAATTCTTGATATAATAACAATTGTAATTCTAAGAGGTGCTGTGCCATTTTCTGGTGAACCATTTCGAAACATGTGCAGACATCTGTCTTCTTATCAGTTGGAGGACACATTGATTTTGTAAGACCAAATTTTATAACTTCGAGTTCTTCAAGCGTTAGATTGTGAAGAACTGAAGAACTCGAAGTTTTAAAATTTGGTCTTACAAATTCAATATGTCCTCCAACTATTAAGAAGACAGATGTCTACACATGTTTCAAAATGGTTCACAATTGTAATTGTAAAACTTGTAGGTTTCCTAGAGTATAGAATTGCACTGTATCTAAAACTATATGTTGTGCCTACCAAGATGAATAGTTGCATGTTTACTATATGATTATTCATATTCACAGTATAATCATCGAAAACAGTGTTCGGTTGACATGAAGTTTGAATGCATTTGGTAATAGAATGGCCTCTCATACTGAGTTCAAATCTACTAAGCATACATTCACATACCTCAGTATCCATTATTTAGACACATGAGTACAAAAGATCGTTTCATTTATTTAATGCAGATTGGTGACGATAAACTATGTCCAATGATACAAGACTTTATTGTTAATTGTGTAACAGCTTCATACGATCTGAAACGCGCTTTGAACTTAGCTCCAAATATCCACCCTTTATGATTTGCTTCGCCTTGGGTTTTTTTTAGCATATATTCTCTTTCTGTTTGCTTGCTTAACTAACATTGTTGTTAACTATTCTTGTATTCATTTCGTTTTTTAAGTTTAGTTTACTTCATCATTAGCTGCTTAAAGCATACAACACTCTTGTACTAGGCTTTTGATGGAAAATGAAATCTGAAATATGAAATCTGAAATCTGAAATCTGAATCAACAGCCGCAGTTTGAGGCATTTCTATCAGAAGTTTTAAAGACGTTTTTCAGTCATGGAATTGCTCTTTTTATAAGAACCAGGAAATTTTGATCAGTTTTGAGGCTGTTTTAAGGTTTTTGCCTTTTTTGAGCCTGAAATGTTCTTCATCTGTTCTCAATTCCTCAGTTACTTAGTAATATTTTTCAGTGAATTTCTTGAGTAGTACTAGGTTTATGTAAAAATGCAGCATGCTTGTCTATTTCATTGTTCGCTTCCTTTCTACTTTCAGTCTGACTGTCTCACTTACATATGCAGCCGATATTCAATGGGCCTATGAAAGGTCAGCCTCCAGCTCGTTCTTACTTTGTTCTTATAATCTGGGCGAAATCCAGGCTCGTGTTCTTACAAAATTGTTCTTATAAAAAAAGAGTGTAACACGTACTATATAGCTAAACTCACCTCCTTGATACGCTCTTTTCATCACACCAATCTCCTGAAAATGAAAAGTGAAGCATGTCTCCTTTTGAAGTATAGCTTTGCAAAATTTCATACTTAGTGAACTTAGAAGTAAAGGTTGTTCAAAAAAAGGTGGCTTTTCGTTCTTGTTTCTCGGTGCTTCCAAGCACTTGTTCTTAGCAGTCAAAATATGGACATTGTCCGGAATTGACTCTTAGTATAACAGTTTTTGGGGATTACTTTTACGTAAGCACATCATTAAAATAGAATGCTGAATTAAAAAGTGGAAATAGTTTCTTAGCTGTTTTTTTTTACTTCTTAGCCCATATAGAAGAGTTTCTTGATTTTTAGAAAGAAGGCATATATAGTTTCTTATAAGCGGTATAAACAAAACATATGTACTATTATAAAAATACAGGTATGAAAAAGCTTACGTCATTTCCTCTTGTACACATTGATTTTGTAATTGTATCAGTGAAGGAGTCTTCACCCTCGGGGTCATCTCCAGCTTCGTTTTTCTCCTGCAAATAAGGTTAAAATTCATAATAATTAGCAATTCGTAGATTTTTCCAAAGAACTTGTTTCTAAGTTGTATACCATAATTGATGTGATTTTTACCTTAGACTTCATAATTAGCGAGCCAACCACAATCCTACTGAGCTATAGAGCCAAATGAAATCGTCGAGTAATACACCTTTTCAACTAAGGGCCTCGTTTTCAAAATGTTCTAAAATTCGCTCGTACGAAAATTTCGGTATCAGATTCGAATTCAGCACTTCAGTTTTAGGTTGAAGGCAAATTTTCATCCCTCTAGTCTTTACGATCTTGATTTTATAGCGATGAGAAGTTTGAAACTTTATAAAGGATTTGACCGTGAAAAATCGCTCGGGGTGAAATTTTACACCCTCAGTAATTTTTCACGGTCAAATCCATTATAATTTTTCAAACTTTACATCGCTATAAAATCAAGATCGTAAAGACTAGAGAGACGAAAACTTGCCTTTAGACTAAAAATCTGAAGCCGAAATTCTCGTGCGAGAAAATTTTCGAGAATCTTGAAAACGAGGCAGTAAATTGAAAGGTGTATTCTGCCCCAAGTGGCATGGGAGACGCCCGGGAAAAGCCAAATGGGAGGAGGTCCTTATGTTGTGTGACTTTTGCACGATGATTTCATTGGGTATTTTAGTTCGGTTAAATTGTTGCATTGACTCTCTGATAATCGGAGTGCAGTGTTCAACTCCCATCAATTGCTGTATGCCACGTGTCGAAAAATCTATCCCGGGCTTCTGTTTGCCATTCATGAAAAATATATACCAATATGGACGGTGGTGAAGAATACTCAACCTAATATTTATTTCGAAGCCAAACGGGATCAGAGCCTCGGAATGTATTAGTTACTTTGAGGTTAGCTACTTCATGATCTCATTAAGCTCAGTCTCAGTGACATTTTTAGATCTTGGGTTCAAATCTCATCAATTGTTGTATGCCACGTGGAAAAATCTATCAAAATGTTTTCCACCCATGCAAATATTCCTAACATATAAAAAGATATTCTATAGGAACATAATCTCTTGAAATATGTGAAAAAGAGATTTCTCTTCTTTAAAAGGTTAAAAGTGATTCGAAAATGCTGTAAAGGCAGTAAAGATTTTGGGAAGTCATTTTGAAGTATATGTCTTCTTGTTTAGCAAAATATATATGAGCAATAACTTAGGCGTACAACCAGTTCATGACTCCATTTTTGTATTTAAAGTTATAAAGCAAAGCAAGTTTTAAATGAATTGCTGTCAAATTAGTATTCGAACATATCTCACGACAAGGAACAGCATAAGGAATTATCAGCCTCATTTTGGTGAAAAATTAAGAAACCCCAGACTCGACTCAAACCAAAGTTTCCTTATAAAAATGTGTCATGCCACTAAATCGAAGCAAACATCATTTTTCTAGGGAGGTACGTTGCTAGACTTGCCCCATGTCTATTTCTTAATATTTTTGTAGCTATGTCCACCATTCCGTGGTAACAAAGGAGAGTGCGAGAGAAATTATTTCTCTCGCACTCTCCTTTGTTAGCATGGAATGGTGGACCTTTGGAGAAGGACTTTGAGAAATAGACTTGGAGCAAATCTAGTACGTTGCTGAATGAAAAGAAATTCTTTCACTTACATTCCAAACTTCAAAAATGCAAGAGGAGTCATACACTTCTGGAGCCAGCATTAAACCAAGAATGAAGTCTTCCATTTCAGGCCCCGTGAGATATCGCAGATCATCAACAAGATCCTAAAAATATAGGACACAAAACTTAGTTTAAAAGAACGGTTCAGAAATACTTGTATTGCAAATTATTTAATATATATGTAGCTAATCGCAATCTTGGTTGTTTAAATGTCAAAGATTGACAGTTAGGCCACGTCGCAAAACATTTTTGACATGCGACAAGCAGAAAATATTTTCGAATATTGTATATCAAATACTGGTTGTCGGACAATGTTTTGTGATGTGGCCAAACAGTAAAACATTGTTTGGCAAGCAAGCAAACTTCAAATGTTTGACAAAACGGTTTGATCTTTTTACCAGGGCCTAAACTGTGGATAAACTAGGTGACATGTCGCGCGCGACATTGTACTCGACGTGTCTCCCAGGGTGGATAAACATGCGAGTGACAAGAGAGCAACATGTTCCCCCAGACAAGAAATGTTTCTGTTGTCTCCCAGTAATGTTTGCGTCTCTTCCTAAGAATTTTGTTACACCCTGCAAAGTTTCCGAGGGGTCTAAACTGGTAGACATCAAGGGGACATGTCGCGAACGACAATGTCACTGGCGATTGTCTCCTAGTTAGGTGAGGCCTTTACTTACACGTCTGTATCTTCTGAAGAATTCCCTTACAACAAGCTGCCGCTGAGCGTTGTTTCTTGTTATGAGGAATTTCAGGATGCCATCAACATTCCGATCTACAAAGCAAAAATATCATTATTTAAATCGAAAGGCTTTAGATAAACAAAAGTTGTAGATAATGTTATTTTTGCTTAAAATCAATAAGATCAACTGACACATATAAATATGCATGCTAGCTAGTCGTATATACTAAAACAATATAAATGACCAGATTCTGCTGCTGATGATCTGATTTTCAAGTTGTCTCTAATCTTAGCGATATGGGGATTAAAAGCATGCAAAAGCAAGACTAATGCGCGATAAATTACTAATAAGAGAGGCAGTTGTAAATACTAAAGATAAGACAACATTTTTTTTACACATAGCATATAAACTTAATCAGCACGGGCCGCCAAGCTAGTCGTATATACTAAAACGATATAAAAATCAGATTCTGTTATTGATGATTTGCCCCCTCTACTTGTCCCTGATCCTAGCAATATGAGGGGTTTAAATGATACAAAACAAGATTAGTGCGAGACACTGTAGTCATAAAAGGCACTTGTAAACGATAAGGGTAAGACAACATTCCTTTACATACAACATATAAGCGTTTTTTATCATGGGCTTACATACTAATGTGTTGTGCATTTGTCATGAATGGTAAACACTAGGATAGATTTTTCCATAAGTGACATGAAAGAATATATACAGATGTGAATGATAAGGCAAGACAATGTTCCTTTACATATGACATAAAGAGGTTTTCAGCACAGGCCGCCTAGCTAGTCTTATATACTAATGTGTTGTGTATTTGTCATGAGTGGCAAACACTAGGATAGATTTTTCCATAAGTGACATGAAAGAATATATACAGTTGTGAATGATAAGGATAAGATAGTATTACTTCACATACAACATGTAAACTTTTTCAGCACGAGCCGCTCAGCTAGTCTTATATACTAATGTGTTGTGTATTTGTCATGAATGGAAAACACTAAGTGACATGAAAAAATATATAAAGAATATTTACTTTTCTGAAGAAGAGCTCTTCCAACAGCCTGAGCATCTTTCAATGCGTTGAATTCGTCCATCGGTACGCCAGCTATTGTCCCACGATAATACTAAAAGAAATTTGTTTAGTCATTTGGAATACAATGCAATATGTCTTATAGACCTAAAACTATTCTAGAAGTCTCATTCTCGTTTCTCGTTTCTTTCTCTGTACCTGAATTCATTTTTAAAAGGCGCTTTTGTATTGCAGTTGTATCATCTTTGCTTGTGTTTTGTGCTTTCTGCTTCTGCTACAAAACACAAGCAAAGATGATACTAATTCACTTTTCTCTGCGAGTCATCTGAAGGTCTCTTAAAAAACAGTAGTAGCCTTGCCTTATAGAAAAAAGAGTCCATAGTCCATTGAAAACTTTCTTAGCTGATAAGGGGTATGTTAGATAAAAACTACCCTGTCAAATTCGGAAAATTATTCTTTTTAGTTTTTCACTGTTCTTAAATTTTAGCAGGACATCTTGATTTATTTTACCCCTTTAACTTTATCTTGCCTTAACTTTATCTTGCTTATCTTGCAATCAATATTAATCCAGCAATGAAAAATATTGTTTTGGAAATTGAAACTTTGTCAGAAGTTTCAGACACACTTAAGTTGATATTAGCGACATAATTTTAAAACGATGTAAAATGCGACGGTGGCAAAGTTTAAGCAAGTAGCCACACAACAATAGCACAAGTTGAACACGGCAGAAACAGTGGCGTAGCGGAGCTGTGTGGGGCCTTTAAACAAAATAGTGGTTTCGGGCCCCTAATTTTTCAAATAACTTTACACACCAAGATTGCCTTTAAATGCAAATTTTTTTAAACCATTATACAATCTTCAAACAAACCAAGAAAACTAACATCAATAAAACAATTATCAAGATATAAAATCAGGTTAAATAGAAGATTTCTAGGAAGTTTTATTTTAAGTACCCTAGTACCGGGTTTATTATAGAGTTTTTATACTAGTCAAGCTTTATCAAGACTATCACACCGTAAACGTATAATCAACAGAACATCTGTTTCTGCGATAGCTTGTCCACAAAAATTCAAAAACGTCGTGAATACAAAGTTATTTGAATTTTTTACGAAAAGAGATCCAATTCCAATCCTACAAGCCAATTCTTTTATGTCTTCGAGCATTGACATTTGCGAATCGTTTAATAAGTTCAGACTTGTCAATTGATTTGCTTCCACGTTTTCTATAGACAGCATTGCGAGGTTATCGAGTCTTTCTTGGGATATCTTTGACATTACGTTTTAATCAATTTAAAGCTTTTCGAAACGCTTATCCAAAGGTTTTTGTTTTACAAATTTTCGCGGGGGCCCCTTTTGGGGCCAAATATTTTGGGGGCCCTTAATTTTGTGTTTAAAGGTGCACACTGTGCGTTACGCCACTGGGCAGAAAATTGTTTGAAAGTACTTTTGTACGAGAAGCCAGGAGAAGTGGTTCTTGCATCGCTGTTTGTTAGACAGCTATTGAAATATGTTGATTACAATATTGACGGTACTCCCGAAGGCACTACTACCTCGAAGATTTAAGACAAAACATCAAGCTGAAAGCTCATTTATAATTTAAAAAAAGGCCTCGTTTTCAAAAAAATTGAAAACTGCCTCACAGAAACATTTCGACTTCAGATTCGAACTCAGCAACTTCCTTTCAGTGTTAAGGTAAATTTTTAAGCGTCTGATCCTTACGACATTGCTAATCGCTATAAAATCAACATGGTAAGGACTAGACGCACAAAAATTACCCTCAACACTAAAATGACGTTGCTCAATCTGAATCTGGGGTCAAAATTTTTTTACGAAAAAAATTTCGTAAATTTTCAAAACGAGGCTCCTTGCTGAAAAGGTGTATTGAAAGGAAATGAAATTGAAATCTTTTCAACGCTGTAATCAAGTGCAGTGTATTGCCTTAGGCATCTGTAATGTAGATTTTATCAATTACGCGTAGAGCCACTTTTGGCCGCCATTTTAGGTCAAGGGATGCAACACTTACTTTCTTTCTTCTCCCTTTGATAAATGGTACAACCTTGTCGAAGAAATTGCTGTCTCTTCTTCCAATAAATGCAGGATCTTGCACAGGTGCTGGAAGAGCACTTGGCATTGATGTTAAACTTCTTTTGGCATTATTAGACCCAGATGCCGACCCACTATCATTGTCACTGCCGTCTGTGTCTGTTTTGAATTTTACTCTGTTTTCAACTCTGTTTAATCCTCGTGCTGCAGTTGAAAATGAAACCTGTCGAAGATAGATCAATTCTTCGTTACCCGCCACACAGCCATAATGACCTTGTTCTGTAAAACTTTTCATTTCCGTTTTCGTTTTCTTATACAGTATTAACCTCGCTCTTTTGTTTCTTCTTTGTAATTTTATATTTAAGTGTAGCCACTTAACATGTTTTCAATGTGATAGACCTTGGGTCTCGATCCTAGAGGCTATAATACGGTAGGGTCATAAGGTTAATGAAAGGCTAGAGTTAAGGGTAGGGATGGATTTCAGAGTTTGGGTTGGGGTATGGTAAGGGTAGGAAAGTGTTTAAGGGATAGGGTCAGGGTAGGGTTTTAGGGTTAGGGTTAGGGTTAGTATAGGGTTTAAGAGTTAGGGTCAGGGCTAGTTCTAGGGTTTTGGACGTATACGTAATGTCGAATATCGAATCAATCAGATCAATAGCACATTGTTTTCAAAGGTGTCTGCTAAACTGCATCTGTACCATTCTTGCAGCACCGGTCATCGTTCTTGCTGCAATGTTTTAAAAAGAGTTGTGTAGGTTTATTAGTGTTAAGTATCTCGTTTGTAATTTCTTATCCCTAGTTTCTTATTAGTGTTATTATATTCCATGCAAAAAGGGTGAAACCTGTGCCAATGCCGATCTTTTCTTGTCCGTCCCGCCGGCTAGATCCATTTCTTGGTCTTTAAAATCCAGATTCTTCAAATTGTTTCTGAGTTCTTCTTGTTCTTCTCGACCTTGTTCATCATCTTCATCATAATCACCTTCTGATCTTTCGTCGACTCTCTCTTGTACTTCTTCTTCATTCTCATCTCCATCGTAATCTAATTCAAGCTCCAATATTGACTCTTCTTCCAACTTTGCGATTCTCTGGAAAGAAAATTTTCCGTCATAATTTAGTAAAATGTACACATATAAAAGTGCAATCAGACAAAATGAGTGGAGCTTGATGAATTACAATTAGTTTAAACTTGGCTAGAGAAGAAGGAAGCTTGTCAAAATTGCCAGCTAGGCTGGGTTGTGAAACAAGCAGTCTACAAAGGCCGGGCCAAACAAACATTGTTAGTCAGACATTTGAGGTTTGCTTCACAATGTTTAACCGTTTTGCCACGTTGAGAAACAAAATACTTGCCTGTTTATGCTTTTGAAAAGCTTCGAAAACGTTCTCTACTTGCTGTTTGCAACAAATGTTTGATGAGCAATGTTTTTGCGATGTGACAAAACGATCAAACATTTAGTTGTACAAGAAAATTTCAAATGTTTGACCAACAATGTTTAATCGTTTTGCCCAGGAATTAACAGAGGAGCGATAGCTTACTATAGGGGAGCAAGGGGAGCCTGAATGTTGTGAGCTTGCTTCGATAGCAACCGAATATCCGTCGTTGTAGGGGTTAGCTACTCTGACAAGAGGGAGGGAACTAAACCTACTAAAGCGACACAAAACCAAAAGTACAAACAACTATGCTTCATTACTATGAAAATTTAAAGTACAATAGTACCTCTCTTCTCAAATTCAGGGCTTTTATAAGTGTGCTGGAGACTTGAGTTTTTCTCAGAATGATTGTAATTGCATCATTTAGAGTAAGTCTTTTGTTGAAAGTAACCAATGAAGCAGGTGCTATCAATTTTGGCAGCTTTGACTAATAAAGAAGGGCGATGACTATTAATAAAATGAATACCATGTCACGATAGAGAAAATTGCATGTCGATAGACCATTTAAACTAAGGGCCTCATTTTCAAAAAAAATGAGTTTTAGGTCATAGAGAAATTTCGACTTCAGATTCGAATTCTCCACCTTTTTTACTGTTCAGGCAATTTTTCACGGTCAAATCCTTTAAAGAATTTCAAACTTTTAACACCTATAAAAACTATATCTCGAGGACTAGAAGCATAATACTTTGTCTCAGCATTAAAAAGAAGCCGCTGAACTCCAATCTGAAGTCGAAATTTCTCTATGACCTAATTTTCTCTATGTATCCTCTTTTTAAAACGAGGCCAATAGTTGAAATGGTCTACTATGCAAGTCTTGAAAATTTTACAAGCTGTAGTTACTAGGTAGACTTACTACATGAGTCGTAGTTATCGCTATTGAATTGAATTGCTGGACGCTCAAACTGAAGCGAACAACAACAACATCAATTCAATTCAACAGAGCGAAAGTTAGGGACTTGGGAAGCAAGTCTAGTTACTAGGCCCGTATTCGTATATTGCACTCAGGTCCTGATATACTACTGACCAATATAATTACTAAACTATAGCTTACAAGAATTTATGATTGAAAATAATTATATTCCTTACTTCAATCATTCTTCTTTCATCTGCGGGCAGCTGACCTTAAAATAAAAAACGTATATACTCATAAATCTAACTTAATTGACAACGGTACTTTGACAGCTGTTACACCACAGTCTTTTGCCCCCAAAACAATTACTGACTGGAGTTCTATTCCTATTAGCACAAATTCTTGATGGTAGCAGAGGAGCATCTCATAGTGGGAAGGTAGGTAGGAAGTAGGCAGGGAGAATGGTAAGTGGGTATGTAGGTAGATAAGTAAGTTAAGTATGAGTGTAGCATGTTGATAGCTATGCCGTCGTACGTTGCAACAGTTGTACATCAATTTTCGTCAATGCAAAGTTATTATTGGTCGACTACAGCATGTTACTTGACCATTTGCAAACTTTCTTATTGTATTTAATGGCAAACGCTATTTCCTGTAACTGCAGGAAGTTTGCAAAAATTTTGCACTGGACTAAAATGTACATGCTTATATTTTAGGTATTCCTGGCTTAGCTACATTAACTATAACCCTTAGCTTTGGCATTTAACATTCCAGTTGCTTGAGTTGCAATCATAAGTATTCAATAAACGCATTTTAATGCCTGTTTGCGTTTCATTTTAACTCTGAAAAACTGGAAAATTTTATTGCTTTACATTAGGCGTTAAGGTCTTGTAAAAACTATCAAACATTGTTGGTCAAACATTTGAGATTTGCTTTAAATGCAATAGTTGTCCGTTTGAACACATCACAAAACATTGCTTGGCAATCTAAATTCGTTCATCAATGTTGTTTTGACGAATTTCAAAGACATTTATAAGTTGCATCGATCAAGGAAGAAGTTTTAATGTAGCCGGACGGTCAAGTAATGTTTCTTCGTTTGGCCAGGGCTTTAGAGAAAGAAAAATTCATGATAGAAAGAGTTTCATCAACATTTAAAGTAATAAGTACTGAATATTGGATAAGGTGTACCTGCTATTAGTCGCAACATCAAACCTCGTTCAGTGGAATGGCATGTAGATCTGACGTAATCAAATAGCTTCATGTCATATCGAAGTTTGAACAACTCTTTGATCATTTTATAGTCTCTCTGAAATACGAATAACAATTTTTTTAATGCTCAGACATAATTCAACGCGAATCAAACTGAATGTCCTGAGTATGCAAAAAGAAACATTTTTGTTTGAAATTATAAATCAGTTTATGCTAAGGGATTAGGCCCTGACCAAACAATCAAACATTGTTTGATGAAAGTTTGAAATTTGTTTGTCAAGAAAATGTTTGACCGTTTGGCCACGTCAAGAAACGTTGCTCGTCCAACATTTTTTGTTGGCGTCAAGCAAAAAATGCTTTTGAACTCTTTCAGAAACATCACGGCACAGATTTTGTTACTTTTGCTTGTCAAGTAATGTTTTGTTGTAAAGCCAGTTTATAATGTTGGACCAACAATGTTTGATCTTTCAGACAGGGCCTAACAATAACTAAATTTTGTGTATTAAAATGCATTTTCTAACTAAGTCCATATTTGTAAACTTGTACTTTTGCGCCAGGTTTTTCTTTTTAAAATTGATCAAGAATTGCTTGCTTTGGCTTAAAATATGCTACGGAGACTTGGAACTGGTACTAGCTTGAATTACTAAACATTAGAGCACCAGGTTAAAAAAGGACTGACAACAAAGGAATTTTATATCGCTGAAGTTAACGAAATTGGAACTTTTTTTAATAAGCAACCGCTCAATAAGCAACTAGGGGTGAGCTGACCTTAACATTAAACAACTTGAGGGCTCAATTGAATTAGTACTGTAAGTAACAAAGAATTCAAACAACCAAGCTTGTACGCTTTCTTTTTGTTAGCAAATTGTTTGTATTCTTATGTTTTGCATGTTGAAGTTCATTCCACTTACTGTCTCCCTAAAGTCGTGTTGTAGGCCCAACAGTTTATGATTTTAACCCGCGAAGTCATGGGTGGCTATTAGGTACAAAATTGGTAAGCAATTTTACGCAACTTTGAGGGCTGAAATGTCCAAAACTTTAAGCAATTTTGGCGGCTGGACAAAAGTCCAGTTGCTTATTTAAAACAAGTGTATTGTATTATATTCTACTAGCAAATTTTCGATTCTTTTTTCAAAAAAAGATGAATTACATACGTCTTGTCTGCTGATAATTATTCTCGTCAGCGTTTTGTCATCATCCAATCCTCCATAATGAGTACTGTGGAGCTTTTCAACAAAATATCCAGGTGGATTTTGAATGTATTGAACTGCAAGTAGAGATACGTTTTCTTAGCATTGAAATGCATTTGTTTACATACTAGCTATGTCTTCGAGAATAATAATTGATATTGATTTTACCATTTTATTTTCATTTGCCTTGCTGCTATTGCATTTGATACAATGACCCATACAATGCAATAAAGGATTGATTAAGAATAACGCGGGAGGATTTAGGCCTAATAAGTGAAACACTTGTCATTCCTATCAAGTATCAATTATCATATGAAATCTTGAGGTAGTCTTTCTACATGTAAATATCAATGTTATCCTAATCTTATTCTTATGTGTATTTATGTCATTCTCTGCTCAACACTAAAAAAGCTTTACAGATTTACAGAGTTTCTGCTTTATGTGGTTCATGTTCTGTCCATTTGACTCGCGGTGGCAATTGTTTGGAGTTAAAGCCTGGCTTGACTAGGAGACATGTCGCGCGCGACATTGATGTCCCCTCGGTGTCTCCCAGTTTAAGGCCGGATTACACTAGCATCTTTTGGTAAAAGTTGCTTCACATTTTTTCTGTGATCGCGGACAACGAGAGAATATGACAGTGTAAAACCCCTTACAAGTTAATCGTTGTTGCTTGAAAGATAAAGAATTAAAGAGGAACAATTTGATCAGCGATCAAATGAAAACTCTGTGATGGTCAATTAAAGCGGATTAAAAACCTCGCCAAAGCCTCATCTGCAAGCAACTACGAGAAAATTGTAAGGGGTTTTACACTGTCATATTCTCTCGTTGTCTGCGATCACAGAAAAAATGTGATGCAACTTTTACCTGAAGATGCTAGTGTTATCCGGCCTTTAGCCACCTCAGAAACTTTGTAGCGTGCGACAAAATTTGTAGCAAGAAACACGCAAATCTTTCTGGGAGAAAACAGAAACATTCTTTTCTGAGGGTCGTATAGGGGTTCTGGGGAACATGGGAACAAGCCCCAAAATGGCTTAGGGAACAGGGAACATTTGCATGAAATTAGGGGAACAAGGGAACATTTTGCGCATATTTTTCAGGGAACACTCTGAAAATTCCACAAATCTCAAGGGAACAAATTATAATTTTCTAAGGGAACAGGGGAACAAGGACCCCCCCTATACGACCCTCTTTTCTCCGCGACATGCTAATGACTTGGAGGACATATTGCTCCCTTGTCACTCGCATGTTTAACCACCCTGGGAGACACGGCGAATACAAGATTGCACGCGACAAGTCTCCTAGTTTAGCCAAAGCTTTATGATGAAATTTTGTATGCTGTGATAAGCGGTTCTCGTCTAGTGTTTTGTGTGGTGTTTTGCGTTTTTTGTGTTTTGATGATGTGTTGTGAATGCAGTACCGTCGAGAAGGGGGTCCAGCGGGGTCAGAGGTCCGGGGTCCGGGCTGTGAGGGGGCCCGCAAAAATTGAATATTCTCTTCATACTTCACGCTAAAACCTCCTAAAGGCCCTGTACGATTACATAACCCCAGGGCCCGCTCTGCCTCTCGACGGCCCTGTGTGAATGCGATTCTCGTGTATTGTTTCAACAGAAGAAATCCACCGAATTTTTAGTCTGTTTGGGCCTAAAATCTTGAGAATAGATCTTTCTTCAATGCGTCAACTAAAACATCAACTGTGGAGACTCACTAATTGTAAGAAGACATCGCCTCATGTTGCCAGAAAATTCATTGATGACGTCACTCTCAAGCTCGTGATGTTTGAACTGCAAAAAGAAAAGACATCATAATTTCTTGTGCAGCATAAAGCCCTGACCAAACGATTGAAAATTGATTTTCAAACAGTTTGTTATGCTTGTCAAACACAATGTTTGACAGTTTGGCTCCATCACAAAAAATTGCTCGTCAAGTACACTCTTTTTTTTATAAGAAACTAAGATTTTTGGTCAGTACTCAAAGTTTCTTAGTTTTGGGACAAATTTGGTACTGAAAGTTTCTTAGCAGTTTCTTAGAATCAAAATTTTAAGTGCCAAAACGGGCAATTGACGCTTAAATTCTACAAATAGAAGAAGCAATACAATTCACGTTTACATCAGCTGTTTTTCTGTCAAAATAGACACTTATGGTGCAACAGAAGTTTGTTTTCTCGATGCTTTGTTTCTAATTCTAAAGATTCTTGAGACCTGCGAGTTTCTTACCATTTTTGGTCGAGTACTGAAAGTTTCTTAACCAATATTGATCTCAGTACTGAGTTTCTTATAAATGGGTTTCTTATAAAAAAAAATGAGTGTATTTTTGCTTAATGCAAGAATTGAATTTAGGCTTTTCAAAAGCATTTCAGAAAAAATTCTGCTTCCCAAGCAATTTTTAGTGACTTTGTCAAACTGTCAAACATTGTCTGTTAACCAAATCTCAAATAATCGTCCTAAAATATTTAACTGTTTTGTCAAGGGTTAAGATGATGCTCATCCGATTGAAAGTATCCTTCCATACCATTTGACAGAAAGAGGAAAATTTGAGTAGCAAGTATTTGACATCACATAATCACCCTGGGTAATGTATGTGCAGTACAGTAGAGGGTGTGCAGTACGGTGGAGGATATTCAGTACAGTGGAGGGATATCATAAGTACAGTGGAGGGATACCATCAGTACGGTGGAGGGTGTTCGGTACAGTGGAGGGATATCATCAGTACAGTGGAGGGATACCATCAGTACAGTGAAGGGATACCAGAGGTACTGTGGAGGATATTCAGTACAGTGGAGGGATACCATCAGTACAGTGGAGGGATACCATCAGTACAGTGGAGGGATACCATCAGTACAGCGGAGGTTGTTTAGTACGGTGGAGGGATATCATCAGTAAAGTGGAGGATATTCAGTATAGAAACTCAATTTATCAATTCTAGTTTGGATGAAGGCCAGGGATGGCTTGGAATTGGCTTTCAAGCAATGCATGAAATCTAGTTTGTTGCTTGCCACTGTTTTTTAGAGGTATTAAGCTTACCTTTCTATATTCAATGAGTATGGTTCTTAACATTGTCAATCCCAGCTTCGCAAATACATCTGTAAACTTCCTTTCCATTTGGTCACCTTTTACTCCCATAATCTAAACGCAAAATTCTGTATTCAACATCAGGAAACGTTAGTAAAAGTATGCTGCAAGAATGTGGTTAGTACACTACTAACAGTTGGTCTAGATGAAAACCTGAAATTGTCACTATTACAAGAGACCCAACGATGTTTCCACTGAGCTATAGAGCTCAATAAAATCACCGAGTAACTCTCCAAGTCATACAGCCCAAAGCGTTTGAATTTTATGTGTTTGGGCTATTTTGAGGCTCCTTCAGCACAATACATATCTATATATTTAATAAACTAAACATAGTTGTAATTGGTTACATTATAAACTTAGCTTTCTTCTAAAATAACATTTATTTTTCCCGTTAGATTGTACGATTGATCTATAAATTATACAGTGTTTGAGAAACGGGTCACATGTCGCAAAATGTGTGCGTATTTTAGTATGTAGTATTAGTATAGTCGCATAGTAGTATAGTCTTGACTAACTGCATAACCTAGCGCAGTGGCGTATCCAGGTCTGAAGTAGTGGGGAGGGTGGAACTATCGATAATACGCGGGAAACGCCCTTTATGCCCCCCCCATGAGTTTTAAAGCATTTTGAACAAATCTCGAGAACCATAGTTTAGAAAAGTGGGGGGTTCGGCCCCCTATTCCCCCCTTGGGCACGCCACTGATTATCTAGGGAGATTAAACATGAACTATAATAGGTGATACTTGCTAGAACATTCTTTATTGGAGAGTCATGAAGAATATGCTTTCGGCGGAACTTTTAACCCGTTGCAAGTTTTCATTAGTAAACATGTTAATTAATCTGCCTTGATGAAGATGCAGTATAATAAAAACATTTAAAATGAAATGAAGAGTTACCGCAAATAGAGCTTTGGCTGTCTTTTGAGCTTCTTCTTTGTCAATATCTCCGTGATCTTCCTCTCTTCTTCCCTAAAAGTAATGGAAATCCTCTAGAAGTGAGCCTTCTTCATATTATAAGTGAAGCTACTTTCAAATACAAGAAAAAACGTTCAAGGAATTAAGAACCCCCTGCCTGACATTTAACTTTACGTAAGCTAAACTTGCAAAGAAGCAAAACTATCGCTAGTTTCTGAGCAGGTACTAAATCGAAAAAGACTTCAGGAATCTCGTGTTAACAAAGCATTTGCATCTCTGTATATTCAAGAATTAACTGATCATAAGAAAGTGTTCCTCTTTCTACAGTAAAAGCAAAATGTAAAACAGGTCTTCAATTCGCAAAAACATAGATATTGATTGATATTGATATGTATGCATGTAGCTATATTGATGGTATAACTGATGTTCTATTTAGGTATGATAGGTGTTCCGCGGAACTAATCTTCTTGTGCCAAGATGTTTAGGATCAAGATGTCAAGAAGCATAGTTGAAAGTTCAAGCTTTTAAACTGAAAGGTCATCCTCCGAGGTTAAGGTTCCGGATGAAGGGTGCAATGTCAAGGTGCAAGGTTTAAGCTTAGAGATGCGACATTTCAAAGCTTATCATAGTATTCTAGGAAAATTATCATGTTTTTTGTATTGCATTGTTTAACACTGTTTAGACAAATATTTTTTTGTACCATTGCAAGGGTTAATAGCAGTCTTTGGAATGCTCCTGATGTTTCATCTTCAAGATCGTCAAGGAGATCTGCATCATATCCTAGAAAATTAAGCATATCATATCATATATCCTATCATACAATGTCATTATTTAGACAAGATCTATTATAAGCTATTAAATTAACATGAATAGATACATTTATATAAAGGATATTAAGCATCGAGCATTACTTGTTTTTTAAAGTTACTTATTTACATGAAGGTGAGAGTGAAATGGTGTTAGCACCATTCGCAGGAACCTCAGTAGTAGGCTAACTAATCGAGACCTCGACCCTGACTGTGACGATACCACGGCTAACCCTGGCCATACTGAGCTCCTGACCACGAGTCAGCTGGATTACGACACGACATCACAGTACCTTAAACATGAGTAACTTAGTAGAGTATCTCAAACCTAAAAAAAACTCGTTATGGTTTTCTTAATTTAGAACTTTTAATCTTTAATAATAAGAGTAAATAAATATATTTGCACTTTTCAAGCCCGTTCCTGAAACAGTTTTAGAAATTAACAGCGCACATCCTTCGCAAGAACCAGCTTGGCGGGCTTTGCGTGCGCGGGCTGCCTAGCTAGTCTATACAAATTAGTATGTTAGGCCATTGTCTTGGAAAAGTTTGTTTCATTGTCGGAGTTCGATCCACGGTTCGGTCGGCCCTCACATCACAAACTGCTGCCTGTCGTTGAAATGTCTAAAACTGCACTAATCGTTTTGCTTTTTATATTTGAAGATTTTTTTGTTTTATCATAGTGTTGGTCTGATTGCTCGTTCAAGTAAAAATTTATTATCATTAAAACGATACTACAGAAGACATTGGTCTACTTACTCTTGTGATACATCTGCTTAATATCTTCAATCTCCTATATGAGTAACGATGTAATTTTCAAAAAAAGCAAGAAGATAATTACAAGAACATTATAAATGATAATTAAGGTCAATTATCAAATATCAATTCAATTGCCAGCACGATGAAGAAGTTTTTGAAGTCAAATACATAGACTGTGGTCAAAATTCCACTATATTTGATAGCTTAAGGCATGAAGAGAGGATTTCTTTACTCAAAATGTCCGCCATATTTCAGAAAAATTGCTCACCGACCCAGACCTCTTTGAAAAGGTCTACTGTTGCGTCTTGATTTTCTATCCGTTGAAGCTGTAGGATCAATTCATTGTACAGCTTGTCGTTTTTGTTTTGATTTTAGTAACTCAGAGAGGGACCATTCTTTACCGATCACAGGGCCGATGATTTGGGTTCTACAAAGGGCTGTAATGTAACATTTAGAATGCAGCGTTTTAGATTTTATAAATAAGTGGTTGAGATCATTCGATTATAGTTTTGCGATCTTAATCCTAGGACTCTCAACAAATCGTTACGCATAGCTACACTGCTATACATGGGTTTACCAACATTTGATATACCTCATTTTTTCTCGTACAAAGTATCTCGATCAGAACTTCAGGTTCCTTATGCAACCCCTAAAAGTAAAAACGAAAAAGAAGGTAAATTCAAAGCAAACGAAAGCCCATGAAAACCTATTGCAGCATCGGGTCGGGTCATTCATACTGGGAAGAAGCTATCGCGGGAAGAAACTTTTGCGACTCAGAAAAAACGCGAAATATTTAGAATTAACTTCCGCGAATCAGGGAAAGATTGGAATTTTCGCGGGAAGAAACTTTTGCCCTTCACAACACGAAAAGTATGTTTTGTGGGAATTAACTCAAGCAAATTTGACTTTTTAATGGGTTTCTGACATGATATTGTATGTATTTATCTCAACAATCAATGAATATTAGACACGAAATCGCCTTGTAAAACCTTAAACTGAGCAACATTTCTGGAAATTATTTTTTTGCCGTGATAAACATTCGCGAATCTCTTGTCAAAGAAACTGTCGCTGGATTTAACTTTCGCGAGTTTTGTATTCTGCTTTTGTATTCATTATTCTGCTTTAAAGGCATGGAACGATATCCCAGCTGACATAAGAAATGCACAGTCCCTCAGGTGTTTTAAAAATCGACTCAAAATGCACCTGATGAGCTGAAATACAAATAAGAAACACGACCCCCTGGAAGAACAGCAACTATTCTAAAATGATTGTTAGTATTTTTTATTTTTCATTAGATATCACTATGTACTGAATATATTATAGTAGATTACTAGAATTTTTATCTTTAGGCTGAAGGGTTCTATCGTGTTAAAATAATATTTTTTTTTTATAAGACACTATATCATTAGATACATGGTCAAAAAGTTAATAAAAAAGATACAAAATGTAAAAGGTATTGATGATGATGATGATGATGATGTATTTCGGAAAGTTCTGCGCAATAAACTTCCGCGAATTTTGACCGAAAACGCTAAAAACATGAAAGTCTCTTCCCGCGAAATTTTTCTTTTAAAGTAAGTTGAATGATAGCATGATAGGCAAGAAAGGCACTCAAAATTTCATATCTATACCTTCATAGCATCCCTGAGACACATGGCATCGTATTCTGCTGGTGGTAGCATCATATATGAAACAACACTCGCTATATCTGCAGGTAACATCTTTCTCAGCTTTGTCACCAAACTCTGCAGAATAAGGTAAGTGTCACACTTAGACTCTAAGGAACCATGTCAAACGACAAACGTTGCTGGTAAAAAACTTGAGATTTGCTTTACAGAATGTTTGTCCGTTTGTGTAAACTCGCAGATAGCGTAAATTTAGCGAAAATTATGAGTGCCAATTTTTGAAATAACTACAATCTTGGAAGAAATCTATCGACTCAAAAATGAAGTGCGAGATTCCCATGGGGCACTATGTATAATATAGGTACTGGAGACGTGCCGCCCGGAACGGTATCGATTTTCGCGATTCTCGTATATGGAGCGGTCTCTGTTCTCAGGATTTTGGTACAAGGAAGAGTGTTATTTTTCACGATTGTGGTGTTTTGGTATATGGAACGGTGTAGATTTTCACGATTTGTCTCCATGAAAGGTCTCCATTTACACGATTTTTATGTTTGAAGAATGAAAAATAGGTATAAGGTCGGGTATGCATTTCGAAAAATTGGTAAAAGGTTGGGTATGTTTTTGATGTTTGGGTTGCCTTCCCTTACAACAAAATTTGATCAAGTGCCCCCTCCCGTTCTGAGACTTGGTAATATCTCCTCTCCCCTTCCTTCAATGTTTGCTTTTAAATATAACAGCTACAACGTTGACTAAAGGGGGAGAGGAGATCAGATAGCAGAATATTCCAATTTGTCTCATATTTTATATCCAAGATTTTATTATTACCTCTAGATATTCATCGCGGTATATCTTTCGTATCCATCTTCTGTTTGAGTTGTTATTTCGGATTATTACATCTACGACGGCTTCTAAATCTGGACCTGTAAAGAATGTCTAATTAGTATTTATAGGCATACAAGTTTGACATATAGTATATTCATATATGCAGTATGTACTGACTTTTTGCCTGACTATTGCGACAGGCCATATTAAATAATTGTCGCTGCGAAAAGAAAACTAAAATTCGCATGTGCAGCCAGGGAAATATTTATGATCCAAATGTTCTACGACTTGAGGAAGCATTGATTTGGTTAAACTTTTCGTGACATGTTTTAACTTCTTGCCAATAATGTCACTGCAAGTAGCTGGTTTTTGCATTAGCGACGCAACACATTGCATCGTTTTCGCGCGTTTTCCTTGGAATTCTCTGTGTCCATTCTTCTAACCACGCAAGCTGATTGTTGCAAAACTTCTGTCGCAGCATTTTGTCGCAAGATGGAGCCACCTCAGGACTTCTCAGAACAGGACATCTTTTCAGGAATGTCTCGTCGGTAGAACAGGTGAAAAATCGCTCGTGTATCCGCGGCTTAAAGCAAAAGAGAAATTCTACGGTCCCTTGAGCTGCGTTATAATGGGATTGTACTATACCTTTCGTCGATGTTTAAATACTGAAGTCTTGGGCCGTATTACTTGGAGGGTTATTCCACAATTTCATTGGGCTCTTTAAGCTTAATGGCATTGTCGTTGGTTCACTGATCTTGCAGTCAAGCTTACAAATCCCACTATACTATCATGTCACTTATAGAAAAATCCATCTTAGTCTTTGCCATGCATGACAAATACACCACACATTAGTACATTAGTGGGCGACCCGTGCTGATAAAGTTATCAAGTTTTATATTCTTTAAGTAAGGAGTATTGTCTTACCTTGGTCATTAAAAGTGCCTATGAGTTACTGTATATCGCATGCTTTTGTATAAATTAAATCCCCCATATCGCTGGGGTCAGGGACAAGTGGAGGAACAGGTCATCAATAACAGAATCTGGTCTTTTATATCGTTTTAGTATATACGACTAGCAGGGCAGCCCGTGCTGATAAGTTTATATGTTCCATGTAAAGGAATATCGGCTTACCTTGATCATTAACAAGTGCCTCTCTTATGAGTACTGTATCTCCCATTAATCGTGCTTTTGTGTGATTTAAATCTCCCATATCGCTAGGATCAGGGACAAGCGGAGGCAGCAGATCATCAATGGCCGAATCTGGCCTTTTATATCGTTTCTTCAGTCTTCCAAATTCATCATAACTGTCTCCTGAAATACGAAAGTTCTTTAATTAGCAGCAAAAAGATGTTTATCCATGGTTAATATCAAATCCAAAAACAGCAAATGCGCTAAAACCCTGGCAAAACGATTAAAAATTATTGACGTTGAGACGTTGAATTGTCTATGGTTTTTTCATTCTGGCTTTTTTTAGATTAAATATTAAAAGAACGAACCACCGCTACTACTCTGTTTTTGGGATAAAAAGTTATCTAATGAAAATTGCTACCCGGTTTTGTAACCCAGAGATACAGCTGTTGTTTCTGGTCTAACAAACTGAATTTGCACCAAACGGGCAATTCTGTAAACTGAGCGCTGTCTAGCCTCGTGTTTTTGTGAAAAGTCCCTTCACCTTGTGCCAGACTTTAGTCGACATTGCGCACAGCAAGAACTAGTGGACGAGTGCTAATCGCCAATTTCTTCCACAACAGCGCTCTGGCAAGTAGTTTAGTTTTTACTGCAACAAGACGGTGCACACTGCAAGAAAGTTGGGCGTGTTCTATACGACTAATGGACAACTGATTCCGGTAAGTCGCAGTCGACATGTGCCTTCTTGCGACTGCGATAAATTGCTTCCCATAAGTTCTGACTAGTGTTGTTTACAGTCTTTATATGTCGACATTAGGAAGCAGTAGCAGCTAGTTGGCGTTAGTTCTGTCGTATCGTAGTCGACAGAAGCCTTACAATATACGGAAGAAACTCTTTGATACCACGAAAAGCTATTATAGGAAGATATGTGTGAGAGACTTTTGTTACCTGAAGAGCTGTCATTTTTGAAATCGGCATCTGCAACTGGTGTCTGTGGTTTGTCAATAAACTTCTTTGTCAAGATCATCTCATTGTCAGAACTCGAGCTTGAATCGCTTGAGCTGCTAGAGTCGCTACTGGAGCCATTCTTCTCACGAATTTCTTTCCCCATAAGCACGTATCGATGTCCTGGTTTGCCATCTCGTAAAATGAGCCTAGGACTTTCATTTTCAGAATCGCTCCAAGAAGAATCACTGCTTGGCTCCGCATCTTTTACGATTTTGAGAATATGTGAAGGTGGTATGAAGCTTCGGTACGATCTCGAGGACTTTGGTCTTACTACTTTTGGTGGTGCCGGTTTGTTTGTCTGAAAGAAATTTTATTGTTAACAAGAAAAGTTGTACAGAATATTTGTTAGCAAACGGTAAAGAAGGAGTGGCCTGAATGATCACTGTTGCTTATATTCTGCGGTGTCGGCCTAAGAAACGTTTTTACATCCCTGCCTATAAGGCCTTGCAATATTCTTGAATTTGCTCTAAATCTCAGCACTGAATGCTGGTTATAAAGAAGTTTTTGACCTGGCTTTAATGCAAACAGTAGACACGTACAACACTGACGCTAAGTGCAATTTTAAACATTTGAACATTGCACCACCCTTACCATTTCCTCGTCTTCTCCAGAACCATCCATATCCATTCTTTCTTCAGGTTCCGGAGTTGGTTCTTTTGGTGGAGGTGTAGGTGTTTTGGGGGCTATATTCTCAGCAATAGATGGAGCAGATGCTTCGTTCATTTCATCAGGCTATAAAACAGAAGCAAAAATGTTGGGTAAATGTCTTTAATGTCTAAATTGAAAAGCTATACAAAGTAACACAAAGTAACACAAAGGGATACAAAGTAACACAAAGTAAGACAAAGTAACACAAAGTAACAAAAATTAACACAAAGTAACTCAAAGTAACACACAGTAACACAAAGTAACACAAAGTAACACAAAGTAACACAAAGTAACACAAATTGATACAAAGTAACACAAAATAGCACAAAGTAACACCAAGTAACACATAATAACATGAAGTAACACAAAGTAACACAAAGTAACACGTAACACAAAGTAACACAAGATGCATGGGGTAACACAAAGTAACACAAAGTAACACACAGTAACACACAGCAACACAAAGTTACTTAAAATAGCACAAAGTAACACACAGTAACACAAAATAATTCAAAGTAACACAGAGCAGCACAAAATGAGACAATGTGGCGCAAAGCAATTCGAACAAAGGCAAAGTAGTGCAAAGTAAACCAAAGTAACAAGGAGAAAAACAAAGTATTAAGAAAAACAGAAAGTAACACAAAGTAACATGAAATAACACAAAGTAACACAAAGGCTCATAAAAACAGAATAAGCAACACAAAGTAACAAGAGGTAACAAAACGCAACACAAAGAAAATGAAACAAAGTGATAGTAACAGAAATTAAGGGAAATTAAAAGAAAGTAACACAACGTAGCAATATATATATTCTATTGAAACCGGCTATTAGAATTCTAGGATACAATTCTGCCAGTTATTAGCAATATGTAACTATCCATAACACATTGTTTTCAAAGAATACCACTTTAATATTATGATTTGGCGTCAGGTTTATGAATTTTTTGTCAGCAAAATAGTATCACAAACAAACGCACTTTAGAATCAGGCCATTGAGATTGAGAAAAATAACAGAAAACGTGATGAAGTATATACAGCAGCCAACTAAATCAACAATTGCAGAAGATATTTTACAATTGCAAATGACAAGATTTACCTCCTCATCTTCAATATCTGCTTCTTCCCCACTTGAAGATGACGTTGTTTCTTCTTCTTCTTCTTTTTCTGGCTCATGTTTCTTTTTAATTGTTCTTGGACTCTTCTTTTTTCTTTTGCCGAGAATCACATTTCGGTAATACAAGTGCCTCTTCCAATGTTCATTCTTCAAAGAAAATGATAAAAATGAAGATAGATAAACATTCATTGAAATTGCGGTAAACAGCAGAAATATCGTAGGGCATAGTCAAAGCTTTTTTCGTCTGACACTCTTCCCTTCAGAGTATTAACGTCAGAAACAGACCGAAACAATTCTCTAAGGCGGAATTTACAGGAATGCAGGTTTTTCTGCTGTGTAGACAGAAAGAGTTTATTTTCTCACTTGAACTCAATCAATTCTATTTGTCTTCCATCTGTATCCCACTACACGTTTTTTTTATAAGAGCACTGAAATTGAAGAAAGCCATGCAGTGTTCTTAGTTTTTCCGATTTGAAGGCTCAAAATGTTCTTAACATGTTCTTAATTTTCTTGCTTTTTAAAAAGCTGTTGTGCTTCAAATTAGGTGACAATTGCTACGAAAAGGGACGCACATGTAAAAATGTCACATAGTCACAATTATTGATAGTTTACCTGTTTTCTAGAGAGGAGAACAGGACCGCGCCAATAAAATTATAATATTTCTAGCTTCACAAAGCCTTTATGTTCTTAGCATGTTCTTAACTTTTCAGCCTCTGAAGCCTTATGTTCTTATATACTTTGTTCTTATAGAAAAAACTGTTTGCTGGAACATACAATACCTATTCAGCTTCATTTTCCTGATTGGTGTATTTCGATCATTGTTTCAGTCGGTTACTGACATTTATGTCAGTGTGCTGTCGCAGGCGGAGCAGTTATAAGGTGATTTAAAATCCTGGTTACTTAGATATTTCATAGATAAATAAAAGTCATCTAAGGCCTTCTCTCTGAGTTAAAGGAGTTTGATATAACTCTACAGCGAATGATTCTGAAAATGACATTATTGGACATGACCTACCTGGGCATCAATACTGTAAGGTGAAGCACGCTTGCCTGATCTCACCCACTAGAGAAAAATTTCGAATATATGAATTTGAAAGGGAATCACAATTGTATCATGACTATGATTGTATACATCAATATATAAATATAGACTCAATTTCGACGCAAAATAGAGATTCAATACGGAAAAATCATACTGTCATATAGGGCTTTAAAACAAAATGTTGCATCAGTGAAGAAAATAGGTATTGATGTAATGCTAACGCTCGATATTCCTCATATAGCTCTTTTGCATATTTGTTCTTTTGCAATTGTATTTGGATGGACAACAAAGGAAAAGGAACAATTCCCTCCTGGAAGTATTAACCACACTTAAACCCTTGGTCTCAATTGCATTTAATATTCATCACCATAGTAGTTGAGGCAAACCGACATTGATAGATGGGTTTCAGTGATAGATGTGTTTCAATATTTTCATGAAGTGAGACCAGTGCAGAAACGTTCAGTATATTCTATGGGCTAAACAGTTTCTCAACTAAGTATTTTGAGAAGCTAATGATTCTTAACTGTACTTTCATTCAGAAGATAGCATGATTAGAATTGAGCAAGAAAAAACGAAGTTATTGTGAATCTTACTCTGTTTCTTTGTGGTACAATAGGCGGCCGAGCTGAGTGAACAGTGGACCTCGTTGTGCCTGGCCGTGATGCCCGTTCATTTTGCGATGTACTATAAGGACGTTGTCGTTCAGTTTGTGTCGTACTGTACGGGCGCGCTGTTATTCTAGGCTTCGCTGATTCGACTGGTCGCACATACACGTCAATTCTCTGGCGTTCTGTCCTTGCTGATTTGGTGTGTCTTTGAAACGTAACACGAGGCTTGGGATCTTGTGGTGGCTTCGCTGTTGCTGATCTTGGGCTGAGTGGCCTAAAATGTTAATCAAACCTTCCAGCAAACACACCAAAAATTCGCTTTCCTGTGATATAAGGCCACAGACTTTTTATATACATATGTCAAGGAGTTATCTCTTTTAGGGACTGTAGTATATATTTCCCTCAGGTATAAAGAAGGCTTTAGCCAAACGATTGTTTTCAAACACTTGAAATTTGCTTTTCCAACAATGTTTGACCACTGTCTCACGTCACAAAACATTGCTTGACAAGCAAAATTTTTCGACTTATGTTTTTGAGCATGTTCAAAGACACAAGAAAAAATTGTTTGACAAACAATGTTTCGCGACAAGGCCAAACGCAAAACATTTTTCGTAACAAGCAAATTGCAAATATTCAAAAGTTAAAATGCATGGAAATATTTATAGAAGATGCGAGATGTGCTACAGAATGAAAGGCGATTGTGTGTAATTAGTCTTAGTCACTGTTGTCTAAATAAAATAAAATTCTTTAATTATTCTCACGCATATTCTGGAAAAGAAGCGCTTTCTCCCCTGAGTTTCTTCAACTGCAAAAAGAAGAGAGAAAAGTTTCAGTACTTGCAAACAGATTTCGAAGATACTTGGGTTTATGGATGCACTATACACAATGAAAAAATCCCAAAAAAGTTCAAACATTCAGAGATTGTCGCTGAATGCTTTGTAGATTTTCTCTTGAAATATGGAATTGCAGCCGACTGTTTATAGTGTCGTACAAAACATCACAGAAAAAACGAAGTTGTGCTACAACAAGTGAGAAAAGGAAGTAATCTGCTTATATTGAAGTCAGAACTGGCATATTTTAGGTACATTCTTAGAAGCAAGGACAGGAATGAAAAGTATCATAGTAGAACTAAAGGTAGACGGAAACAGAGAAAAAGATCGTCAACAAGAATGCAATAATGGATATTATATAGTATATAGTATAAGGAGCTCGCTGGGATGGAGTGGCAATGATGTTGGGGACTTGGCAGAGATGTGAGAAGGCCTTTTCAATATCGCAATCAAGACCATCAACGTGCTGATCCGTGTGTTATCGTTGACGACGAAGAAAAATCTCAATCTGGACATAATTTTGGTGGAAGAATCTTACAATTTGACTAAAATGTATCCTTTTGAGATATGCAACTGTGCAGGGAGAATACTGGTGGAAAAATGCAAAACTGGACTAAAATTCGACTTACTCTGTATTTGTGAATAAGATAGTCATGCTCCCTCCATCTTCTGTCAAGCAATGCACTGCTTGGTTGAAACACTGGTGCAGATTTTTGTCTCAAGGAAGACATAGTTTCATTCTACGGACCAATAACTTACATAGTGCTACGAATCGTTAGAGAGCTCGAAATGCAGATATAAGCTATTGCTGCATTCAAACGGCTTGTGCAAAAATGGTTTACATGTATCGACAAAACAGCTACTGCAAATAAGGCTTTGTCTGTAGGAGACTTTCAAATGTATCAATTCATGTATCAACTATGTAGTTTGTATGAGTTCTTCTGTTGCTATCAGCCAGTCTTGAGAATAACAAAGCATATAGGCATACTTGAAACCATAGCGATTGGCTATCAACAACAGGTGAGTTTCAATTCATGCTTCTCACTGCTTTGTTTACTCTTTTAACGGGCTAGCAGATTAAAGTAAAAAGATGAGAGTTTGGGTGGCTGAATACAGTTTAAATCTTATAAATAGGCCATGGTTAATTATTCAGACCTGTTGAGTCTAGTAGACAGACTGTTCGGAATCATTTGTCACTTAAATGCGAGGGCTACCTATAAACTGTATATCAACTCTGGGAAACTGTAATGGAAAAACCTGTGTATGTTGCTATACTGTTTAAGACTGCTTATGATATAAACATAACTGCTGGCGGTAGCCACCGGCAGGGAGATTAAGGCCCCAGTTATTCTACGCTGGAATGACTTTTTTCATGATTCGTCCCTATATCATGGCATACATGGTACGACAACGCACCAATGATGTCAACGCGCAAATGATGTCCCCGCGTTTTGATTTTCGTGCCGTCATAAGATTTTGATGGATTAAGCCCGAGCGCAGAGCCACGAATTTCATGGCGATCATTGCAGTTACGCTGAGATGCCACGGCAGCTCCTTCGCAGATTTGTTTGCATTTCTTTTGTGAAACAATGGGAAAGCAAGCTTTCTTCGGAGCGTCATTTATCGGATTGGTCGATACACTGTGCCGCCGTGTCCCGTCTTGATTTTTTCCAGAGCGCAATGATTTTCAAGACGGTTGGCGGAGCGTCTTATACCAGATTAAGTCGTCATAGTGTAACTGGAAGCCCTATCCGGTACAAAATTCAAGACACGGTTGGGCATGCCGCCTTACTGTAACTAGATGAGTACCCAGGGTATTCGTTCTAGAACATCAGTCTGGGGCACAAGCTGCAGGTCCACATCAGCTCCATAGCTGCCAGAACCCCTGACCTGAGTTAACAAATAAAGATTGCTTGCTTGCTTGCTTGCTTGCTAGGGCCTAAGTAAAACATTAACCTAGTAGGTTACTTAATCTCCCAGGCCGCCGGCAAAGGTACCTGCGGTCCTTCAGGCTGCCGCAGGCATAGTGTTTTCCTAGCGTCCTTCCCAATATTCCAGATTTCTGAGTTTTCGTTAGTCATCTGTATTCATTGGACAGATAGAGTCTGTGACAGCATGTGAACAAAGGATCGCCGCAGACAGTTTGAGGCGATGTCTTCATTATCAGGCGGCTGTACTGTATTGTATTCAGTAACAATATTTTGTTTTGGTTTTACTTATAATTAAATTCAGGGAGATGTAGCTTAGCTCAAAAGTAACACATCGAGGGTGCATGCCTATGTCAACTATGATTCGTAGATATTTTCAAAAAAGCAGACTTTGAGGATAGTTATGCTTGAGTTTCGAAGCCCTCATGGTCAATTGTGTTAGATCTTTATATCTTTCCTAACCTTTCTCTAAAATCTTAAGATCTTTAAGAACTTGCTATATAAGTTCGATAGGTTGTTAACACAAAATGCGCCTCTCTCTGTCCAGGTGTACAAATGCGTACCTGGTCGGTAATTATGAGCGCCGTGTGTGTCTGCACCATGCTATATGCTAATGCATCCAGACCAGGGGTAAAGTGTAAAGTAAACTGAGTAGTGCCTAGACTTAAAAACGGCAACTTTAAGTTTCATTTTTGGGTGCGTGTATCGCTACTATTGATGACCATATATTCCTATATCTTTATTGAAGTTTTTGCCATACTAAAAAATATTCATTTTTGGCAGCTGTATGTACAGAACTATAACAGTAACTCATTTATGGCATGTCAAATCATTTTACTACCCGTAAGGTCGAGATACGTAGGTTCTATGTTAGAATCTAGCCGGGTTCCCGGGGGCCGAGATGGGCAACACCCAGATATCGGCTTTTCGGTCAACCCTCGTCCTCTTTCCCCACAAGCCACCCAATATCGTGCTTTGACAGGTCTGACCCAGGGTCTGACCGGTGTACCCCTCGAGTTTGTGAAAAAAACCGTGTAAAGTGCTAGAGTACTGAGACTCTTCAATTGATGAAAATCAAATTTATGAATGAAAATTCGAAAATGGACATGGGTGATAAAAGTGCCACCATGAATGTCCCATTGACAACATGGATGGGTATCGCGGTTGCCATGACAAAAACAAGCTGTATCTTCAAAAGGGTCAAAGTTAGGGTCCGAATGTAAATGGCAGCCTAAAGTTAAAGACGTAGAATTGTTCAGACATCGATAGAGGTTGATTATGGCGTTAAACGTCTCGCCAAGAATTCGGAAAAACCGAAGAGAAAACAAACAATGGTTGGAAATTTATAACAAACACAAAAAACGGGTAAGTTTTCATATTTTGTTTGTCTGTTTGTGTTTGTTTTGTCTGGTTGGTGAAAGCATTTCCAGTGCAGTATCTAGTTAGGCCCTACCCAACCCCAAAACAAATGTCAAAGGGGAGGTCTCTCTCAAAAAGGCCGAAGGATTAAGAAATTTTGATTAAGTCTTAATCAAAAATTAAATCATATAATGTTTTAAATCCTTCTTTAAGCGTAAGCGAGGTTCTTGCAATGAAATGTCAAGACATTGGCAAGAAAATCAAAATTAAAAAGCTGGCAAAATAAACTACCGGTAAACCTATATGCTTCAAGCAGTCAAGGGTCCACAGGGAGTATTTGACTTTGTTTCGGATAGGGATGTGCCACCAAAGAACACAATGCCTACCCATATTATATCAAATTCCTGAAAATGTGTACACAAATCATGCCAAAATATCAACTCATAATACCATTCCAAAATGTACTTTAATATTATGTAAGTTCAAATCAAACTTTACCAAGAAGAGTGAAAAAACAGAAAGAAAATAAGAAATATTCATACCAATTTTTAGAAAACAAAGATCCATGCTCATACAAAAATCATAACGAACAATAAATACCCTTTTGGGGTGGCACATCCCCAGTACCCACAATATGTTAAGTCCCCCCCCCCACTGCCAGGTCAAGCTTTGTTACTTGTTACTTGAAATCATTATCTTCCAGATTCACGAGATGAAGCCAACAATAGCATCAGAAAGTCATAATGAGAAGTATGATTACTTACATCTGCAGCTGCGGCTAAAGAAGCTCCAGGTAAGAAATATGTTTTTAATGCCTGTAGTATTCCCATGTAGGGAATCAGAGAGGAGAGAGACAGACATAAACGACTGCGCTATGTGACTACATTACTGAACTAAATTACAATAAAATAAGGAATGACTAAATACCTAGATGAACAATGGTTACCATTTACATTGTTGACATGATTTATGTACATAAACATTACAATGCCTTAATGCTTTGCATTTTAGAAATCTTCCCTGAACAATTACGGTGCATTCAGATTTAATCTGTTACTCTGGAGTACCAAATGATTGGAGAGGGTGGGGAATAATCAGGGGGTTGGAAAATGTTTGGAAATTTTATAAATCGGGGGGCTAGAATAAAAGGGGCATTGGAAAATACATTTTGATATCTTACGATTCACCTGCTCAAACGATTTTGTGAGGGGGCAAACAAGAGCTAATATCTTATTGATATATTACAGCATACTGTAATATAACAATATACAATATATTACAGTATGCTGAACTGCAGGACAGCAAAACCAAAATTTAAGGAAAATATAAATGTATCTATTTCGGCAAGTTATGCTCAACTAATAAAATGGGGTTGAGAAGGGGGAAGGAAAATTTTCGAAAATTAACAAGTGAGGAGGAGGGGACGATAAGTTTATTTTTAAGTTTACTTCTAAAAGCCTTCCATTCTATCAAACAAAAGCAATAACTTGCCATAGCTTCAACAGAAATGTGTGACATTTTAAGAGTGTGAGTTAATTTGAGACATATAATATATCTCACAGCACTTTAAATGTTTTCCTTTCATAGATGGAAGAAGACAGGTTTGCTCAGGTGGATTATCAAAATCGTAAGCTGCTGGAAAGAGTAATGAAAATTATGGGAAGTAGACAGATTGATAACAAAAGTCCACAATTCAGAAATAAAGGGTGAGCAAAATAAGTCTTAACTCATTAACTTGTCCTTTTTTCTGGTTCTTCTTCTTCTCAGTTTCTCATCTTGTCCAGCAACATGTTCTTCTTTGTCTTCCTCATTTTCATCCTTTCTTTCTTCTTCTTTGTCTTTTTCTTCTTCTTCATCTTCCTCTTCTTCTTCCTCTTAATCTTCTTCCTCTTCTTCCTCTTCTCTTTGTGATACTCTTCTTATTCATTTTACCCTTTTTCTTTATCTTTGTCATCTTCATCTTCTTCATCTTCCTCTTCTTTTTCATTTTCATCTTCATCTTTGCCTTAAACTTCTTCTGCATGTTCCTCTTCTTCTGCACACTTCCTTTTCTTCATCATCTTCCCCCTACTGTTTGTATTACTCTTATTTTTTATCTGCCTTTTCTTCTCCATCTTCTTCCCTCTTTATCATCCCTTTCCCTCTTTCTTATCTTCTTTATCATCATCTTCCTCTTCTTCTTTATCTTCCTCATCTTTACCACTTTTCTCTTCCTTTTATCTTCCTCTTCTTCTTTCTCTTCCTCCTCTTTTCATATCAACTTTTCAACATCTTCTGTGTTCCTCTTCTTCTTCCTCTTCTTCTTTATCATCTTCATTTTCCTCTTCATCCTCCTCTTCTTAATAATCTTTCTTTTCTTCTTCTCTGTCTTCCTTTTCTTTATCATTTACTTCTTCTGTATTTACTCTTCTTCTTTAACTTCTGCTTCCTCTCAATCATCCTGTTCTCCATCATCTCCCTCCTCTTTTTCATCTTCCTCTTCCTATACATTTTCCTCTTCTTCTTCTTCATCTCCTTCTTTTTCTTCCTCTTTATCATTCTCTTCTTCATTTTTATCTTCAACTTCATCTCTCTCTTCTTATTATCCTCCCCTTCCTCTTTATCGTCCTCTTCTTCTTCATTGACATCTTTGCCTTCATTTTCTGCTTCTTCATCATCTTCCTCGTCTTTTTCATCGTCATCTTTGTCTTTCACGTCTTCTTCATCTTTCTCTATTTATTCTCACCCCCTTTCTTCATTTTCCTCTTCTACTTTGTTTTCCTGTTCTTTGTGTTCCATCTTTTCCCTTCCTCTTTATTATCATCCTCTTCTTCATCATGTAACTGTTCTCTGATCCTCTTCTTCTTCTTTCTTTTCCTCTTCTTCTTCATCATCAAACTTGTTTATTATTAATCTACATCTCGCGATTTCAGATCTTTCACTTGAGTTCGCTTCTGACAAACGCTAGAAAGTTGAACTCTATCCTACCATTTTTTCTCGTAGCGGCGAATCGCTTAAACCTGCAAATGATTTGTTCAAACATTATGTGCCCCTCCTTAATGACAAAAAAATGAATTCATGCGATCAAATTCGTGGAGTGGGGCCTTATATTTTAAGGTCGGGCCTCATTGGGGGGCTTGCGGTGGTGGAAATCCGAAAAATTGGATTAAATGCTCTTGTTTTGATTTAATTTTATCGCGTTAATTGTGTTTTTCATTAAGCACTATTCAGCTTAATTAATACTCCACTCCTGTCCCAATAAGCCTTCACCTTGAATATAAATAGCGGTATGTGTATTCATAGAAGATTAAAGATGCATTGATAAGATGTTTTATTTCCGTAGAGAAGTATCGTAAACATATTATTAGCTTCAGTAAGGTTATTTGCTAACGTAGGTCATTGAATTCGAAGATAGCACTTTTGGAAGCTGAAAGAATCGACAGAGAGAATGAGGTACCCATGAATATGAATAATATCTATTTGAGTCAATCTTTCCTTTAAATACATTACATTCCTAATGCAATGTTAATTGCTCATACCAATAACCTAAGGCTCTAATAACCTTTTTGATAAAGTTTGAAAGCAAAATGTGCTTTGCCATTTTGTCATGTTCAGTGTAATGTTCAGTTCATTTGGCTAAGCAGTGTCTTCCTGACCCACGATATCTTCTTAGAAATATGTGATGATATGCTAGGCTGTAGCTACTGATAACCCATTGCTCGACTCTCTCTTCTCTTTACTTACAGGCATAAAAGGACGTGGGCTCGAACCAATGATCCAGCCCTAAGATCACTTAACCATTTCTTCTATGTATGATACACTTAATTATGCAGTTTTCCAGGGGGGAGGGGGGTGCTTAATATAATTTGTCTATGGGTATGTGTTTCCCATATATGTAGTTTTTTGGCCCTGAAATTCTCTAAACGTAAGCTTGATTTCAACCAAAACCACAGAATACTGTAGCGTTAGAATTATGTCAAAGATGCTCGGAGGGTACTACTTCAAGTTATAATATGGCCGAGAAGTCTTATTACTCAAGATATATAGGGTCTGTGTTTACATTATAAACAGATGGGCGGTTTGTATAATCTCTTTTAGAAACTTCATGAACGAATTCAGAGAGTGAGGCCGTTAAGTTTTTCAGCCCCAGCTGTGGTAAGTGTCTTTGCCATTTTTCCACAAGTCAGGTTTAAGCATCATAACATTTGATGCAGTGTATAAGTTTTTTAACTTTGGATCTGTCCACATTAAAACCAAAAAGCCGGTTTCGTATAGACAGAAAGAGTTCGTTTTCTCACTGGGCCTCTTCAATTAATTTTCCATAGGTCATCCCGCTGAATCCTGCAAGCTGATTGGTGCTTCAAAAACAATGCCAATTTTCTTTCTGATTGGTGCATTTCGAGGTGCATCTGGGTATAACTTCCAGCTTAGTTTATTGTTTTCGTCTGTCTCTGACGTTGATACTCTGAGGAGTGTCAAACGAAAAAACCTTTTAAGTATTCCCGAAAATGTTTCCGCTGTTAATCGCAACTCCTTTAATTGCACAGTCTTATACACTGCTATGGCACTCCCTCACAGCATGATGATACAAACAAAATGGTATGCATAAAGCATTAGAAAGAATGAACGCTAAAAACAAATGCTGATCAATATGGCTGCATACAAGCAATAAAAATAAAATTTGCGGAATGAAATTTTTGTGCTTACTTCTTACCGTTACTTGTGAAAGATCTGCTGCTAATGCCGGGAAAATTGGAAAGTTTAGCTTGAAAACTGTTACGATATAACTCAAAGTCACGAATACCATAGACGAAGGTCTTAGTTTCATTTGAGTAAAATTGATTTTGGAGATGTCAAAACCACGCAAAACGGCAGTAGGCATTGTTATTTTTTTTTACCTATTCAAAAACAAATCTTCTTTACATTACTAGGTATTTTCTATTGTGATGACCATAATTTCAAAATAGGCCGAAAGATTGTCAAGTCTTTTAGATTAGCTGTATAACTGCTGTGTAATTGCCGTATAATGCCGTATCTTGCCGTATAATTGCGGTACAATTATTCAGAGATATGCGCCAGGAATTTTCTTCGTCGTGACTTAATATTGACAATTTTACCTTGGATTCTATCAAAAAATTCCTTTGCGACTCCCAACAAGATTTTTCGTGCTATTTTACAGTCAACGTTTATAAAAGAAACCAGAGAAAGGGAACGACTTCTACTTGAACGTTACATACAACAGCAAAATAAGGTAATTGGAAAACCTTTTCTATGTCTGCATGTTTTATTCATAGTGATTGTTTATCTTGTTTATCTTGTTTATGTTATTCATCTTTTTTGTCTTTTTCAACATCTTTTCCCCTTTCATTCTATTTGCCCGAAAAATTTCGCCAACAAACCTTTTGAAAGAGGTCTGGGTCGGCGCGATATTATCCTGGAAGATGGCTGATATCTTGAGTAAGGGGAATCCTCTCCGCATGCAACGACATGTATTGCGGTCGCTTCAGGAGAGGAAGTTCAGCAAACTTTGCTTCAAATTTACGTTTTATTGGAGTAGAAGTGAAAGAAAGGAACTACCAGCTTATCTGCTCAAGATGGCATTTAATCAAGTATTTTCACGTTCGGAGAAGGTATGGTTGCTCAGTCACAAACAATTTGTCCAGAACATCACGAGTATTGCGGTGTAAGAAGTTATGTATTAGTGTCCACTGGTTTTGCATTTAGATAAAGTGTAGTTATATCATGCTTGAACATGAGTTATATGTATATTTGTTAGGAACTGAAGGACCGGATCTCCGAAGTAAAGCCACGCTTGAGTCTAAGCCCACCTTACACTGTAAGTAAACGACGTGAGTTTTTTCCTTTTTTCCTTTTTTCAGTCGCATAATGTTCATTATTTTTTTATCTAGGGCTCCTCTCAATTTATTTTCATTCATGTAATTATCCATGATAACGACAAGCAGAACTTAACAGTCAAGGTGCATATTTGAGTAGGGTCTCAATTTTTCAATGGTGTGGTGAAAAAGTTATCATGCCCGACTCAGACTCCCGATTTTTTAGGCCTTTATCTGCAAATTGAAGAAAGATCCCAAAAGCTCAGTCTAGTCCATTCAATTGTCCAGGATCTTAGAAAACAAATAGTGCTGTACTTAATTTCTTGAAATTTCGAATAGCTGTGTCGCTTTCATTGATTGTTACCATATTGATTACTTGCCGCTTTTAAGGTACACATCTTACTTCCAGGCATACTGTTGATATTTGCAAACCTTTCCTTTGTTCTTGTTCAAATCATGAGCTGTTAGTTTGTAAGATTATGTCTATATTACTGTATATTAAATCTCAATGGATTGCATTGCAAGATTTATGTTATTTGCAATTTTTTGTCTACTGCTAGTCTTCAAACTTTAGAGCTTGCAGCGTATCAAGTTGATCTTTGTGTCTTAGCTTCGTAATCGTCCACCGCATGATAGTTTCGACGACAAATTCAAGACGTATTCCGAGTCATTGGATAGAGAAAATAGGGAAGGCCGTGAACGAATTGACGGCATCATGAAAAGTCAAAGAAACCCATTTTCCTGGTCACAACCAAGGTAGTCATAATATAGCTTATTTGCATTGTTTTTAAATAAGACAGACTTGAAACACTATAACCTGGCTATAAAGGAACCAAAATTAAAGCATATGAATAATAATGGGTTCAACGACAAGTGGTAGATTCTCCATCCTACCTTCACATTATTTAAGGTACAGGCCTGATGTAGAGTCTAAATCCGACCTTCACCTTATTTTAAGTACAGGCCTGATGTGGATTCTAAATTCTACCTTTATCTTGTTAAAGGTATAGGCCCAATGTAGACTCTACACCGTACCCTCGCTTTAATTTAGGTATAGATCTGATGCAGACTCTACATCCTACCTTCACCTAACTTTAGGTAGAGTGCTGATGTAGATTCTACATCCTACCTTCACCTGACCCGATCCGCTGCAGCTGATTCATTATACTTTCTTTTACAAAAGTATTTTGTGAAATGTACCTACCCGGTGTAATCACGACGGTCTTTACCAAAATCTAGCCGCAACGCCCCTGCTACCTAGTGCTCGTTAATTACTCACAAATTATCTGTTGTTTTGATTTTATTACCTTTGATTTAATTTCAGTTCAAGAAAAAATTTCAAATTGCAGAAAAGTTTGAGTGAAGACAACAAGGTTTCAATTCTTTAATCAGTTTTTGTTTGTTTCGGCTTTGTTGAGCATCAACATAGCCACTCATTAAAATCTATCTTTGTATTTTCCAGTCATCAAAATATATAACATATTAGTTTATAGGACTAGCTCGGCGACCCGTGCTTCAGAAAGTAGCTCCTGTTGAAGACAGGACTCTTAAGAACAATTTAACTCTTGTTTAGTAACGTTTGCTTGTTCTGCCAACTAACGTATTGACTAAAGATAAAGATGACTAAAGATACAATGACTAAAAGATAAAGATATATTTATAAAACATTTTAAAACCAGGAATTAACTTCATTTAAACCTGTTCTTTTTTGCAATAGCTACTGCAGTTTTTTATCAATAAATATAAATCACATTAATAACGCAGCGATACTTTTGTATAAGAAAGATACCTTTGCCAAGATTGTACGCATTTTTATACCAAAATACGTACAAACATTAATATATAAACTCAATATGAAACACTAATACAAAAAATTTGATTCAGTAATACATAAACATAAAGCAAGATAATAACTTCTTCGAGCAAGATCTCTCGTAAGAATTAATTTTGCTTTTCAAATATAATAAATCTTTATGATGGCTTCTAAACAAAACAAGTACAAACACTAATATATAAACGAAATACGTTTATAACTAAATGCTTAATAAATAATGAAAGATTAGTATCTTAACATAAAGTAACATAATAAACTAATCGAACAAAAGACCTCACAAGAATCAATAGAACTAAAGTATTTTCTGCTCTTTAAATCAAATAAATCTTGGTTCTAAATGTGAATGAAGTGTCAACCATAACGGCATAATGTTATATTTAAAGGCTTTTCTAGAAAGAATTCAAAATGTCAGTGGAACGATTGATTTTGCGAAGTGGAAAAAAGAGGTAAAATTCAAATATATAAAATCCTAATTAAATTATAATTGGGTTAAATCTTCATCAAATTAAAATTTCGTCAAAAAATAAAAATATTTGAGCTTTAAAAATTGTATGTAATATTTTTAAAGTTGGAATAAATGTATAATTTATTTTGTACTATGTAATTGATATTTTTAAATTATGTTTCACTAACCAGATAATATAATGCTGTAAGCTTAAATGCGAATTTATTGATTAAGGGTACACGTTTTTTCTTCATAACCAACCACTTTATAAGGAACCTACATTCAGAAGGTTGAAAAATTTTAAAAACTTATATTACTAAAGTTAAATTAGCTGAGGATACATTTGCAGTCAAAACTCACTTAAATTGTATATTGCAAATGTATCAAATGTTTCCTGTAGTAGTTTCCAGCTTTTCTCATACACAATGTCTCATACACAAAAGTCATTAAAACTTTTTTAATACACAAAAACATTTTCTCATACACAAAAGTCATGGCATAAAATAAGCAGTTCAAAATAAGGAACTTTTGGTACTACAAGTGAACCAAAAGAGGTCCAAAATAAGGAACTTTCGAAGCTAAACCTTGAGCTAGGTTCTTTATAAAATGAAAAGCGTGTAAAGTAAATCAATACTGTTGTTTAAAGCGAACGGTGAAGGATCAAATGCAAAGACTAATGTTTAATAAAAACATTTTTGGAAATTGAACTTGGTTGTAATTGACGTTGTTGAATTAATTTTAGTATGAAGAACAACATCAGCCCAAATCAAAGGATCACCAGAAAGAAGTTCAGGAAGAGAAAATAAAAACTGAAAACATTGAGATGGAGAAAAGGATTGAACAAATCAAAGGAACTCAAAGAAATATAACACAAGCTCCAAAGAAGAAAAATGACAGGTATAAGCAGTAATTTTAGTTTATGATTGTTTTTATGATTGTTTATATTTTCCTTTGTTTATTGTCTTTGTCTCTTTCGGGACCACTATTCATTTTGTCGCAAAACAGCCTTTATTTTGCTGTTTCTAAGAGAGAAAGATAAGAGAGAAATGAGAAATGATAAGAGAGAAAATATTCTACTTCTTCTGCTTTGCTGTATTACAGATTTTTATATTAATAGCGCCAGTTCCTTGAGTACCATTGTCCTGGACCGATAATATGGCAAGGACTAGTCGCAAATAGTTGTAAATAGTAGACCTTTTCAAAGAGGCTTGGGTCGGGTGCGACATTCTGGAAAATGGTAGACGTTTCCTGTAAGGGAATCCTCTCTGTGTGCAACGACTGGAATTACGATCGTTTTAGGACAGTTTAGTTCCGAAAATTTTGCTCCAAACTCACGAATAATAGAAGAAAAAGAGAGTAAAGGAGTCTGCAACAATAAATTTTGACAATATTTGCAGAAATTCAGGGAACAAGATACAAGCACTTCAAAAACAGGAAAATACTTCATTAAATGTTTCCTGGAGCAAATATGGTGGGATTTGGACCCTTTCTTTCACTTTTATTCCAATTAAACGTGAATTTGAAGTAACATTTGATGCACAACATCTCCTAAAACGACCGTAGGCCGTAATTCCAGTTGTTGTAGGCGGAGAGGATTCCCTTACTGGAAAGGTATACCATTTGCCAGAAAAATGCCATGCCCAGCCCAGACCTCTTTGAAAAGGTCTATAGAGCACCAAAATGTCATCAATTTTCTTTTTTAGACTGTCAGAATTTGATTTTCAAAAGAGCGTAAAAATAATGCTTAAACGTGCAAAAATCAGTCAAATATACCCAATATTGGCGCTGAGATAAGGCCATACGAAGATTTGCTTTTCAATAATAAATCACTGTATTTTGCGCCTTGTTCAGAACATTGAGAACCGCACAGGAGGCCCAATCGCATAAATATCATGAGTGATATAACCTTACTTGTGTTGTTTTCTGCCTAAAACGTCCTGTTTTCGATATAGATATTTGGTTGTTACTGTTGTTCAAAAAACGCCACATTGTAATAGCTTTATAATAAATAATAACATTATAATAACGTTATTATTTATTATATACGTATAAAGCTATCACAATGTGGAGTTTTCTGAACAACAGCAACAACCAAATATCTATATCAAAAATAGGACGTTTTAGGCAGAAAACAACACAAGTAAGGTTATATCACTCATTATATTTATGCGATTGGGCCTCCTGTCTTTGGGAAAATGTTATTGGTTGTTGTTGACAGTTCAATTAATGCTAAACTGATGACAATACGGTAATATCTTTCAAAGCGAATGCCAAAATCATTTATTTTTGGGCAAAATAAATACCTATTTGTTGCGAGATGTTATTTGCATTGATTAATGTATGCTGCTCGTTGAATTCTTACCGACGTTAATACATAAACGCTCGGTCTGGTCTGTTCATACAAAAGCAAATGCTCTCACTCAGCTAACTGTATAGGATTCTAAGTATGATCTTAGCTGCATCCTATTCCACACAAAAGTACTTTTATTCTCTGGGATTCTCTGAAAAGCTGGCTGGCGCGGAAAGCAAGAGCAAAAATTTTGGGTGGTCATGTTTTCGATCTCAAAATGTCACTAAATATTTTCCATCCAAATATTTTTGGAATAAATTTAGGATTTCTTAACAGATATTCTCAAAAAATTTTTTTATCAGTTCTTTAACCGTTATTTTCAATGTATTTATTTCAGCAACTCCATGAACGACTGAAGAACATAAAACCTGTGATGAATACCAAACCGAAGGTAAAATAAATCGTCGTCAAAACGATTCAACATCCCATCCAAAATTTATCCAGTAGTTGCTCGACGGCCTATGTTTGGTCATTTGGTTTGCTTTGCCGTTTCCACTGTCGTGCGGCTCGATACTAGCATAGAGCTTAAACAAAAAAGCTTGCGCTAAAACCAGTGGTTGATTTAGACATTGTATTATTACTGCTGTGTCAGAGGCTACTACTCGGATGGCACAACTCTGACATAATGTCTGAAATCGACCCGATAAGTGAGAAATTTGTCAAAAAATGGACAGTTGTAGAAACAAACTACTGCATCTTGTACACAAGTATAAGTCTAAAACTTTAAGAAAAACAATCTGAAATTGCGATGAAAAGCGGAAACATCTTCGGGCATACTTAAAAGCTTTTTTCGTCTGACACTCCTCAGAATATGAACGTCAGAAACAGACCAGAATAATAGACCAAGGCGGAATTTTTACCCAGATGCGGCTCGAAATGCACCAATCACAACGAAAAGCTGAATTGGCATTGTGTTTTCAACGCTGAAACGAGGATCTAGCCCTGCCAATTATTTTAAAACAATCCTCGTTGTAATTTTTGCACATTCTGGTTTCATTCGGACTCGTTTCGTTTCATCTCAGCGTTCATTTTTTCATCTCAGCGTCATCATTTTACATTTTCTGATGTTGAAGGTTAAATCTACTTCTGTGGCATACGAAGATCAGCATTATTTGGAGAATAAAAGACTGAAAGAAAGACTTTCCTTAATAAAGAAAGGAAAAGATCCTGGTGCGCTGGAAGATGATCCAGTAATCTACCCCAGGTAATTATAACGTATGTTTTATTTACCGAATCATTTACCTACGATAATCAGCAAATTTTCAAGAACAAGACGAATAAGACCGTTTTTTTCACATTTTCATTTTAAAATGTTTTTTGGCTGGCATCAACCTCGTCCCCAGGCCCCAAATCGAATTTCCTCGAATCTCAACCGTCAAATCGATTTTGGCCTTGGTACCGGCCACAAAATCTGCTAAAATACTGGCAATTTTGGCCTAGGCATAAAAACAAGATGTAGATTCCGAAAGCAGATGCTCTTAGAAGAGAAATGCAAAGAATTTCATTGATAATTGTAAGGCAAGATACAATATCTCATGTAGCATCACTCTTTAGTTTTTATAAATGTTCTTTACATAGTTTTCGGTCTATTTTGGTGTGAAATTTTGAAGAAACTGTGACGTCACTTAAAATTTCTATTGTTTGAACAGCCAATCAAATTGCGAATAGACAAGGCCGATACCAGGGTCGAATATGGACAGCGGAGTTTCACGTAGAGGCCTATTCACTTCACCCTAGGAATGAGGTCGGGCTGGCATATTCAATCATTCAGAATTCATATTATGGGAACCATTTTTAAATCACTTTGATATTTTAAAATTCTAGAGAGCATGCAAGGCTACGCCATGTGACTCCTCCTGGAACGGGCTGGACGCAGGGAGATGAAGACAAGGATGAAGAAGAAGATAAAAAGAAAGGGAAAGACGTATGTGCAAAATATTTAATCGTCTTTTTGTTTCAATTCTTTTCTGCTGCTTTATTCATTGTCCACAAGACCAAAAGGAAGTATTCATTGATAGCAAATTTAGGCGGAGCAGTTGGTAAAAATTTGCATCCGTTCTTTTTTGGGGACGAGATCGTTAATTTTTGAGTACATAAACATGTTAATATCATGCATGACCTAGTAGCAAGGTTTTGATGGAAATTTTAACCTCGCTGATTTCCGAAAGTTGGGCTTAATGTTTCGCAGAAATCGAAAAGGTTAAAGTTTGAAAGTATAGCTCCTGAAAATGTCATCCAAAATTTTCTCAATATTCCCTTTCCCTGAATATAAAAGAACTTTGGAATATCTCGTCTTTTTATGACAGACATTTTTTATTAATCGGACAGGAAAAGGTCAAGACGAAGAAAAAGGAAGATTATATTGTTGTAAGTTGCATATTTTTAATTTCTTTAGTTTTTAAATCTTCCTTGTTACTTCTATACGTGTTAGTTAATCGCACTCTCAATCAGTTAAACACATCACCAGTGGCGTAGCCGACGGTGGTTACCTTTAGGGCGTACCACTTAGGGCCCCTGCTGATTAGGGATGAGAAGGGGGCCCCCAACCTATAAATAAAGTCATAATGAAGTCATCGTTTTTAAGGTGAAATGAATGTATTTTCTTGTAAGAAACTGCTTGTAAGACCTAAAAGTTATAACAATATGCCTTTGAAACTGTCTTTTGTACAGGTATGTTTTGAGTACGTACTGTAGTTACATAGTTTTCTGTTAATTTGCTGAACAAGGAGGAACGTATGGCCTTCTTTAACGATTTGAAGATATGTAATCTGACAAACGAAAAGTAACGGAAATACAAGTGTCCGAAAAGCTTCTATACATATTTGCAGCCCCCTAGTCGTCTTTTATAAGACAGGGGTGCAAGGGGCCCTAGTCCCCTTTCTTTACTAAGGGCCCCACATACCTCAGCTACGCCACTGGAAGACGGTTCATGGTCGTTTAGGGTGCTGCCGGAAGGAGGCAAAATTTCAGGGTATACAAACTTAAATATTGTTGCGCATAAAGTACAGTAAACGCTTGGAACTGAATCTTTTAGGCCCTGTTTACACTATGCCGGTACGAAATGAATACGGAATGATTTTATGTGGGTTTTATGTCCGAAGGGGAATGAGGAGTCCCCGTTTACACTATGCCGGTATGCAATGAATACGATGAGCAGGGCATCGGTTTTTGTCTAAAATCTCTTGTTTTATGTCAAAAAGAACAAAGAGTCATTGTTTTTTCTCTCATTCATTCAGCAGAGCGGCATCAAACTGTACCGTATTCAGGCGCGTTTACACTATGCTGTTTTCAGATGAAGCCGGTAAGCGTATCGTATTCATTTCGTACCGTATTCATATCAAAACTGTGCCGGCATAGTGTAGAAGCAAGACCAAAACGGTATAGTTCCGAAACGTATTCGCCTCATACCGGCATAGTGTAATGATTGACAGTGATTGACAGCACGGCGTCTAGAACAATACACCAATTCGATTATTTTGCTGAGTAGGGTCTCGTTTGTGTATGAACAGAACAGCGAAGTTTATCCGTTAGAGAAGAAAAGTATCCCGAACCGGCTCGTTCAACAAATCCGGATCTTTTTGGAGCCGTACTCGGTGTAAGCGCAGCCTTACCCTTGTAATTTGATAGAAAAAATTCCTCACACCTTTGCAAAGATATTTGAAAACCAAATATTTTTGACACTCTAGTAGACACATATTAGTATTTTCTCTCAAATATATAAATACACGTTTGTAAATTTTTAATGCTTTCCAGAGACTAGAGAATAGTGAAATTTTTATCCATTCAACCAGATTTTCTACAATCAGATAAAATATAATTAATATATCAATATCAATATCAATAAAAATGCTTTTTACAATGCAAGCAAAAATAACGTGAAATTATATGGGCTTTTATAGCTCTTTTTGTAAAATTTCCCTCTCCTTGCTTCATACCAACCTCGTCCCCAGGGTGAATAGCCCTCTACGTGAAACTCCGCTGTCCATATTCGACCCTGGTATCGGCCTTGTCTATTCGCAATTTGATTGGCAGTTCAAACAATAGTAATTTTAAGTGACGTCACAGTTTCTTCAAAATTTCACACCAAAATAGGCCGAAAACTATGCAAAAACATCTATAAAACCAAAAAAATGATGCTACATAAGATATTGTATCTTGCCTTACAGTTATCAATGAAATTCTTTGCATTTCCTTTCTAAGAACATCTGCTTTCGGAATCTACATCTAGTTTTTATGCCTAGGCCAAAATTGCCAGTATTTTGGCAGATTTTGTGGCCGGTACAAGGGCCAAAATCGATTTGACGCTTGAGATTCGAGAAAATTCGATTTGGGGCCTGGGGACGAGGTTGGCTTCATATTAAATAGCTTTTCATAACAGTATACTCTTAGGTGCCTAATTTCTGGGAGGTCGTGGGGTTCAAACTACCGTCAGGAGCTAATTGGCGGGGGGGGGGGTCAGAATAAACGGGGGGGTCAGACTTTGTTTGACAAATTTTGCCTGGAAACTGCTGAAACGCAAAGTCTAAAAAGAAAATCCATAGTTCTAACCAACAAATTGAGTGTACAAGTGAAAGTTCACACGAAGAACGTCAAAGTAAGTTAAGTAAAAAATATCAACATCAATATTAATGGAAACTTAATAAGCGGGGGGTCCTTATAAGAGCGGGGGGTTGGAAGTTTTTCAAAAAAGTAATGGGCGGGGGACGGCAATTAGGCACCTAAGAGTAGCTACTACTGCAAAAGCTTGTGATAAAATCTTACTTGTGCTGTCTGAATAAAGTTTGTTTGTACTTTGCAAACTTAGATAAATCAACCAGGTTTCTTAGCATCCAGCAGGATAAAGAACTAGACTTATGCCCTAATTACACTTCACCTTTTCATTTAATAAGCAACCGCTCAATAAGCAACTATGACTGAACTGACCCTAACATTAAGCAACTTGAGGGCTCAACTGAATTACTGTAAGCAACTATAAGAAGTCAAACAACCAAGCTTATAATCTTTCTTGTTGTTAGAAAATTGTTTGTTTTGCTTGTTGAAGTTCTCTAGCTAACGGTTTCCCACTTACTGTCTCCCAAAAGTCGTGTTGTAGGCTTTAGAGTTGATGATTTCGATCCGCGAAGTCAGGGTGGTTGTTAGGTACAACCTTGCTTATCTAAAAAAATGTATATGCCGGCATGCCTTACCGGCCTTATCGAGTTTTTGCGGCCAGGGCTTTCAGTTAAATCGTCTTGAAAATCATTGCGCTCTGGAGGTGAACTGGAAGCGGGGTGGCACAGTGTTATCATAATAGGTCATGCCAAGATTTTCACTCGAGGTGAAAACACTGATTGATTCCGAACTTCTGCCGTTGCCTTGCTGAGAAATTGTGAGCTTCGATCAAATACATCGCGGGCTCTTGTGGGGTTTTCCGATACGCAGAAAGTCAGCATTGTTTGAGGGGGGGAGGTTTCTCCTACTACTACTGGAGTAAGCGATCAAAGACTTTCGGCACACATTGTAGGCCCAACACAACGAAGTATCTATGGCGTCGGGTGTAATCCAGCTGACTCTTGATGTCAGGAGTTAGTAGGGTCAGGGTTCGAGACCAGCCACGGTAGCGTCACAGAGTTGGGTCAAGGGCTCGATTAGTAATAATAATAATGATGATAATAATAATAATAAATTTATTTTATGTTGGCCGCACTAAACAATTAAAGCCAACCTAAGTACTATAGAAAAAATATACGTAATACAGAAAAATTGATAATAATATAAATTTGTAAAAAAATTACCCCCCCCCCTGTTGACCCCTCCCCAAATGGAATATCAATTAATAAACCCCAGTTGTTGAAAAAATGTCTACTAGTGAGTTCTAAAATAGTTAACCTACTGGTGAGATTCTAGCGACTGCAGCTAGAAAACCATTTCTCCTTCACCTTAAACAACCCAAAAGTTAGTCGGTAGTCGGTGGTTGCTGGATGTTTGTAAAGTCTATAGCTAGCTAATTAATTAACCGTTCCCTTGATTTATTTAGAATAACGATTTAATGCAAACAATAAAAAATTATGTTTGAATATCGTCTGCAGGTGCTATTGACTCGATATTGGCAACGTTGTGACATTTCCCATGCCGTATCTGAGGACACTAAATAGCAACATTTGAATTATCTAAATGACTTAAAAAGAACTGATGATTCGGGATAGAAACACTTGTTATTTAATAATACATAATACACAATAAATCAATCGCTACCATCCCATTCATATTAATAACCATTCAACATATGATGCACCCGTTGTATCTATAGCCTACGATTCTTTTTATTTGACAACGAACTTGGATGTAAGCGGTAAGTGCAGTCTTTTTTTAAGAAAAATTTTATAAAAACCCAAGCCGTGATTTTGCCCAGGTTTTAAGAACCAATTTAGAACAAGCTGAGGCTGGCCTTTTTATAAGCCCTAAGAATATCAGCTTAATATGAGAGTAAGGCAGTTAGAATGAATGTAAAAAGGGAGCGAGCAAAGAAATAGACAAGCATGCTGCATTTCTACATAAACCCAGTATCACTCAAGACATTGAACAATTTTACTGTCTAAGTAACCGAGAAGTTAAGAACAGATTAAGGATAAGAACATTTCAGGCTCTAAACGGCAACAACTGAGAAAAGCAACTCTTGATCAAAATTAGTGTACAAGTCATGTTCGTAATTCATACTATTTTAGCTAAAACTAAAGATTTCAATTGTAGTTGCTCTATCTTGTGTTCTATTTTGCAATTTTTGTAAGGCAGACAGTCTGGTCACCCCACAGCTCTCCATAACGAACAACAATATCGACAGTGCAGCAAAACTGTCTCTGAAAGATTTGCTTAGCAGAACAAACTTGGCCAAACTTTGATTCACAGATAAAAGCAGTTGTATCAGACGAGACGACTCAATACTCTCACATGTAAAACAATGTTCAAACAAATAACGATCCGTATCTTTATTACAGAAAATCTTCTACAAATGCAGAAGTGATGGTGATGATTACATTGCAAGTTAAGATGCGCTTCAAAGTAAGTAGCTCTAGATATTACCCCCCCTTGAACTTCAATTTTGCCCAGGTACCATGATAAGTAAATTCTTGATTAATGCCCAGAGCGGACCCAAAAATGTGGTGCTTGGTGCATCATCTGGTTTTGCCTGTGCAAATATTCTTTTTACGGCAGGTGGCGTGTCGGGGGAATTAAATATCCGCTCAGTGTAATATGCTGAAGTACCCTCCTTGAATAAGTGTCCCTTGCATATTGTTGAAACGCAAAGCGCTATGCGTTTCACTAACATTCGAATCCCCTCGATTCAGTAACCTGAATCTCAACACTTTTAATTAAAATTATTGTCAGTTCCTAGTTTTTATTAAGGATTTCGAAAGGAATTCTGGGAATAATTTCCTTGGTTACGAAAATCCAATGAATTCAATGTATTTGTGCTCGGCAGCAGTAACTAAGGAGATTCCCAGCATATCCTTCAAAAACAGCCGACATCTTTTACGAAAGTCTCTATTTGCGCAGTGGGAAATGAGTTACGGAGGTTAGAAAAAGGATAGAAACAGAAGAAAATAGCGTCTTTTGGATGAATGGGGAAGAGCCATGACTTGTTTTTGCATTATGCAAAATAGGGCGAAGCAGATCTGTCGCATTGCTGCATGCATTTAGCCAAGAGAAGGATAGTCAGCTTCTAACCAGTTTTTCCCCAGCCATTAATCCTCATCAAACCTGTCGTCTAAAGTACGACTAATTTTAATTCTCGTCTAATATGTGACAGGGTTTTTTAAAAATTCTAACCCCCCTCTTGCATCGCAAATAAGAGCAAGTGAAGCATTTGCATGTGTCTCGTGATTGGTTGAAGCTATTTGATACAAAGTGCTTTCTTCAAATTTGGCATTTAAATAAGCTTGTGCTTTAAAATTTGGCGGCTATAAATTTTCACCACGCGGTCTGTTTTAGCTACTCTTTGGTGCCTAATTGCTGGGGGGTCGGAATAGGCGGGGGTTGGAACTGCTGTCAGGATCTTATTAGCAGGGAGTCGGAATAAACGGGGGGTTGGATTCTGTTCGACAGACTTTTTCAGGAAACTGCTGAAACGCAGTGCGAGGAGCCCTTTAGTACTTATAGGCTAAGGAAATCCATAGTTCTAACCAACAAATAGAGTATACAGGTAAAATTACAAATCAAGAACGTCAGAGAAAGTTAAGTGAAAAATATCAGCATCAATATCAATGCAAATCTTAATAAGCAGGGGGTCTTAATAAGAGCGGGGGTTGCAATATTTTCGAAAAATTAATTAGCGGGGGGCAGCAATTAGGCACGGCAATTAGGCACCTAATTTAGAGATTTTACAAACCAGCCCACCCTTGAGGTATTGTCTTACACCCCCAGACACCCAGTTTTATGATTTTCGTATACATTGGTGTACTAAATACTCAGGAAATTTGCAATTCTATGCCCACTTTTGAGGTATTTTAGGCATATTCGTACCCAGTTTTAGGGAATTTCTGAAGAAATACCTACCCATATGAGGGGTATATACCTGCCAGCCTACATTAGGAAGTAGGAGTACCCCCTGGAAAATAAGGCGCGTGTAGACAATTTTTCACTCCATTTTAGATTTGGATAGATGGTCACCAATAATCAATGGGAAGGGTTTGAAGAGTATAGCAGTAAAACACCAGAATAACATCACATCATTGTTTGCAATCAGCAGCACACTTGACGGGCTGATACTTCATGACGTCAAATTTGAGCAAAGAGCTTGGATTTCTGATGCAAAACAATTGGTTTTTCACGAAAACGGAGATGCTTGGATGATTAAAAGCGCTTCAGGGTCTGTTTTTTATTGAATTGTATTGGCGTCACATTACGAGCATTGAAGTGAATTGCTGTAGTGTTGACTATTGTATTCTATTAGACTTATTGCATGAGTCGTCAGTTTCCGCTCCTCCACCACCCCGACACCCCGCTACAACTACGACTCATAAAAGAACAGTTCAAAAACTGGTCAGAAATTCGCTGCCTCGTTTCCATGATTTTGTTCAGTGAAAATGTGGCGACCCCCCGACAGAAATCTCTCTCATCTCACTTTTCAACTTGACCAAAGCAAAAATGAGAAATTTCAAAGCAGCTTCACGCAAAGGTTTAAAAAAAGTGCAGCCCGCAGTTAGCAATTTTTAAAATTCATAAAGTTTACTTTGCTTGCGGTAAGCTGTGTTCGACAACAGGCTTCAAAGTGAACGGAGCGGAGTGAAATAAAAACAGCAGTTTCAATTTAAAATTGTCGTAAAATATCAAATTTTGGCTCAAAATGCAACTGCTTACACTTCACAGATAAATATTTGATTGTCAACTAAAAAAAAACAAGGGACAAGTCAAGTAAAAAGGAAACAAGTCAAGTCAATGACAATGTAAAACTGAGGCGGCTCACAACTTTTGATAATTTCAAAATTGATTCAGCTCTCTGTCCATATTTCATGTTTATTGCAACGATATTAAAACGACAAACTTGTATCACAAATGAAAAACTGCAATGATGTTACAGCAATTTATGAAGCAGGACATGTACTGTCTTGTACTAGAGTATCTACAGTATCTAGCGCTTACTGTTTAGCCCATAAAAAGTTGTGAAAACAAAACTACTGCCCAGAACTTCAAAGTGCAACTTGACTTCAAAGTTGAACAAGATTTCTTCCCATTCCAAAAGACGTAAAGACTATCTATAAAAAATTGGCATCTGATATTCAAAATGCAATCGATAAAGTTAAAAAAATATTTACTGTCTCATTGCAGTTTGTTGGTCGTTTGCTTTCCTGGCCCCTTCATTGCTTCAGTCTATGATGAATTCCGAGAATAGGTCTATTCCTACCTAGATATTCAAAATTTCAAAAGTCTTCTCGCAGAAACTCTTCTTTTTCACTTCACCTTTTGCTTGACTTAAGCACATTCACCCGAAAACATTCAAAATTTGTTGAATTGAAAAGACATTTTGGAACACTCTCCACTTGGTACATCGAATTTTGCAAAAAAATTAGCTTTCTTGTTTGTGCGAAGCTGTGACGAAGCTTTCCCTCCATTTTGCCAAACAAAGACCTAATGTTTTCCTAATGTTTTCCTGGGGGGTCACATTTTCAAAAAAATAAACGGAAAATTTCACGTGGTTGATCGAAATAGCTTAATAAGCCAATCAGAATGCGGCATCTCGACAAGCTGCTCTCTGATTGGCCCCCGGGATTTCCCGGGGCAGCTGACCAGTTTTTGAGCTAATCTTTTATGAGTCCCAGTTTGAGCGATCTCATTTTAGTGTTGGCCTCGGTCTCATGAGCGATAACAGGGGACTCAGGTAATAAGTCTAGTATTCTATATAATATATATATATACAAAGAGCGCAAGTTATTTTCGAGCGAATCGCCAGCAACTGTATTATTTTCGCTCGTACCGCATCAATTAATGTTTGAGGCATGCAGAAAAACACATCAAAATGTTCCTTATTTATCAGGCGATACTCTTGGATAACCTTTTCTTTTATATTTCAAATGAAAGATGATAAAATCATTGGTTGAAACATGTTTGGTTTGCCTTGTTTATCTTTCTCGTTTATCTTTTTCGAAATTCGAACGTATGTTAAAGTTATTTAATAACCTGTTAGTTATTCTGAGGACCTCTAACAGCCTCACTTTTTTAACGAAATTAAAAACTTGACACAGCTCTACGCGTACATCTCGAGTTCGCTGAATTTCGCAAGAAAACTGTAAAGCTACACCCGTTTTTAAATACTAATGTAGTACATTCACGGGGGTAGCTTCAAGTTTCCGTTACAAAATTTGCCGAATTCGAGATGTCGCGTAGTATTCGAATTTCGAAAAGTGGGCTGGTTAGGAGGTCCCGAGCATACCGAGAAAGATAAACACGGCAAACCAAACATTTTGATGTGTTTTTCTGCATGCTTCAAACATTAATTGATGCGGTACGAGCGAAAATAAAACAGTTGCTGGCGATTCGCTCGAAAATAACTTGCGCTCCTTGTATATATATACTGTATATGTATATTATATAGAATACAATAGTCAACACTATAGCAATTCACTTCAATGCTCGTAATGTGACGCCAATAGAATTCAAGTAAATGCTTTTTACGGCACATTCCAGTTTGGACTTCCTGTGGTTTGGCCAGAGCCTTACTGTCGTGACATTGTCGGCGGTTTCCACTGTCATGAAAAACGCTTTATATTACGAATATATTAGCGAATATATTACTACAGGGTACCACCAGTAAAGTTTGACACAGAGTTGCAAGACATATACCCAATTAAGGAATTTGTTTGTGATATGGTATGTTTACAGAAAAGTCCAGAACTAGTTCCAGATCTGTGATAATGTGATGGGATTTTGTTCTGAAATTCTGGGATAACGTTGAGATATCTTCAGAAACTTGAAAGGATTAAGGAATTCAAGTTCTTTTATAAGAAAGTGGTTTACAAGAAAGTAGTGCTCAACATCTTAAAACCTTAAGAAAGTTCAAGACTTGATTCTTAAAACTTAAGCAAGTTCTGTTTCATATTTTCACTCTTAATGTTCTGTATGCTTTTTTCGCTCTTCTGTTCAGTCGTTCATCTTGCTATTAAACAAGTCTTATGATTATTTTCTATGGGATTGTGATATTTGTGCAACGTATACAGTGCCTTAAACTGTGCATTTGAACAAATACTGCATTCCAAAATTTTTGCTAGAAAGTGACAAGAAGGTTTGAAAGTGAAAACAAGAAATATCGAAGAAAGTTTTAATACTCACCTAAAAAAACTAAATGTTCAGAACAATACTCGGGATTTGGGGTATTCGGACGGAGCCTTAAAACAAGCAAAGCTGCTTCCCAAATAAGCTTATTTCATATCCTTTTAGGCATCTTTTTCTCACCGCTGGCAGTATAACCAAAGAAATTAATGATACTCGGATAAGCATTGCAGCCGGAAGAAAAGGGCTACTGCTTACAGCAGATGCGACCGGACATGCATATTTGAGGACCGGCATTACTACCAGCATACCAGAAGGAACTGCATGGCAAGCAATCAGTGGAAGTCATTCCATTGTCAAAGTCGCATGTGCGAGGGATATATGCTTCGGTGTTGATACTGATGGTCGGATGTTTTCAACTGGATTCATACCGGCAACCCCAACTGACGTCAAATGGATGAGTGCTGGAACAAATGTGAAGCAGATATCAGCGAATGGTCAAAACACGATATGGAAGATTGATAAGAATGGACACACATGGGAAGCAGTGAACGTTTTTGATAGAAATGCACTTAAAATCAATTGGGAACGTCGTGGTTTCCATAACACAGTCTTTCAAGACATTGCTGTTTCAGACAGGATGGCATTTGCATTTCCATCTCAGGAAGGGACACTTACTATGGATAGCAGCATACGAGTTCGCACCGGTATGCTATTTTAATATCAATAAGTAGTTTTTCAACAAATGCATTTTTAATAGTTTTTGACTTGCGCAAAACTTAAAAATTGCGATAAACAGCGCCAGCGGAAACATTTTCGAGCATATTTAAAAGCTTTTTTATCGCATTTGTAATAGAAAAAATTGCCATATTTGTTGGGGAGACGAGATGCAGCAAGTCCCGAGGAAATTCACGTACCCCCATGTTTACAGTCAAAGCGCATGCGTACTAGCCTTTTACAGTCAGAAGCTGTAAACTGCACGGCCTTCCTCCTTGCTCTGAGAAGCGGAGCGGAGCTGGCGAGAAGGGAAATGAAATATTCAGATTGTCGAAAATGGAAAGAGAAAAAATAAGCAAAGCTGGAAATATTTAGTCGATGGTTGCAGTCAGTTTTGGCTTGGTAAAAGAAACAGCATAGAGTGTTGTGTAAAATGAATTCCACAGTGAAGAAAGGGAAAGGACACGGACAGACGGCATGGCCCAAAACCTCGAACTGAGTTCAAGGCTTAAAAACATTTAAAACTGTTGAAGATTGTTAGTTTTTCTGTACTCGTTTATTTATTTTGTAATATGTTTTTAAATTACCACACAGACAAAGGCCATAGTAGGAAATTCGAATAAAATTGCTCGCATAGTTTCGGCTCAAATCTGATAAGAATTGACCGGGTATCAGACATTATCGGATTTTTGATGATATTAATTAAGTAGGGAAGATCGAATTTTCACTAACGTCACATAATTCATAGAGACTCGATCGGAATGAGAATGAGAGTGAGGGTGAGATTTTCATCATTAAGTTAAGACAACCAACCATCTTTTCTGCGTAGCTTCAATGAAATAGAACTGCCACATTTTAATTGCTTTGTGCTATGATATAGAACGTAAGGTTTATAACTGCTGATAGTTGATTGGCTAAAAAAACAATGACAAAAACTGAAGTACTTGATTTGGATCGGGACTTTCATTTTTCGGCTCCATTCACTATCTTTGGTCGTTTTAAGAACTGCTTTTCAACCAGCCCCTTTCTCTCGAGTTGCTCTGCACAACAACAACAACAACTACAACAGCAGGGAGGATGAGAAACTGGTAGACTGATTACCGGAGTCGTAGTTTTGCTATTGAATTGAATTGCTGGATGCTCAAACTACAGTTTTTTCATCTAAAGTTTATTAGTCCCAGTTTGAGCGATCTCCTTTAGTGCTAGCCTCGGTCTCATGAGCGATAACTGGGACTGAGGTAATCAGTCTAAGAAACTGGTAGACTTATTACACAAGCCGTGGTGTATGCTCCTTAGGCCAATCTGGTACATACTTAGGTCGTATCCAAGTCATTTGTTTTCGGTCAATGGGTGTATGTTGTTGCTAAATGTTTCCATTGCTGTTTGGGAAGAATGGGTCTGACGTAATGAGTCTAGCAGAGTGGTGTAACGTCTGTAACTAGTTAAAGCCTTAAAGCAATGTAGCCTACTGTTATCATTCGATATTAGTTAATCATTCAACACAGATAAATAAACGAACACCCTTAATCGATGATCTACTTTTTTTCTAATTTCAGGTTGCCCTATATTCGATTTTGAAGATGAAGACCTCAGTTCATGGACTGCTGGCTGTGATATAAGGAGTAAGGGAAAGGCTGACCATTGTGACACCGCAACAGAAGGGGAAAAACATTTTTCGTGCTATAATGGCGACATAGCGACTGTGATGTCTCCTGTTTTTGAGATAAGACATGATATGCTGCATTTCTTGGTGGGCGGGGGATACTCAACCACAAATTATGTGGCTTTAGTCATCAATAATGCAGTAGTTAGAAAGGCCAGTGGGAAAGGTAGCTATAAGGGTGCCGGTAATGGAGGATGTGCTCTTTTAACTCGATGGTGGTGGGATGTTAAAGAATATAAACATCAATGCGCAAGAATTAAGATTGTTGACAATAGGAATAGTTGGTGGGGATCAACATCCTTTGACGACCTCAGGACATCACCACCATGTTTTAAGGGTAAGTAAACCAGAAAAAGCGAATAATTGAAAATAAGGCACTGGCCAAACAATCAAAAAAAATCTTTGTCAAACATTTCATTTTTTGGTCGAACACAATGTTTGAGGCCGTTTGGCCACGTACCAAACAATGCTCTTCAAACATGTTTTACTTGTTACAAGAATCAAAAGTTTTGAAGTTGTTTAAAAACATTGTGGGCTAAGTCTGCTTGGCAAGCAATGTTTTGTGACGTGGCCAAACGGTTAACACAAATCTCAATGACCTGCAGTGGACTATGGCTAAATGAACCTAGGAATATAGGAAGGAGGACGTTTTCTGGAGAGTAGATTTTCCTCAAAACAAAGGGAAAAATAGACAATCCGGTATCAGCGGAATTTTCCAGCAACACGGATTCCATTAACAAATTCCGGTAGAAAAGACGGTTCCGGTTAGATTCTGAAACCATTATTACTGAGTCAAAAGTGACAAAAGTATTTTGTTCTTGTGCGTGTGCCATGTATTGCTGGTGAAAAAAGACATGCATGCAGTTTTCAATTAGATATTTACACGTGAGAGCTTATCGGATCTAGCTACTTTTGATCATTCGCTGCGACGAACGGACGAATTAAAATGCACTTCTGCTCACATGTAAAGACGGGACATTTTCAACGACAAGATCATTCTAAACGCATAAAAATCCTGCCTTGTGCCGGTCCGACTTTAAAGCTTGTGTATTGCCAATCCATTTATTTTTCTGACATCTGCTTACAAATATATTTGAATATTATTTTATCGAAGACTCTTGTAGCAGAACCGTATCTTTATTTAGAAAAATAGATGTACTTTTTCCCTCTTGGGGTGCCTAACTGCCGTTTGCTGCCACTGATTAATTTTTGCAAATTTCCAACCCCCGCTCTTATTAGGACCCCCGCTTATTACAATCTGCATTAATACGGGTGTCGATATTTTTTACTTAATTTAATGTCCCTTTCTTAGTGAGTAATTTTGCTTGCACACTTAATCTTAATCTTATTCTTTTTACATATAGGTTGCCTGGGCTTATTAGTACCATAGATCTTTTCTACGAACGGCTGAGATCATGGAAATTTTCACAATTTCGAGATGGAGAGTATTTCTAACTAAATTTGTATTTGGCAGCCAAAATTTAGTCTAGATGCAAAGTTTTATTATTCTAGCGCTCGTATTATTGATCTTTATGAGCGCTGAAAGTTCACGATTTTATAAGGGCTTTGACCAGTTGGGGTGAAAAGTTTCACGGTCAAAGCCCTTATAGAATCGTGAACTTTGAAGGGTCACAAAATCAACAGCGCAATTGCTAGGACAGTACAACTTTTCACCTAGACTGATTTTTAGATGCTGTATATGATTTTAGCATCGAAAACTCAAAATCTTGAAATTTTGAAAAATTTTAATCTTAGCCTCCTTTCGTCGAAAAGGTCTATTGGGCGCGTCGTCCCCACCACACTACCTTTTTCTCAGTTTCCTAACAAAGTTTTTCAAACTAATTCCGATTCCCTCGTTACTCCCCCCCCCTCCAGCAAATAAAGCACCTTGGAGTTGTTATTTTCGTTTAAAAATAATGATTTGAATGATTTATTCATTAAATAGTTACCAATAGCTTACCTTTCTTAACACAGGTATGGAAGCAGAGCAAACTAAGCCACTTCAATCTTATTATCATGTTGGAGCTTCCTTTTATGTTACGATAAAACTTCGCAACTTTTTTGTCAGCAAACTTAGGCCATTAACCATAAAGGCAAGTGCTCCTGTGGTAAACGGTTCAACATTAGTATTCTTCACGGAGAACAATATTCAAGGAAGACGTTGTGATACTAAAGTACAAAGAAGATCGTCATTTAATACCACGAATACAACTCATAGTTATACTGTCAAGTTTACAGAGTTATTAGAAGATGCAGAGCTACGACTGACTCTTATGGTAAGTGAAAGATGCGCTTTTATTTGATGTACCCAGCTCAGGCCTTGTTTACACTATACCGGATAGCTTTCGGAGCGTCTTGATTCTCGCATCGGACAGGGTTGGTAGTTATGCCAGAGCTAGCCGATCAGCTCCGGAGTGATGTTCATCTTTTAACATACTGAGTGGTGTAGTAATTGCCCCACCAGGCCCCATTGGCTGCCCAACTTCTGAGAGTTGAAATCCTGGTTTTGCCCCACCAGTGATGGGCCCTTTTGACATGAGTATCATCGATATAATACAATTTTTGGAAAGGTTAGTGCATGATGTGCATGGATTAGAAATAAAAGTGTTCACTGATTATCTGTAACAATATTTATCATCTTTCGCTATACAGTAAAGTGAAGAAATATCCATCGAGACTGAGTTCTTTGACTTGCAACAGTTGATGATCGATATCAATGGCGAAAAGCACCAATCCCGTGAACTTATTCTCGTAACATCAAGAACCCTATACCGTGTACTGATTACCACTGTTTGTGCAGTTAAAATACAGTAATACGATAAAATGTAAACACTTACCCTATCCGATATGGGTTAAGTAAGGATAGCTATCCGGTATCGTGTGAGCGGGATCTAAGAGGCTCTTTGATTTTTTACCCTATTTTAGTGCAAAAGTTGTTTTAAAGATTTCTAAAATTCTTATTATTTGTGCAGAAGTTTCAGATTATATCTCCAAAAATGTCGTAGTAATTGCAGCAATATTCACGAACAGTACAGGTTTACAGGTTCAACACTTTGAACATGCTTTGAGCGACCATTGATTCGGAGAGACATCATACCTTGCCAATTTTCTCTATATTATCTCTGCTTCAGCGGGCTTAGGCAATTTGACAAGTTCACACTGTATAAGTTCTGGCACGGCAGGGCCTTGACATCTGGAATCAACGCGGTGCTAGTGTTTAGCTACTGCCGTGCGGCACGGTAAAGTGGGTGATTGATTCAACCTCATTTTGTGCCGTGCCTATCGCCATTTCGGCGGTCATATTTCTGGTACGGCGCGCACGTCAGCGGTTTTTTATTCTGGCGCGGTACGCATGTCAGCGATTTTTTTCTAGCACAGCTTGAGCTTGGCTTATCGTTTGGCCCCGTTTACACTATACCGGATATCTTTCGCAGTGCCTTAATTCTCGTATCGGATTAGTGATTGGTGCCTTCACCATGTCAGAGCTATATGCGATACGAAACGCTACAAAAGTCTGAGTGATTTTTACTCCGTTTGATAGGTGACATGAAAGTCACTGCGCCCCTTACGTAGCTGACATTCTTTTGCAAGTGTGACTTAAATACTGAAAGTTCCTTTTGTCTCGGCTACCCAGTTCAAGGTTATGCTTTTATTCCTGTCCGATATTGAAATCAAGACGCAACGATAGTTATCTGGTATAATGAAAACACTTGCTTTATCCGATATGGGTCAATGCAAGGTGCGACGCTCGGATAGATAGCCGGTATAGTGTTAAATTGGGTCCACAAAGTTTAGATACTGGTGCAAGGTACAAATGGGAAAAGCATTTCTTTGTTTTCTATACATTGGTCCACACGTGTAACAGAAGTTATCGGTAGACATGGGTTAGTTTGGAAAACCTGGGCGGCACTTAGTCTTTTGAACAATGAACCTAACCATAACCCTAACCACGGGGTGTTATATTTTTGCTTAATTTAGTTTTATCACGTCCATTTCATCAACAGATTAACGATCATGATTACTTTCCTCGTCCGACATCTCAGACGAACCTTACACTAACAATATCAGTCAACTTTGCTGATGAATATTTGAGAAGATGGAATCAAAGTCTTACAGTAAAAAGGACTGGAAATGAAAAAGCACAGCTTAACCTTGCTTCTTACCAAGAAGATTCTACGTTCTTAAACATCGGGTAAGTAGTCAAATACATGCTTTTTTTTATAAGGAACCACTTTATAAGGAACCTACATGTAGAAGGCCCGAAAATTTAAAGAACTTAGACTACTAAAGAGAAAATCATTAAGGAGCTTTTGAATGTTGAATACGTTTATCACTGCAAATAAGCAAGAATTAGAAAGCCGGTTCCATTCATTTGCAGTCAAAAATCACATAAATTGTACGTTAAGCATGTATCCAATGTTTCTTTGAGTAGTCTCGATCTTTGCTCACATGCAAATGTCTCTCTTTTATTGTTAAGACCACTGTATGTGCAGTTAAAATTAAGGAACTATTAAGGAACTTTTGGAACTACAATTGCCTCAAAAGAGGTGCAAAAATAAGGAACTTTAAGAACTAGGCCTTGAGGTAGGTTCCTTATAAAAAAAGCGTGTATGTCATTCTTCATAATTTTTCGATAGTGATCAAAGAGGTATTCAAAATTGTAAGAAACAGCTGAAACTTCGGAAAGCACTCAGACAGTTTTCCCATCCATTTAAAAGGGCTGCAGTCATGGGGCATTGCCCTACTTAGAATGTAAGGTAATAGAAAAACTTTGCTGGATTTACGCCGGCGTTGCTGGACCAACGTTGCTAGCATAATGACTTCATAATAGATGTGGGATGCACTGGTCAGCCAATATCTATGCTGTGCCACATTTAATCCCATCTCGGGTGGCCGCCGCTGATAATTTGACAGCAGCGTACCGTAGTGGATAGCACTTGCGCCATTTGGGCTCAAGATCTTTGGTTCAAATCCAGGCTAAGGAGCAAAAATAAAAAAAAAACTAGCCCTGATACCCGTCGATGCCGGGTTGAATTTTTTCAACTTTCCTTTAATAAAGTTGAGACTTTTCTGAGATACAATTCATTCACATGCTTAATTTGACGTATTAATCGTTTCTTTTATCAATCGACTTTTGTTTAGCCGAATATAGCCGAATCGTACAACTAATGAGCATCATGTTGATTAATTCGACGTCAACATGGCTTCAAGAAATCGAAATCCCGTCGCTTTTATTTCCATTCTACTACCTATTTTCCTATTATTGAATTCTTTTAATTCATAACGTTTTTGAAAATTTTTTTCGCCGAGGACACTCTCCGGAAAATGCCGATTACGAAGATACCTTTTCTTTTGCGGTCCGTAGAGTGGTTCTTGAGTTATAAGCGAACATATGTATATACATACATACATACATATAAACAGTTCTGTTTTATATATATAGATGTAAAAAACCTTCCTTTCTGTGACACCGCACCGAGGTGTAAAATTGGTACCTTTGTGATGAAGGCTTAAAAACCCTCGTAGCGCCATCTGTATGGCTGCACGCCAGTCGATATATACTTCCTAGAGAGTACAGAAAGGTCATTTTTGGACGTGTTGCTGCTACATAGTTAAATACAAAAAGCCCTGTTTTTTAAAAAACAAATTTAAGCATATACTGGAAGGAGCATAAAAAATATAGCTTCACTACGAAAAAGACCCTAAAATCTCCAGTAAGTTGAAAAATCCTTTTCTAAATAAGCTCTAAAATCTTTGTTTTGTACCACTTAAAAAAATTTTCATTTCATCATTTGTAGGAATAACTTCTGGGTTCAGTTTTCGTTTAGTCATGTTTTTCCATATTCACATCACCGAGCATATAATGTTTTGATCAACGTCTATGCAAGGCCTCTTTTTAAACTGGAACATATCAGTGGACTAAAGCCGACTGATATTGTCGAAAGCTTGGATCCCTCGCATCATATTGTCAAGGTTAGTCTTCAATAATGTATTCATTGCAATTTTCCTGAATGTGCTTCCTTCATTAATTTTTTCTTTTTAATAGGTCATCGTAACAACATTGCTGAATTTTCTAGAAAACGTTCCGTATCACCCGCAGATAACGTATGTGCAGTACAGCGCTGGTTGTGCAGTACAGCGGATGGATATCATCAGTACAGCGAAGGGATATCATCAGTACGGCGGATGGATACCATGATTACAGCGGTGGGTGATACCCCTCCGCTGTCCTACACAACCACCGCTGTACTGAACATCCACCGCTGTACTCATGGTATCCCTCCGCTGTACTGATGATGTCCTTCCGCTGTACTGATGATATCCGTCCGCTGCACTACACAACTCGAAAAAGCATGTGGGATTCCTATTGAAACAAAAGGATTCTTTTACAAGATTCCTACAAAAACATTAGAGATTCCAGCTGAGAGTGTACGAGATTCAAAGCAGTGAATTTCCCCTCGGAATCCACAACAAAAAGATACTGCACTTGGCTGATGTAAAAATATCATATAATCTTTTACGAGCAACAAAATCCATCGTTTCCCATTTGAAGTACCAAAATACCTTGACTCTTTTCGTTTGTCTTGCGTCATTGTACGACTTGATCCAAACACAGTTGGAGCATGTCGTAGAATGTAGTAGTAGAGTCTCGCGCAAAAGATAGCGGCCGCTTCAATTGCCGTGTTTTATTATGGATTCAGTGCCCGTTCACCAAAAAAATCTACAGGTGCTCATGATTGAAATTCACAAATCTGTAAATGGTCTAAATCCTAGTTTCATGAAAGATATTTTTGTTGAAAGAAAACTGCCATACAACCTGCGCACAAGCAAAAGCATTATCTTACCACACGCCAAGACATCCTCTTTTGCAACAAAAAAAAAAGATTTATCAGACGTAACCAGCTGTAAATAAAAAATTTATATTATTATTGTTATTATAGAAACACCTTTATTCGTAACTCGAAGCTGAAAATTCCCAAAAAAATAAGGAATTTTAAGGAACTATCCAGACACGAAAGACTAAGAGTCACCTTTTTCAAGAACAAGACGGTGTATACAAATAGATAAACTTGTAATCCTTTGTCTTATAGAGGATTTGGCATTCAGACTTCCCCAGATCTAAATTGAAATTTAAATTTGACAACATAAATTACAACGCCTCCCAATAATGCCGCGAATTTTGAACTTTTGTGAAGCTAATCATTTAAAAATAATTTTCTTACAGATTCCAGAACTAATGCTAAGAACTGGTAGAAGTATCAGATTCTATCTTCAAATCACTGCTGATACAACAACAAAGAGAAAAGTTCAGCAAATTCTAACTGAAGACGTGTTGGTTGACATTGCTTATTGCATTCGACCTCGATGTATGAATGTCCACAACAACATAACAGAAGTAGTTTGGCTTGCACAAAATGCTATTTTCACGACAAAGTATCAAAGTGCAGTAGTATCAAAAGGTAGGCTATCTTTATCAATCATTAAACAGTCTTAACATGGCATGGCTGAAGGGTACCAAGGCTAACCCTAACCCTAACAAACCCTGAACCCTTATCCAAACCCAACACTAAACCTTAACATTAAATTTTAGTAGAGTGCCGAACTTTAACGTCATCAAAAATCTTTTTTTAAAGTTTAAAATTTGCTTTTCATTTTGTAAAAGAGCATAAAAAATAATGCTTAAACGTGCAAAAAATCGATTAAATATCACTGTATTTTGTGCACAGTTCTAAAGTTGATGAGTCAGAGCTTATTGAAATGCATTTCTTCAGATGGCCTTATCTGAGCCAATATATTTCGGAACTGACTGATTTTCGACAATCGTTGCATTATTTTTACGCTTTTTCAGAAAATGAAGAACATACAGTATTGGGAATTTCTAAAACAGATTTTTATGACGTCACGACTTTGGTACTCAATTGACAATTTCATCTCGTTTAGCAAATACAAACCACGATAAATAGCTACTATAATTAAGTGTTCATCAACAGAAGAATAGGATATTTTCGTTGTACAGTAACTTTAGATATCAAAACTGCAATGAAAAGGGTTTTGCGCACCTATGATTCTCTTGTATTAGAATTAATTGTCGCGCTGATATTTTTGGTATATATTCCCTTATTTTCTGATATAGATAAAGCAACTTCAATGAACGGATTTACAACCATTTTTGATAAATCTGAGCTGTTGGTCTTCATTTGCGGACCGTACAAGCAACGTAACGGTAAACATCGCAGAAACTGCTACTATGCCAATGCAACTAGTGATGCCTGGACAGGTAATTTCGTGTTTTTTCAAACAATTGATATACCAGCTTGAAGTAAGCTACTACCTACCTTTATTTATCAGGTATATATCACAAGCTCGGTTTTGTGCTGAAGGCTTCGGGTACACTTTGTTTAAAACCATAAGAAATATTCATGGTAACATTACTAAAATCGTTCAGCAAGGTAGATATGTATGAAGATAAGAAAAATTTGTGAAAAAATATTCAGGGGGGAAGGGCGATTTTTTATGATTTTTTTCCCAAAAAGCCCTAGGCTTGATAACGACTACCACCTTAACTCTTGCCATCATTTGATATATCTTAAAATCAATTGATATGGATCATTTCGGTATGACGTCACACGGCATTAAAATTTTTCAAAATCACATGATGTCGAGTTTTCGATATGAATATCGTATAAAGCAGCCAAAACTTAGTATAGGTACAAAGCTTCAGCTTCCTAGCGTTTGTGTTCTTAATTTTATGAGCATTCAAAGTTCCCGATTTCATAAAGGCTTTGACCGCAAAAAATGAACTTGGTGAAACTTTTTAGCCCACACGGTCAAAGCCCTTATAAAATCGTGAACTTTGAACGCTCGTAAAATCGATTCCACAAGCGCTGAGATGGTAAAACTTTGCACCTAGACTAATGTTTTGGTGCTTTATACGATTTTCGCATCAAAAAATTGATATCTTGCGATTTCGAAATTTTTTTTTCTACCGAAATGATCTATATCTTAAATGCACTCAAAAGCTGCAGAAAAAGTACTTACTTTGCTCACTATATTGTTCATTTTTGCATATTTTTGTTTATTATAACACTTTTTCACTTTATAATTAGGCCAACATTTTTTCTGGCTGAAAATTGGCAATTTAGGCCGAAGGAAATGTTGAAATATTCAGCCATTATGAGAAAGAAAAGCTGGGAGGAAGTTGTAATGTAATGACCATATATAACTCTATCGGTTAAAACACACGAATGGAATCTGTACCTGGGAACTGGAATTTTTCACAGCCCTTTCCCCACACAGTCCCGTCGGTACACAAAAGGTTAAAACTTTCTTGCACTGCCCTCAGAATTATAGGCTTATACGCTTATTAGTTTGGCCAACCAGGTATGAAAAGCAAATTGAATAAAGTGATTTCTTCAAGTGAGCATTTTTAAAGTAACTTGTTTATCAATTGTATCAACCTATATTTTCTGTGTTTTAGGTCTCAATTCTATGATTTCTAACATAACGTGTTACGATGCCGCACAGAAGACACTTTATGGTACCAATGAAGATGGCATTAACATGAAAATCTTTGGGGATACTTTTGAATCAACATTGTTTTTAAGTAATGATGAATGGCAGACAACTGTGGATAATATCTCATGTTCAATGCCTGTTTACGTGAAAGGCAACCTGAACGATTTTAACCCAATGATCTCTCCGAATATTACATTAACTGGAAAAGATAACTTCAGATATGCAGGTTTGTTTATACTGTTCAGCTTGTTTCTCTTTAGCTTGTTACCATTTAGCTTGTTTCTCTTTAGCTTGTTACCATTTAGCTTGTTTCTCTTTAGCTTGTTACCATTTAGCTTGTTTCTCTTTAGCTTGTTACCATTTAGCTTGTTTCTCTTTAGCTTGTTACCATTTAGCTTGTTTCTCTTTAGCTTGTTACCATTTAGCTTGTTTCTCTTTAGCTTGTTACCATTTAGCTTGCTACCGTTTAGCTTGTTACTGTTTGGCTTGTTACCATTTAGCTTGTTACCATTTAGCTTGTTTCTGTTTAGCTTGTTTCTCTTTAGCTTGTTACCATTTAGCTTGTTTCTCTTTAGCTTGTTACCTTTTAGCTTGCTACAGTTTACCTTGTTACTGTTTGGCTTGTTACCATTTAGCTTGTTACCATTTAGCTTGTTTCTGTTTAGCTTGTTACCGTTTAGCTTGTTTCTGTTTAGCTTGTTTCTGATCAGCTTGTTTCTGTTTAGCTTGTTACCGTTTTAGCTTGTTACCGTTTAGCTTGTTACCATCTAGCTTGTTACCGTTGGCTTGTTAGCATTTAGCTTGTTACCTTTTAGCTTGTTTCTGTTTAGCTTGTTACCGTTTAGCTTTTTACCGTTTAGCTTGTTTCTGTTTAGCTTGCTACTGTTTAGCTGTAACTGTTTAGCTTGTTACCGTTTAGCTTGTTACCGTTTAGCTTGTTTCTGATTAGCTTGTTTCTGTTTAGCCTGTTACCGTTTAGCTTGTTAGCATTTAGCTTGTTAGCAGTTAGCTTGTTACCGTTTAGCTTGTTACCGTTTAGCTTGTTTCTGTTTAGCTTGTTACCATCTAGCTTGTTATCGTTTAGCTTGTTACCATTTAGCTTGTTACCGTTTAGCTTGTTAGCATTTAGCTTGTTAGCAGTTAGCTTGTTACCGTTTAGCTTGTTACCGTTTAGCTTGTTTCTGTTTAGCTTGTTACCATCTAGCTTGTTACCGTTTAGCTTGTTACCATCTAGCTTGTTACCGTTTAGCTTGTTAGCATTTAGCTTGTTAGCAGTTAGCTTGTTACCGTTTAGCTTGTTACCGTTTAGCTTGTTACCGTTTAGCTTGTTTCTGATTAGCTTGTTTCTGTTTAGCCTGTTGCCGTTTAGCTTGTTAGCATTTAGCTTGTTAGCAGTTAGCTTGTTACCGTTTAGCTTGTTACCATTTAGCTTGTTACCGTTTAGTTTGTTACCGTTTAGATGGATCAATCAAAAAAGTATCACTTCAGCTGAAACATATATCTGATAAGTGCAGTTTGATCTGCATCTGGGTATAAATTCCGCCTGTTTCGGTCTGTTTCTGACGTTTATACTGTGAGGAGATAAAAGTTCGAAGAAAGCATTTACGTATTCCGTTCGATGTTTCCGCTGTTTTTCGCAATTTTTAAGTTCACTACGACTCAAAATTTGTAATTAAAATACAGTATCTAACATGAATAAATTTTTAAGGCAGTGTATCATCTGGTTATCATTTGAAGGATGATTATCATAAACATATCATTAATAAGCTGTTTCTTAAATGTTATTTTGTAGTTAATTCATATGGTGGAAGCAGCAAGGGTTCATCTACAGTTGAGTGGAAAGCAAAGAACAAATGGCTTTGTTGCCCATAAGATCAAGTTAGAAGAAAAAATTACACTGAAAGAGAAGCACTGGTGCAATCAGAAATAAAATATTCTCCCAATATAGATAGATGTAATCTGTCTTGGCTGCCCTATATCTCGAATTCTCTCTTTCTAGAACTGAAGTGTCGCTGCATTTCTGTTCAGTTTTATGTATTTAGGGGAATTTATCTCTAACTTTCTAGTACAAACTCGAACAAATTCATCAGTCCCTTGCAAGTTCGAGACAGAGATAAGTGCTTGTATACCGAATATAGACTTATTTCTGCGTGGTATCCTTGATGAACTTACTCTTGTGTGCCTAATAACTGCCCACCCCGCTAATCATTTTTTTTAAATTTCCAACCAGCAGCTCTAAGTAGGGCCCCCGCTTATAAACCGTTTATTTTGACCCCCATCAATTAGATCCTTAAAACTATTTCAAACTCCCCAGTTATTCCAAACCCCCGGAAATTAGGCACCTAAGTGTAAATAAAATTCATCCTGCAGTTAGTTTTGAACTGAACTGCCCAAATGTTGACTGAAATTACATAATTTGTCGAAATCGACATCTGCTCATTTTCTCGCGGGTTGCAAAACTGACCCTTACTAAAATAAACTAAACCTAACTTAACACCTGCTCCTTATAAATAAGCAAAAATCTATTTCAGCTCAGCCGATTTGTCTTTAAAAAAGATTACTTTTTATTGAACTTTACTTAATTAATCTCTCCAATTATTGATACATTTGCTAGCATCGTCTTGATAACAGGCTTGCGACCACAACACTCAGAAATAGAATCAAGGTGTTGGTCGAAGAGTATTTGGGTAACATTTTCTATGGGTAAAACAAGGAAAGACGTTGAAGAAGAAGAGAAGCAATAATTTCTGTATTACTACATAGGTAAGAGGGCTATCGCTTAATTTTTCAATAAATTTCAGTAAGTTATTATAGATAGATTTACTAGACTTTATCTAGCACGATAATATATAGTATTAACGTCAAAATTGCGAGCAATAGATCTTTGGATATTCTATAGTATTTTGAACTTTACTCCCGGGGTTACTTCAATGTGTCCATGATTAGACGTGAATCTGGACTTTGACAAAAGGACCCATTTGTATGATAGGATTTTCAAGGATTTCTGACCCATTTGCATGAAAATCGGGAAATTTCAAGCCCTTGTGTATGAATTTGGTTGATTTTAAAACCCTTTTACAGTCCTAGAATTCACGAAAAGTCTCGCAAAATCGAATCTGACGGCGATTTTTGCAATCAATGTGACCGAGCTATGTTGTTGCTGTTAATTCATCGTTTCAAAAGCAAAAAACAAAGTAGAAAGGTTGTCAGCCACTTTGCGGTAAATCATAATGGGACCTATTGGTAAGAAAATCCTAAAATACCAACCCATCAACCAGAATCTAGCAGAATATCAGACCCATGTGTGGAGAATTTCAGTCGAAAAAACCCATCCATATGAGCGGCACGTCAAGTATGTCTACATATTGAAGAACCCCTCGGGACTTCACTGTGGTACTATTGTACTGTTGTATGTTGTACTACTGTGTTCTTTATACCATAATACTTTTGTATGTCCAAAGGTCCTCCATTGCTCGCAATTTTGAAGTTTTGTACCACTCAGAGCATTAAAACAGTATAACTGTATGAAAATAGTATGTAGAACTAGAACAGTATTTTCACAGAGTTAGATGATGTATCTAAATCAGAGCACTGTTGGGCCCTGACATTGTTTGACACTGTTGGGCCCTGACATTCAAACATTGTTTGTCAAACATTTTGAAATTTGCTCATCAAGTAATGTTTGAACATTTGACCACGTCACAAAATATTGCTCAACACGAATAAATAAGCAGAATTCGTTGCGCGACGTTTTTGAAAACATTCAAAAACATTTTTTGCTTGCGTCAAGCAAAAAAACTTTTGACAAACAATGTGTTACAACGTGGCCATATGGTAGAACATTTTTTGCTTAAGCCAATTTCAAATGTTTGACAAACAATGTTTGATCGTTTGGTCAGGGCCTTCACCACGACGTAACAATGGCAGCCTAAGATTTTCTTCTTTTAATGTATTTTCGTCATGTATGTATATTTTACTTAAACGGTATACTTAACGTTTATTATCAAGGATCATGAACCATAAAAGGTATGAACATTGACTATAACCTTAGAAAATATGAACGATAATATCAAGAAAATATCATTAGAAACTTATTAATTGCACGTGTTATAAAAGCTCATTAACGTAAGCTATTAGAAAATGTGGTCGTGCTGAGTATTATCAAAGCTTGCTCGGATTATTGATGTTAATTTTCGCAACTTTTAACAAGACTAAGCACATAAAAGATGATTTCTTTAAAAAGTTGTGGTCGCTAGAATAGAATCATTTGTTTTTCTAACGACCGTTTCTTTTGGATCGTTGCTCAAAAGTTTTTTTGAATTTCAGAAAAATTAAATTTTGTCATATAAAACAAGTAATTTTCAAATAAATAAAAGTGGAAAAAAGATTATGAAAGTTAACCAGAGTCGCTATTCCCCAACATTGGTTGCCAATCAGTTATTACATCGTAATTCACGGTATGAGAAGCAGACTTTGGATATCTGGCAGTGTGTTGATAATTGTGATGTACAGTGAAAGCTCTATCAACGAACACCTCTTTTCTACGGACACCTCAAAACAACGGACCAATATATTTTACCGAAATTCGTTTTTTAGTTGGAAAAAACCTCCAAACAGCGGACACCTCTCCACAACGGACAATAAAATTGGTCCCACAGGTGTACCTTATACGAAGGTCTTACTGTAGTTTTTCAGATTTTCAAATTTTTCAGGTGTCTACTTATCAGTTAATATAGAATGGGTGCATTTGCTCAACGAACCTTCTGAGTAATGATTAGCGACTTCGGGATTTCTGAAATTTGTGACTTGCTATAAGACGTGTTACCTTCCTCCCACTCTTGTTAGTTGGAGCGGAGTGATGGAGTGTGGAGGAGCGTAGACTACGACGAATGTAATAAGGCTAGCTTGCTATTAGACTTATTACCTTCCTCCCAATCTTTGGGAAACAACTTCTAACAACAACAACAACATACAGCTTTTTCCCCAGAGTACTATGAAGCAAACAGCAATCTGTTGTTGTGGTTGTTCGGGTAATTGTTGGTTGTTGTTTGTGAATATTCGTTTTCTATTCTCGTGTAATATTTGTTTTCTATGACTACTCCTGTCTCCTGTTTTAGTATATACGACTAGTCCTTGCGCGTCTCTGGCGATCACCTCCCAAAGACCACTACTATAGTTTATTATATATAGCGTCATCTCATTGTCTAGAAGCTTGAAAACGTTTGTAATGTTTTCCTTTCTTAAGAATTCATCCATCTATATTCAGGAAAGTGCTGATTATTTTATTCGTACACTTTAAATTAACGAAGTGCTCGTATTGATACGGCTTCATATAAACGAATGAAAAATCAACTAAAGTTGAAGTGACATAAGCAAACCAGACAGGTGGCAATCTTGTATTTTGGGCTGTTTTGTTTGATGATGACGATTCGTTGAGCCAATATTTTGTTCAGCTTTCAAAGAATAAATAAGCATACCATACAGCATAAATATAAGTAGTCAAACTAGTGTGTTTTAGAAAGCTGATAGGAACTTTATCTACAATATTAGAAAATTAGCTCACGTTACTTAAAGCACGTTAAAACAATGACGGCTTCTTGAAGAGAGAGTGAGAAAGGAGATCTTTCAGCTTCATCAAGGTCAGAATGAAACTTATTTATTTTGTAATTATGTAATGACTAAAGACAGATTGCTTTCATGTTAATGCATTGTAAGTTTTTGCAAAGCTTTAGCTTAACCTAGATCTCTTCTCCCCCTTAAATCGTATCTCTTGGGTGTTGGGTCACGCAGAGTGCAAAAGTATTTTTATACCTAGCGCTTTCTTTTAACATTTTTTTTACGAAAAAATTGAATGGAATTGATTTGCCACGGTTTAACTAACTTGGTCTGTTTCTGACGTTTATACTCTGGTGAGAGTCAGACAGAAAAACCGTAAAGTATCAAGAATGTTTCTGCTGTTTCTTGCAATTTGGAAATTTTTTACTGCTCGAGGACTACACGTATTTTTTATAAGAAACTAAATTTCCTTATAACTTGATGCAGTACTGAAAGTTTCTTAAAATTTTCATACTTTGAGTACTGAAAGTTTCTTAAGAGTTTCTTAAATATCCATGTTGTTAACATAGTTATTCTATCTGAATGATTTCCAAGACACATTTATCGTTCGTATTTGAAGGCATATAGGTTTCCTGTTTGCCTGCTTGTCACAGAAATGCTTTGTTGCAGACGAAACATGGGAAACAAATAAAAATTTTGCCTATGTAAGTAGCTAAGAAGTTTCCAGTCCAGTACTGGAGCCTCTTGAACATTTGGCCATGCGAGAGTCTGGGTTTCTTGAAAAGAGTTTCTTATGAAAAAGAAGTACGTGTGTTAAAAACCTTAAGTAAAAAAGCCTTTTCTCGGAACTCCTTTGGATTATATTGCAAAATTAGTTTTGCTTGTCGAATGGTTATTATGGTCATGTACAGGTAACAAGGGTTTAAGACATGATACTGTCCCGGGGATATATCATTGTTCAAGTGACTAGACGTGCCGCCCAGTTTTTCCTTGTCGTGGTACCCATGTATAGAGAAAACAACGAGATTTTTTACCCATTTGTACCTATATCTCAAATGTTACATATATTTGGCTACCAATGTGTAGAGATTCTTTAGGGAAAACCAACCCATGTGTAGGGAAATTGGCGCTGAAAAGTTACCCATTTGGGCGGCACGTCTAGTGTATTGAACAATGGAAGTACCCCCCGGGGATACTGTGTAAATGCTGCGATTTTAAATGTCAAATTAAAAATGTGAAGTTGCTATTTTTCCAGGCTCTGAAATGTCTAGAAGAAATTATCATATCTTTGAACTGAATTCGACAGCATCTTCTTTGGAAGCAAGCTCTACTAATCTATTTCGTAACAATAGCATATTTACAGTATGGCCTTCTCATGCACTGTCAAGTACTTCGAGTTCAAAACTTGTGAATCAGTCCACGGAATCGACAATTATGCAGTTACTTTTAGTGGCGATGACTATGGCGGTATCGTTTGCTGGCAATATACTTATATTATTATCGGTTTATAAGTTCGCTTATATGAGGTCAATTTCGTCCTATCTCGTTGCAAACTTGGCTGTAATCGACTTTGGGTTGTCATTTCTTATTCTACCAACTGTTGCTGCTACAATCGCAAACCAACACTGGATGTTAAATGAAGTTTTGTGTGTTTCAGCTGGTTGTATCGACACGTTGCTTACTAACGCCCAAGTTATGGCATTATTGGCTATCGGCGTTAACAGATATATGGCAATGCTGCATCCTCAGTGGTACCATTCGCATAAAAGTAAACGCCTATTTATCGGCTTCTTAATCGGTGGCTGGCTCTACTCAGTGTTATGGACCATTCCACCGTTTCTTGGATGGGGTCGTTACTCTTATGCAAAAGGAACGCTTTTTTGTGGAGTGAGTTGGAATGAAACGCCATACTTTGCAATATCTCATCTGGTCGTAAGCTATGTTATGCCTTCTTTGACCGGTCTTTATTTCTATATTGGCGTTGTGAGAGCTGTTTTTAAATATGTGCAGCAAATTGGAGCACTGGTTCAGGAGGGTGATATGTTTGAACATGTAGCCAACCGTGGATCTTTTCAGTATAGAGATGAGGTAAAGAAAAAGCAACACTTTTATTGTCAAAGATGTATTATCACACATTTGTATAAAGAATATCTTCATAAGCAACTCCTATTAAGAGAGCAGCGTAGCGGTTGGTGAGTGGTAGGTATTTGGGCCATTCGGGCCACTCAAGTTATGCGGTTCATATCCAGGCTAGTTAACTGAAGTTATTTCAATTTCATTTCATTTTAATAATATTTATACACGATACGCCTTTCGGCTCAAAAATAATAACGAAATATAAGAAAACCTAATAACAATATTTGTTTTAGAAATAGTTAACTTTAAGACGCTGCTCTACCAAGGGTTCGTGTTTGGGTCCTGTAAAAGGTTCAAAAGATACTCTCTATAACCTGATTTAAAACGAGCGATTGATTCTTTTTCTCCAATATTGTGAGGGATATCATTCCAGTTTTTCACCCCAGAAAAATAGAAACCGTTCTAACTTAACTTTGGGAATCTGCAGATCTCCACGATTTCTGGTTCCTTTTAGTGAATTTATCTCGGAGGTTTTCAGGACAGAGGTTATGCAAGACTTTGTATGTCATTACTCCTGTGTCAAACAAGATCAATGACCTGCAAATTGCAAGGTGTAAAACCCTTTCTCACTGTGACACTTTATACCAAGGTGCAAAATTGGTTCTTTAGTGATGAAGGCCTAAAAACCCTTGTAGCCCCAACTGTATGGCTGCGCGCGAGACAATATATACTCTTCAGGGAGTATAGCAAAAAATGAAAAAAAACAGCCTGAGCTGACTGGGTAAATAGTTTTGCGCTGTTGATTATATGCAGTTATAGATAATGGCGCTATATAAAGGCCATAACCACAACTGTGCCACCAATTCAGCGTATCTGCCGCATAAAACGCCCTAACTGCACCTTTAACTTAGTAAAGTTCGACCAATGAATCCACAGCCGCAGCTATGGCAGGAGTAACAGCGAAGATAAAGGTGACAACTGAATGCATAACTTCGACATAAGTGCGGCATAACTTCGACGCATGAACTAGGCATAATAATACCTTCTATTCTTTTCAGATTATTAAGCAAAGCATTTCAAGAAGCAGGTCTGTTCCGCTGGTCACTACATCACCCTCAACCAAAGCGAAAAATCCAGCTGCAAGTCAGATTCAAAATATTACTATTATCCCAGCTACTCAATCGATTAACAGTAAAAGACTCTGGCAAGTAACTAAAGCATTCTTGATTATTGTAATTACATTCTTAACTTGTTGGATTCCAAGAGGAATAGCCAACATCTGGGCTGTCATTGAAGGAAGAGATTCAGTGCCTGTGCAGCTTGAAGTTTACTCTACTTTACTGATATTTGCAACTTCTGCTCTTAATCCAATAGTCTATGGCTTTTGTAGAGCGGATTTCAGACAAGCATTCAAAGCTGTTCTGATTTTCTGGAGAAAGATCGAAGACGAAAGATGATCATAATAGTGAAGAATTCTTTTAGTAATTTCGATCTGCATTTAGTTTTTCGTATGTAATCATCTATGTAAATGACAATGTACTTTATGCGTATGCTACGGTATCAAACTAATCCGAATTATCTAGCCATGATGCACATTTTGTTACATATGGTTGCATAATTATGATAATTTATTCACGAATAATTTTAATCAACATTTATCAACACTACAGCATTCAAAGGCAAAACGAATATTGTCTCTTATAATAACACGCTAGCAAACCTTTACGCACTGTGGTGAAGCACGACGTTGATTGGTTATTATGCTTGATGTGGTGGGTTTTTATGCTTGATGTGGTTGGTTTTTTTATTCATGCGATGGGTTTTTTATTCATGTGATGGGTTTTTATGCTCCATTTGGTGGATACGCACTACTGTGTGGGTTGTTCCATCAATTTGAAATCGATCTGATCCCCAATGAATTAAAAAATTAATCTGAAATTCAAGCAGGACCAGCATTTTTTGAATTTTCCGTCCGTCGTCCGTCGCTGTCCAATGCTTTTGTCCCCCACGTGTCCCTGTCAAATTCACGCGACGTGGCGGGAGAAAACAGAAGTGCATACGAAAACGAGGCTATCTCAGTAGTTAGGCCATTTTTTCTTGGGACTGTTCGATCTTCTTGTTTTCATCTTTCATCCTTTGCATGTGCAAAAATGCCTGGAACAAGGGAGGATTTAATGACTTATCTTTCAGACCTTGAAATAACTCCTGAAATAATCGAACATCCCGAAGTATTCACTGTGGAAGCCATGATGCCTTATTTGAAAGACTGTAATGGCGCCGTCAGCAAGAACCTCTTTCTCAAAGACAAGAAAAAGAAACTCTGGCTCGTCTCTGTTTTAGCTGAGCGCCAAATAAATTTAACAGAGCTTTCGAAAAAGGTTGGAGCAAGCGGAGGCCTACGTTTTGCTGATGAAGCAATTATGTTAGAGAAACTTGGGGTAGCACAAGGATGCTGCACAGCGCTTGCATTGTTTAATGATAAAGACAAGAGCATCAAATTTGTTCTTGATTCAGAATTTTTGAATGGTGCTCACGATATGGTTTATTTTCATCCCATGGTTAATACACAGACAGCTGGGTTGAAAATTGATGATTTTAAAAAATTCCTTGAGGCTACAGGCCATGACCCAATATTGGTTACATTGTGAGTTTGGCTGCTACCCAACAAGTGCCAGGCTTTTAAATTTTTAGTGATTGGCCAAGGGCCTTTAAAATTTTAATGTTTTTAATAAATAAAGATGAAGGCTGTATTTTGGCAGTAGGGACTATGGACTTAAAAATGTTGAAAAACAACAACTCTGAATTAGTAGGTATCAGCTTGATTTGCCCAACCTCCGTTTTGCCCACAGGCTGGTCTTTTTGCCCAACATTCTTGGTTGTTTCGCCAAACTAAATTATTTGCTATTTATCACTTGTTTTATCACTAAAAGAGTCACCAAGGCAGTAATCTTCAGTCTAGGGGAAGAGCCCCCCATGTTATTGACCACATAATTGACAAACTATTGTGACGAAGTTACCTGTGTCATTTCAGGTTGGCCAAAACGACCATGATGGGTTGGGCAAAATGTCTTAGCAGGTTGGGCAAAAATGAAGTTGGGAAAATCGGTGGCTGGGCGAAATGTCTTGAAAGCAATTTGTAGCAGTACAAGTCAAACTTTTCTGCATGTATAGGCTTTTAAGTGCAATAAAATAATGAGAGTTTTTTTTATAAGCTAGTCAATGTATATAATATATGGGATGTTTTTAACTGTTGAACAGCTTGAGATGCAAATTAAGAAAAGTGCTTATAATTTCATCATGGAAATATGCAAGGTAATATAAAGTATAAAGTCTTATTAAAATTCAAAATGATAAAATTTTGAGTTGCTATTCCAGATTTTCATTCCAGGGGCACAAGGGTGATGACAGGGCAAGGGGGCAATTAGGAAAGGGCAATTGAGACAAAAGGAGAGTGAAGTGAGCCAAGAGTTGGGGTCTAAGCCTTTGGGGCATTATCCCAAAAACTTTTTTGAACATGTCTTTTAAACTGACTTCAGTCAATGAAATGAAAATGTTTCAGCTGGTATGAATGATGCTTTTTCTAAAGTGCACTTTAGCCCACCCTGTATCAAGGGCAAGGGGGCAGTTGCATGTGTATGCTCCCCTGCCAGGCGTCCATGTCTCATTCCTGTTTCCTTCCCAGTCCACGCTCCCAAGTTCCATTAAAGAAAAGAAGAGTAACTAGGAAAGACAAAGACGAGAAGCAGCAATTGGTAATTAGATTTCTTAGCAACTTCTTAAGGTTGGGTTCTTAATAACCGCTCTATTTTGAAGCAGTGGTCCTTTCATGGCAGTGCTTAGAGACGGCCAAGGGCCAATACAGGTTTCAATTGGCTTTTTTTCTGAGAAAAACAAACCTCTGCTGGCGTACAAGCTACCTATAACGGGCCTTTTTGGGTCTCTGCTGACTGTAGGGTAGGACAGCTATCACCCATTCCTTTTTTGACTAATGGGAGCAATTTTCGGAGATAAGGGATTTTTATCCAGTGTTGTTCAACCAATTAAGCCCTGTCCTGTTGGACTTCCAACAGAAGGTTGGCAAATCATAAAACCGCTAGTTGCAGACGCATTGTTTATTAACGTATTGAAGCCTTTGAGTAACATAACTCTCTTAAATCTATAGTACTAAACATAGCCTGTTTAAATCTATAATAGTCTCGAAGAAGTCATCAAAGAATATTAAAACTGTATTGCATATTTATTATATGGACTTTAGAACACTTATTATAGCAGCATTGATTTGGCAAATACCATCCAAGATACCAATTATGCAAAAGTTTGTGTATTATTGTGTCTCCTCTGTGCTTTTCGCCGCGATTGTGACCGCCAAGCCCTAACATAGCCCTACAAAAGCAGAAAAGTGTTCTGGAACAATTAAAAAAAATTTTGGAACTCCTGATTTTGATTTATTTTGATCATTTTACGATCTTAGTATAGCCTTGCCTTTTTGGCCAATAACAGATTGGTTTTGAGATGCTTTTCTTCCTTGCTCCAATGTGCAGGAGATCCTTACTGTAGCCTTAAAATAACCTAGATTTTGGTCGATTTTTAGTGCTCTCACAACATTTAAAACAATTTTTGGAACCATGATTTTGGTCGACTTTTTGCCATTTTGCCTTAGTATAGCCTTGCCTTTTTGGCCAAAAATGGGTCAATTTTTTAGTGCTTTTTTCTTTGCACCAATGAGCAGGAAATCCTTACTATAGCTTTAAAATAGCCTAGAGAGTGCTCTCAGAAAATTTAGAAAACTTTTTTGAACCCATGATTTTGGTCGATTTTTAGCCATTTTGCCTTAGTATAGCCTTGCCTTTTTGGCCAAAAATGGATCAATTTTGAAGTGCTTTTTTTGTTGCACCAATGAGCAGGAGATCCTTGCTCTAGCCTTAAAATAGCCTAGAGAGTGCTCTCAGAAGATTTAAAAAGCTTTTTAGAACCCATGATTTTGGTCGATTTTTAGCCATTTTGCCTTAGTATAGCCTTGCCTTTTTGGCCAAAAATGGATCAATTTTGAAGTGCTTTTTTTGTTGCACCAATGAGCAGGAGATCCTTGCTCTAGCCTTAAAATAGCCTAGAGAGTGCTCTCAGAAGATTTAAAAAGCTTTTTTGAACCCATGATTTTGGTCGATTTTTAGCCATTTTGCCTTAGTATAGCCTTGCCTTTTTGGCCAAAAACGGGTCAATTTTTAGTGCTTTTTTTGCACCAATGAGCAGGAGGTCCTTACTATAACTTTAAAATAGCCTAGAGAGTGCTCTCAGAAGATTTAGAAAAATTTTTTGAACCCATGATTTTGGTCTATTTTTAGCTATTTTGCCTTAGTATAGCCTCGCCTTTTTGGCCAAAAATCGGTCAATTTTGAAGTGCTTTCTTTGTTGCACCAATGAGCAGGAGATCCTTAATATAGCCTTAAAATAGACTAGAGAGTGCTCTCAGAAGATTTAGAAAACTTTTTTGAACCCATGATTTTGGTCGATTTTTAGCTATTTTGCCTTAGTATAGCCTTGCCTTTTTGGCCAAAAATGCGTCAATTTTGAAGTGCCTTCTTTGTTGCACCAATGAGCAGGAGATCCTTAATATAGCCTTAAAATAGCCTAGAGAGTGCCCTCAGAAGATTTCGAAAACTTTTTTGAACCCATGATTTTGGTCGATTTTTAGCCATTTTGCATTAGTATAGCCTTTCCTTTTTGACCAAAAATGGGTGGATTTTTTAGTGCTTTTTGTTGCACCAATGAGCAGGAGATCCTTACTATAGCTTTAAAACAGCCTAAAGAGTGCTCTCAGAAGATTTAGAAAACTTTTTTGAACCCATGATTCTGGTTGATTTTTAGCCATTTTGCCTTAGTATAGCCTTGCCTTTTTTGCCAAAAATGGGTCAACTTTTGGTGCTTTTTTCTTTGCACAAATGGGCAGGAGATCCTTGATCTAGCTTTAACATAGCCTAGAGAGTGCTCTCAGAAGATTTAAAAAGCTTTTTAGAACCCATGATTTTGGTCGATTTTTAGCCATTTTGCCTTAGTATAGCCTTGCCTTTTTGGCCAAAAATGGGTCAATTTTGAAGTGCTTTCTTTGTTGCACCAATGAGCAGGAGATCCTTAATATAGCCTTAAAATAGCCTAGAGAGTGCCCTCAGAAGATTTAGAAAACTTTTTTGAACCCATGATTTTGGTCGATTTTTAGCCATTTTGCATTAGTATAGCCTTTCCTTTTTGACCAAAAATGGGTCGATTTTTTAGTGCTTTTTGTTGCACCAATGAGCAGGAGATCCTTGCTCTAGCTTTAAAATAGCCTAGAGAGTGCTCTCAGAAGATTTAAAAAGCTTTTTAGAACCCATGATTTTGGTCGATTTTTAGCCATTTTGCCTTAGGATAGCCTTGCCTTTTTGGCCAAAAACGGGTCAATTTTTAGTGCTTTTTTTGCACCAATGAGCAGGAGGTCCTTACTATAACTTTAAAATAGCCTAGAGAGTGCTCTCAGAAGATTTAGAAAAATTTTTTGAACCCATGATTTTGGTCTATTTTTAGCTATTTTGCCTTAGTATAGCCTCGCCTTTTTGGCCAAAAATCGGTCAATTTTGAAGTGCTTTCTTTGTTGCACCAATGAGCAGGAGATCCTTAATATAGCCTTAAAATAGCCTAGAGAGTGCCCTCAGAAGATTTAGAAAACTTTTTCGAACCCATGATTTTGGTCGATTTTTAGCCATTTTGCATTAGTATAGCCTTTCCTTTTTGACCAAAAATGGGTCGATTTTTTAGTGCTTTTTTCTTTGCACCAATGAGCAGGAGATCCTTACTATAGCTTTAAAACAGCCTAGAGAGTGTTCTCAGAAGATTTAGAAAACTTTTTTGAACCCATGATTTTGGTCGATTTTTAGCCATTTTGACTTAGTATAGCCTTGCCATTTTGGCCAAAAATGGGTCAATTTTGAAGTGCTTTTCTTGTTGCACCAATGAGCAGGAGATCCTTAATATAGCCTTAAAATAGCCTAGAGAGTGAACTCAGAAGATTTAGAAAACTTTTTTGAACCCATGATTTTGGTCGACTTTTAGCCATTTTGCCTTAGCATAGCCTTGCTTTTTTGACCAAAAATGAGTCGATTTTTTAGTGCTTTTTTCTTTGCACCAATGAGCAGGAGATCCTTACTATAGCTTTAAAATAGCCTAGACAGTGCTCTTAGAAGATTTAGAAAACTTTTTTGAACCCAAAATTTTGGTTGATTTTTAGCCATTTTCCCTTAGTATAGCCTTGCCTTTTTGGCCAAAAATGGGTCAATTTTTAGTGCTTTTTTCTTTGCACCAATGAGCAGGAGATCCTTGCTCTAGCTTTAAAATAGCCTAGAGAGTGCTCTCAGAAGATTTAGAAAACATTTTTGAACCCATGATTTTGGTCGATTTTAAGCCATTTTGACTTAGTATAGCCTTGCCATTTTGGCCAAAAATGGGTCAATTTTGAAGTGCTTTTCTTGTTGCACCAATGAGCAGGAGATCCTTAATATAGCCTTAAAATAGCCTAGAGAGTGCCCTCAGAAGATTTAGAAAACTTTTTTGAACCCATGATTTTGGTCGACTTTTAGCCATTTTGCCTTAGCATAGCCTTGCTTTTTTGACCAAAAATGAGTCGATTTTTTAGTGCTTTTTTCTTTGCACCAATGAGCAGGAGATCCTTACTATAGCTTTAAAATAGCCTAGACAGTGCTCTTAGAAGATTTAGAAAACTTTTTTGAACCCAAAATTTTGGTTGATTTTTAGCCATTTTGCCTTAGTATAGCCTTGCCTTTTTGGCCAAAAATTGGTCAATTTTTCGTGCTTTTTTCTTTGCACCCTTGAGCAGGAGATCCTTGCTCTAGCTTTAAAATAGCCTAGAGAGTGCTCTCAGAAGATTTAAAAAGCTTTTTAGAACCCATGATTTTGGTCGATTTTTAGCCATTTTGCCTTAGTATAGCCTTGCCTTTTTGGCCAAAAATTGGTCAATTTTTCGTGCTTTTTTCTTTGCACCAATGAGCAGGAGATCCTTACTGTAGCTTTAAAATAGCCTAGAGAGTGCTCTCAGAAGATTTAGAAAACTTTTTAGAACCCATGATTTTGGTCGATTTTTAGCCATTTTGACTTAGCATAGCCTTGCCATTTTGGCCAAAAATGGGTCAATTTTTAGTGCTTTTTTCTTTGCACCAATGAGCAGGAGATCCTTGCTCTAGCTTTAAAATAGCCTAGAGAGTGCTCTCAGAAGATTTGAAAAGCTTTTTAGAACCCATGATTTTGGTCGATTTTTAGCCATTTTGCCTTAGTATAGCCTTGCCTTTTTGGCCAAAAATGGGTCAATTTTTAGTGCTTTTTTCTTTGCACCAATGAGCAGGAGATCCTTGCTCTAGCTTTAAAATAGCCTAGAGAGTGCTCTCAGAAGATTTGAAAAGCTTTTAGAACCCATGATTTTGGTCGATTTTAGCCATTTTGCCTTAGTATAGCCTTGCCTTTTTGGCCAAAAATGGGTCAATTTTTAGTGCTTTTTTCTTTGCACCAATGAGCAGGAGATCCTTGCTCTAGCTTTAAAATAGCCTAGAGAGTGCTCTCAGAAGATTTGAAAAGCTTTTTAGAACCCATGATTTTGGTCGATTTTTAGCCATTTTGCCTTAGTATAGCTTTGCCTTTTTGACCAAAAATGGGTCAATTTCTTAGTGCTTTTTTCTTTGCACCAATGAGCAGGAGATCCTTACTGTAGCTTTAAAATAGCCTAGAGAGTGCTCTCAGAAGATTTAGAAAACTTTTTTGAACCCATGATTTTGGTCGATTTTTAGCCATTTTGACTTAGTATAGCCTTGCCATTTTGGCCAAAAATTGGTCAATTTTGACGTGCTTTTTTTGTTGCACCAATGAGCAGGAGATCCTTAATATAGCCTTAAAATAGCCTAGAGAGTGCCCTCAGAAGATTTAGAAAACTTTTTTGAACCCATGATTTTGGTCGATTTTTAGCCATTTTGCATTAGTATAGCCTTTCCTTTTTGACCAAAAATGGGTCAATTTTGAAGTGCTTTCTTTGTTGCACCAATGAGCAGGAGATCCTTAATATAGCCTTAAAATAGCCTAGAGAGTGCCCTCAGAAGATTTAGAAAACTTTTTCGAACCCATGATTTTGGTCGATTTTTAGCCATTTTGCATTAGTATAGCCTTTCCTTTTTGACCAAAAATGGGTCGATTTTTTAGTGCTTTTTTCTTTGCACCAATGAGCAGGAGATCCTTACTATAGCTTTAAAACAGCCAAGAGAGTGTTCTCAGAAGATTTAGAAAACATTTTTGAACCCATGATTTTGGTCGATTTTAAGCCATTTGACTTAGTATAGCCTTGCCATTTTGGCCAAAAATGGGTCAATTTTGAAGTGCTTTTCTTGTTGCACCAATGAGCAGGAGATCCTTAATATAGCCTTGAAATAGCCTAGAGAGTGCCCTCAGAAGATTTAGAAAACTTTTTTGAACCCATGATTTTGGTCGACTTTTAGCCATTTTGCCTTAGCATAGCCTTGCTTTTTTGACCAAAAATGAGTCGATTTTTTAGTGCTTTTTTCTTTGCACCAATGAGCAGGAGATCCTTACTATAGCTTTAAAATAGCCTAGACAGTGCTCTTAGAAGATTTAGAAAACTTTTTTGAACCCAAAATTTTGGTTGATTTTTAGCCATTTTGCCTTAGTATAGCCTTGCCTTTTTGGCCAAAAATTGGTCAATTTTTCGTGCTTTTTTCTTTGCACCAATGAGCAGGAGATCCTTGCTCTAGCTTTAAAATAGCCTAGAGAGTGCTCTCAGAAGATTTAAAAAGCTTTTTAGAACCCATGATTTTGGTCGATTTTTAGCCATTTTGCATTAGTATAGCTTTGCCTTTTTGACCAAAAATGGGTCAATTTTTTAGTGCTTTTTTCTTTGCACCAATGAGCAGGAGATCCTTACTGTAGCTTTAAAATAGCCTAGAGAGTGCTCTCAGAAGATTTAGAAAACTTTTTAGAACCCATGATTTTGGTCGATTTTTAGCCATTTTGACTTAGCATAGCCTTGCCATTTTGGCCAAAAATGGGTCAAATTTTAGTGCTTTTTTCTTTGCACCAATGAGCAGGAGATCCTTGCTCTAGCTTTAAAATAGCCTAGAGAGTGCTCTAAGAAGATTTGAAAAGCTTTATAGAACCCATGATTTTGGTCGATTTTTAGCCATTTTGCCTTAGTATAGCCTTGCCTTTTTGGCCAAAAATGGGTCAATTTTTAGTGCTTTTTTCTTTGCACCAATGAGCAGGAGATCCTTGCTCTAGCTTTAAAATAGCCTAGAGAGTGCTCTCAGAAGATTTGAAAAGCTTTTTAGAACCCATGATTTTGGTCGATTTTTAGCCATTTTGCCTTAGTATAGCTTTAAAATTCGGCATGATGCGGTTGAAATTACGTCTGTACAAATGAAAGACGATATCTTCACCAACAAATGCCGGGTACAGGACCTAGCTTTCTTGCTAGACAAACAAGAGCAGTATTCCAGGAAGAGTTCAGTGAGAGTTTTAAATGTGGATGAAGCTGAAAATGAAAGTACGCAAGATGTCATAATTCAGAAGTTGAAAGATGAAATCAATGTAGAAATCAAACCGGAGGAAATCGACATAGTTCATCGTCTTGGGCGTCAACAGGCAGGTAAGCATCGTGCGATTCTTATCAAATTTCTTTCACACAAATCGAAAGAAAAGTGATGAGGAAAAAGAAGGAGGCACAGGATATTAAAATCTTTGAAGATCTCGCACCTGGGATAAAGCGTATGTTTGATTCTCTAAATGTGAATAGAATTCCATTGAACATTGACAGCCTCTGGACCATTGACGGACGTATTAAGTTTAAGCATTTTAACAGTAATCGTATTTTTGAAATCAGGAGTTTCTCAGATTATAATGGCTTAATGGGGGCTTATAATATGGGATCGGGATAGGATATTTGCCGAGGTGGTCTGACTTATATAGATTTAATTAAACCGAGGTTTTCGTCTACTAAAAATAGCAAGTCCTACTTAAATGATTCTAATCGACTTTCCCTTCGTATTTGTATTTGGAATTTTAACGGTCTAAGGAGTTCTAAGGTTCAGCATATCAAGGACATGAATGACGATGCTTTTTTTGAGATTTTAAATTCTAACGATCTGATCTGTTTTTCTGAAACTTGGAGAAATTCCAATGATACTTTTCCTTTAGACTGGGATGACAATTTTATTGAATTTCATGAATCCGGTGCTAGAATTTACCGCGACGGCAGGTCATCAGGTGGCATGTCGTTGCTAATACGTAAATCCATTGCGAAATCCTGTTCTATTGAGTCGGCAGACAGTTTTCATCTTTGGTGTAGACTTAATAAAGCATTTTTTGGCTTGGATTCAGATCTTTTCATTTGTTTTCTTTACATACCTCCTAGCACTTCTAATTGGTTCAAATCAGGCAGATCACTTACGTTTGAGTCACTTCAAGAGGAATGTGCGCATTTCAATGAAATGGGCCGGGTTCTTTTGTGCGGTGACTTCAATGCAAGAACGAGTGACGCAATAGATTATATTTTTAACGATGAATTGGATGATTTTTTGCCAATAGATGATAATTATGAACCCGACATTCCATTAAATGTTAGGAAAAATGACGATAAAGATTATATTAATACAATTGGGCAGTTGCTAATTGATTTCTGCAAAAGTACCGGTTATAGGATTACTAATGGCAGAATTAACCCAGAAAATTCCTCTTCTTTTACATGTTTTACAAGCAATGGCAATAGTGTCGTTGATTATGTATTATCAAAGTCAAATGACTTTAACCTAATTGAAAATCTGCAAATAGGTGAGCTGAGTCAACTTTCCGATCATTGTCCTATAGAATTCAAAATAAAAAACTTATTCATCTTCTTATGATTCTCGGCTTCCCTTGTTGCAATCTAGTGTTAGAAATACAAATTCCAATAAGAATGTGATTGAAAATTTAAAAGATAATTATGCATTTTTAAGGGATATCGAAGTTGAGCTTGATGACGAGAATATTTTAGTTGAAAGGACAGTTAGCTCTCTAAGACAAAAAATTGTTGAGATCGCGCAGCAAAACTTGAATTCAAAACCAGTATTTTCAGAAAATAAGAAAAAATCCAAATCTTTCTGTGCATGGTTTGATCAAGAATGTAAAGATTTTAAGACAAGACTAAACAAAGCTAGAAAATACTATGAAAATATAATTAGAATTTCTGTCTGTAAAACCAGCCCAAGGGTGCAAGAGGCAAGAAAAGTCTATTTTGAGGAACGCAGGCAATACAAAAAATTCCTGAAACATAAGCGTAGTTCTTTCTTGAATATGGAAAAAGATAAACTTTGGGCACTGAAGGGTGATTCGCCAAAGGATTTTTGGAAAAAGCTTAGTAAGGGTAAGAAACAAATCAATCATGATTTTTCAAATACAGAATTATTTGACTACTTCAACAGCTTATTGAATAGAAATAGCACCAGCACCAATGATTCTGCAATAAGTACAAGTGAAAATATTATAAATCAAGGTCAACCTATACCTTCTCTTAATGATTTTGCGCTTTCTGCAATAGATGATTCTTTAAATTGCCCTATTAACTTCATGGAAGTCGAAAATATGTTAAAAAATCTAAAATCTGGAAAAGCGGCAGGCCTTGATATGCTGAATGCTGAACTCTTAAAAAATTTGAATGGAAGATTCGTTTCTGTTTTTGTAAAACTTTTCAATAAAATACTGAAATCGGGTCAATTTCCAGAGGAATGGTCAGTAGGCATAATCGTCCTTCTCTATAAAGGGGGTGATAAAAGCAGCCTAGATAATTATAGGGGAATAACTTTATTGAGCATTTTTGGAAAACTGTTTCTTGGTACACTATTAGATAGATTAAACAAAGTCGTTAATCAGTTTAATATTCTTTGCGAGAATCAGGTTGCTTACAGGAAAGGGTATCAAACTTCCGATCACATTTTTACGCTTCGTTCTATAATTGAATATTCATTTCAACGTAAAGGCACTCTGTATCTCTGTTTCGTTGATTTTAGAAAAGCTTTTGACTCGGTAAACCACAAAGAATTATTGCATAAGCTTGTAACCTATGGTATTAAGGGAAAATTCTTAGACATAATAACTTCGTTGTATTCAAAAGTAAAATCTTGTGTTAGAGGGAAGGACAGTCTATCTGACCTATTCCCATGTTCTCGTGGTGTAAGACAGGGATGCGTCTTAAGCCCAATACTTTTTGCTCTTTTCCTAAACGACCTAAATAATCTAATTAAGAATTCTTGCTCTGGTGTTCCTTTGAATGAGGAAACAATACATTCCCTCCTTTATGCTGATGACCTAGTTTTGATTGCTACATCTCCTGTTGATCTTCAGCTGCAACTTGATGCGCTTCATGCGTTTTCGAGTGCAGTTAACATGGAGGTTAATATGGATAAAACAAAAGTCATGGTCTTGAAAAATAAAAAACGTAAATCCAGAGCAAAACCTGAAAATGTCAAAGTATGGAAGATAGGTGGAAAAGCACTTAAAGAATGCGAGGATTACAAATACTTAGGAGTTACTATTAAATCTAATGGTAAATTTTCATTACACATAGATAAAGTGAAAGAAAAGCACAGAAGTCCTATTTTCTCTTTTATCTAAAAGCAGAGAATGGGGTGGTTTTCAACCCAGGCTATTTTGTATCTTTTCGATCATACTATTATGCCAATTATGACTTATGCATCAGAAGTCTGGGGAACATCCGATGTTGCAAAACTTGAACGACTGCATCTCTCTGCTTGTAAATATGCTTTAGGAGTAAAATCAAACACAAACACTGAAGCTGTTTATGCTGAGCTGGGTAGGATTTCTGTCAAGCAACATTTGCATGTAAATATTTTAAAATTTTATAATCGTCTTCTCCAGTTGGACAATAATCGTTATTCGTATTTAGCTGTTAGTATGTTAATTAAAGATGCTGATGCAGGTTTTCCAAATTGGGTCTCAGAAGCTCGTTCCCTTCAAACCCTTTATAATATCTTACCTTCAGATAAGCTGCCAATCATTAAGACTAAGGTCCGTGATCATTTTCAATCTTACGTAATGGATCAACTAAAGCAACATATAGCTGAAGATAGAAAGTTAAAACATACGCCCTCTTTAAAACAACATTTAAGTTTGAGACTTATCTTGATATCATTCCTAGTTTTAAAATTAGAAGTGAATTGTCGAAGCTACGTTTAAGTGCACATAACCTGAAAATTGAAACAGGAAGGTTTGGTGGTAAGAACAGATTACCCAGAGCAGAGAGGATCTGTGAATTTTGCAAAACATTAGGTGTTACTGTGTTAGAAGATGAACAACATTTTTTGCTAGCTTGTAAATTATTTTCTAATGAACGAGAAAGCCTGCTTAAGGTAGCAAAAGACTGCTGTCCATCGATTAATGAACTGAATGAAAGAAATTTGTTCGTTTGGTTAATGAGTCAAGAACACCCACAATGTTTAGTTGCGATAGCAAACTTTACAAGGCAATCTTGCAAAATAAGAGAACAATCTATTCAATCGCTTCACCCAAAGTAATAGATTAATTAAATGGAAAACAATAACTGAAATACAATATTCCATCGCCGTTTTGATTCACTTCCGCTTTTGCCACGCCTTCCTTACTTCTTTTTTATCTTTTTTATGATTATGTAAAGAGACAATTAGTTTTTCGTTTAATTAATTCGAGCACTCCTAGGTTAAATCATATTTTTGTAACTGTATTAGCTTAGTTTCTATTTTTGTATTAACACGTTGCTATTACCGCTGTAATTCTGTTAAAATTGTAAGTAGGTTAAGGGCCATCTCGGCCTAGAGACCTTGATTAAAAAAAAAAAAAAAATTGGCCATTTTGCCTTAGTATAGCCTTACCTTTTTGGCAAAATGGGTCGATTTTGAGGGTTTTATTTTGTCTATTTTATGAGCAGAAATATCTTTAATATAGCCTTAAAATAGCCTAGACGAGTTATTTACTCTTTGAAGATATTTTGAAAATTTTTTGAAACCCTCATTTTTGGTCGATTTTTGGCCATTTTGCCTTAGTATAGCCTTGCCTTTTGGCCAAAATGGGTCGATTTTGAGGGTTTTTTCTTTGCCTATTTTATGGAGCAAATAGATTTATTATAGCCCGAAAATCCTTAAAATGGTTTATTTACTCTTTGGGTGCTATTTTGAAGATTTTGAAAATTTTTGAAACCCTCAATTTTGGTCGATTTTTGGCCATTTTGCCTTAGTATAGCCTTACCTTTTTGGCCAAAATGGGTCGATTTTGAGGGTTTTTTTTGTTGCTTTTATGGAGCAAATATCTTTATTATAGCCTTAAAATAGCCTAGAGGTTTAGTGCTCTTTGAAGATATTTTTGAAAATTTTGAGGATTTAGAAACCCAAGATTTTGGTCGATTTTTGGCCATTTTGCCTTAGTATAGCCTTACCTTTTTGGCCAAAAATGGGTCGATTTTGAGGGTTTTATTTTGCCCATTTTATGGGCTAAATAGCTTTATTATAGCCTTAAAATAGCCTTGATGGTTTTTTTACTCTTTGGGTGATATTTTGAAGATTTTGATCGATTTAGAAACCCTCATTTTGGTCGATTTTTGGCATTTTGCCTTAGTATAGCCTTACCTTTTTGGCCAAAAATGGGTCGATTTTGAGGGTTTTTTTTGCTTTGCCTATTTTATGGAATAAATAGATTTATTATAGCCCGAGAAGGGATTGGGATGGTTTATTTGGCTCTTTGGGTGATATTTTGAAGATTTTGATCGATTTAGAAACCCAAATTTTGGTCGATTTTTGGCCATTTTGCCTTAGTATAGCCTTACCTTTTTGGCCAAAATGGGTCGATTTTGAGGTGTTTTTATTTTGCCCAATTTATGGGCTAGATAGCTTTATTATAGCCTTAAAATAGCCTAGGATGGTTTATTTACTCTTTGGGAGAGATTTTGAAAATTTGAGGATTTAGAAACCCTCATTTTTGGTCGATTTTTGGCCATTTTGCCTTAGTATAGCCTTACCTTTTTGGCCAAAAATGGGTCGATTTTGAGGGTTTTATTTTGCCCAATTTATGGGCTAAATAGCTTTATTATAGCCTTAAAATAGATTAAATGGTTTTCCTACTCTTTGGGTGATTTTTTGAAAATTTTGAGGATTTAGAAACCCCCATTTTTGGTCGATTTTTGGCCATTTTGCCTTAGTATAGCCTTACCTTTTTGGCCAAAATGGGTCGATTTTGAGGGTTTTTTTTTTGCCCAATTTATGGGCTAGATAGCTTTATTATAGCCTTAAAATAGCCTTGGGATGGTTTATTTGGCTCTTTGAAGATATTTTTGAAGATTTTTTAGAAACCCCCATTTTGGTCGATTTTTGGCCATTTTGCCTTAGTATAGCCTTACCTTTTTGGCCAAAATGGGTCGATTTTGAGGGTTTTATTTTGCCTATTTTATGAGCAGAAATATCTTTATTATAGCCTTAAAAATAGCCTAAACGGTTTTCTTTTGCTCTTTGGAAGATATTTTTGAAAATTTTTTGAAACCCTCATTTTGGTCGATTTTTGGCCATTTTGCCTTAGTATAGCCTTACCTTTTTGGCCAAAATGGGTCGATTTTGAGGGTTTTTTCTTTGCCCAATTTAGCAGAAAATCCTTTATTATAGCCTTAAAATAGCCTAGATGGTTTAGTTGGCTCTTTGGGAAGATTTTTGAAAATTTTTAGAACCCCTCATTTTGGTCGATTTTTGGCCATTTTGCCTTAGTATAGCCTTACCTTTTTGGCCAAAATGGGTCGATTTTGAGGTGTTTTTTCTTTGCTCCAATGAGCAGAAGATCCTTAATAGCCTTAAAATAGCCTAGAGAGTGCTAGCCTTAGAACCCAAGATTTTGGTCGAGCCATTTTGCCTTAGTATAGCCTTGCCTTTTTGGCCAAAATGGGTGATTTTGAGTGCTTTTTCTTTGCAGAGCAGGAGATCCTTACTATAGTGCACCAATGAGCAGGAGATCCTTGCTATAGCTTTAAAATAGCCTAGAGAGTGCTCTCAGAAGATTTAGAAAGATTTTTGAACCCATGATTTTGGTCGATTTTTAGCCATTTTGCCTTAGTATAGCCTTGCCTTTTGGCCAAAAATGGGTCGATTTTTAGTGCTTTTTCTTTGCACCAATGAGCAGGAGATCCTTACTATAGCTTTAAAATAGCCTAGAGAGTGCTCTCAGAAGATTTAGAAAACTTTTTGAACCCATGATTTTGGTCGATTTTAGCCATTTTGCCTTAGTATAGCCTTGCCTTTTGGCCAAAATGGGTCGATTTTAGTGCTTTTTTTTTGCACCAATGAGCAGGAGATCCTTACTATAGCCTTAAAATAGCCTAGAGAGTGCTCTCAGAAGATTTAGAAAAGCTTTTTTTAGAACCCATGATTTTGGTCGATTTTAGCCATTTTGCCTTAGTATAGCCTTGCCTTTTGGCCAAAAATGGGTCGATTTTAGTGCTTTTTTTTTGCACCAATGAGCAGGAGATCCTTGCTCTAGCTTTAAAATAGCCTAGAGAGTGCTCTCAGAAGATTTAGAAAATTTTTTGAACCCATGATTTTGGTCGATTTTTAGCCATTTTGCCTTAGTATAGCCTTGCCTTTTGGCCAAAATGGGTCGATTTTTTTTGTTGCTTTTTTGCCATTTGATCCAATGAGCAGAAGATCCTTAATATAGCCTTAAAATAGCCTAGAGAGTGCTCTTAGAAGATTTAGAAAATTTTTGAACCCATGATTTTGGTCGATTTTTAGCCATTTTGCCTTAGTATAGCCTTGCCTTTTTGGCCAAAAAATGGACAGTGCCCTGATTTTTTTTGAGGGTCGATTTTTATCCATTTTGCCTTAGTATAGCCTTGCCTTTTTGGCCAAAATGGGTTGATTTTGCAATGAGCAGAAGATCCTTAATATAGCCTTAAAATAGCCTAGAGAGTGCTCTCAGAAGATTTAGAAAATTTTTGAACCCAAGATTTTGGTCGATTTTTAGCCATTTTGCCTTAGTATAGCCTTGCCTTTTTGGCCAAAATGGGTCGATTTTGAGGTGTTTTTTCTTTGCTCCAATGAGCAGAAGATCCTTAATATAGCCTTAAAATAGCCTAGAGAGTGCTCTCAGAAGATTTAGAAAATTTTTTGAACCCAAGATTTTGGTCGATTTTTAGCCATTTTGCCTTAGTATAGCCTTGCCTTTTTGGCCAAAATGGGTCGATTTTGAGGTGTTTTTTCTTTGCTCCAATGAGCAGAAGATCCTTAATATAGCCTTAAAATAGCCTAGAGAGTGCTCTCAGAAGATTTAGAAAAATTTTTGAACCCAAGATTTTGGTCGATTTTTAGCCATTTTGCCTTAGTATAGCCTTGCCTTTTGGCCAAAATGGGTCGATTTTGAGGTGTCTTTTCTTTGCTCCAATGAGCAGAAGATCCTGAATATAGCCTTAAAATAGCCTAGAGAGTGCTCTCAGAAGATTTAGAAAAGTTTTTGAACCCAAGATTTTGGTCGATTTTAGCCATTTTGCCTTAGTATAGCCTTGCCTTTTTGGCCAAAATGGGTCGATTTTGAAGTGCTTTTTTGTTGCACCAATGAGCAGAAGATCCTTAATATAGCCTTAAAATAGCCTAGAGAGTTCTCTCAGAAGATTTAGAAAACTTTTTGAACCCATGATTTTGGTCGATTTTTAGCCATTTTGCCTTAGTATAGCCTTGCCTTTTTGGCCAAAATGGGTCGATTTTTAGTGCTTTTTTCTTTGCACCAATGAGCAGGAGATCCTTACTATAGCTTTAAAATAGCCTAGACAGTGCTCTTAGAAGATTTAGAAAATTTTTTGAACCCATGATTTTGGTCGATTTTTAGCCATTTTGCCTTAGTATAGCCTTGCCTTTTGGCCAAAATGGGTCGATTTTTAGTGCTTTTTCTTTGATCCAATGAGCAGGAGATCCTTACTATAGCCTTAAAATAGCCTAGAGAGTTCTCTCAGAAGATTTAGAAAAGTTTTTGGAACCCATGCTTTTGGTCGATTTTTATCCATTTTGCCTTAGTATAGCCTTACCTTTTTGGCCAAAAATGGGTCAATTTTGAAGTGCTTTCTTTGTTGCACCAATGAGCAGGAGATCCTTAATATAGCCTTAAAATAGCCTAGAGAGTGCTCTCAGAAGATTTAGAAAAATTTTTGGAACCCAAGATTTTGGTCGATTTTTAGCCATTTTGCCTTTTTGGCCAAAATGGGTCGATTTTGAGGTGTTTTTTTCTTTGCTCCAATGAGCAGAAGATCCTTAATATAGCCTTAAAATAGCCTAGAGAGTGCTCTCAGAAGATTTAGAAAAATTTTTGGAACCCAAGATTTTGGTCGATTTTTAGCCATTTTGCCTTAGTATAGCCTTGCCTTTTTGGCCAAAATGGGTCGATTTTGAGGTGTTTTTTTCTTTGCTCCAATGAGCAGAAGATCCTTAATATAGCCTTAAAATAGCCTAGAGAGTGCCCTCAGAAGATTTAGAAAAATTTTTGGAACCCAAGATTTTGGTCGATTTTTAGCCATTTTGCCTTAGTATAGCCTTGCCTTTTTGGCCAAAATGGGTCGATTTTGAGGTGTTTTTTTTCTTTGCTCCAATGAGCAGAAGATCCTTAATATAGCCTTAAAATAGCCTAGAGAGTGCTCTCAGAAGATTTAGAAAAATTTTTGGAACCCAAGATTTTGGTCGATTTTTAGCCATTTTGCCTTAGTATAGCCTTGCCTTTTTGGCCAAAATGGGTCGATTTTGAGGTGTTTTTTTCTTTGCTCCAATGAGCAGAAGATCCTTAATATAGCCTTAAAATAGCCTAGAGAGTGCTCTCAGAAGATTTAGAAAAATTTTTGGACCCAAGATTTTGGTCGATTTTTAGCCATTTTGTCTTAGTATAGCCTTGCCTTTTTGGCCAAAATGGGTCTATTTTGAGGTGTTTTTTTCTTTGCTCCAATGAGCAGAAGATCCTTAATATAGCCTTAAAATAGCCTAGAGAGTGCTCTCAGAAGATTTAGAAAAATTTTTGAACCCAAGATTTTTGTCGATTTTTAGCCATTTTGCCTTAGTATAGCCTTGCCTTTTTGGCCAAAATGGGTCGATTTTGAGGGTGTTTTTCCTTTGCTCCAATGAGCAGAAGATCCTTAATATGGCCTTAAAATAGCCTAGAGAGTGCTCTCAGAAGATTTAGAAAAGTTTTTGGAACCCAAGATTTTGGTCGATTTTAGCCATTTTGCCTTAGCATAGCCTTGCTTTTTTGACCAAAAATGAGTCGATTTTTAGTGCTTTTTCTTTGCACCAATGAGCAGGAGATCCTTACTATAGCTTTAAAATAGCCTAGACAGTGCTCTTAGAAGATTTAGAAAACTTTTTTGAACCCAAAATTTTGGTTGATTTTTAGCCATTTTGCCTTAGTATAGCCTTGCCTTTTTGGCCAAAAATTGGTCAATTTTTCGTGCTTTTTTCTTTGCACCAATGAGCAGGAGATCCTTGCTCTAGCTTTAAAATAGCCTAGAGAGTGCTCTCAGAAGATTTAGAAAGCTTTTTGAACCCATGATTTTGGTCGATTTTAGCCATTTTGCATTAGTATAGCTTTGCCTTTTGGCCAAAATGGGTCAATTTTTAGTGCTTTTTCTTTGCACCAATGAGCAGGAGATCCTTACTATAGCTTTAAAATAGCCTAGAGAGTGCTCTCAGAAGATTTAGAAAACTTTTTGAACCCATGATTTTGGTCGATTTTAGCCATTTTGACTTAGTATAGCCTTGCCATTTTGGCCAAAATGGGTCAATTTTAGTGCTTTTTCTTTGCACCAATGAGCAGGAGATCCTTGCTCTAGCTTTAAAATAGCCTAGAGAGTGCTCTCAGAAGATTTGAAAAGCTTTTTGAACCCATGATTTTGGTCGATTTTAGCCATTTTGCCTTAGTATAGCCTTGCCTTTTTGGCCAAAAATGGGTCAATTTTTAGTGCTTTTTTCTTTGCACCAATGAGCAGGAGATCCTTGCTCTAGCTTTAAAATAGCCTAGAGAGTGCTCTCAGAAGATTTGAAAAGCTTTTTGAACCCATGATTTTGGTCGATTTTAGCCATTTTGCCTTAGTATAGCTTTGCCTTTTTGGCCAAAAATGGGTCAATTTTTAGTGCTTTTTCTTTGCACCAATGAGCAGGAGATCCTTACTGTAGCTTTAAAATAGCCTAGAGAGTGCTCTCAGAAGATTTAGAAAACTTTTTTGAACCCATGATTTTGGTCGATTTTTAGCCATTTTGACTTAGTATAGCCTTGCCATTTTGGCCAAAAATTGGTCAATTTTGAAGTGCTTTTTTTGTTGCACCAATGAGCAGGAGATCCTTAATATAGCCTTAAAATAGCCTAGACAGTGCTCTTAGAAGATATAGAAAAATTTTTTGAGCCCATGATTTTGGTCGATTTTTAGCCATTTTGCCTTAGTATAGCCTTGCCTTTTTGGCCGAAAATGGGTCGATTTTTTAGTGCTTTTTTCTTCGCAAAAATGAGCAGGAGATCCTTACTATTGCTTTAAAATAGCCTAGACAGTGCCCTGAGAAGATTTAGAAAATTTTTTTGAAACCCATGCTTTTGGTCGATTTTTATCCATTTTGCCTTAGTATAGCCTTGCCTTTTTGGCCAAAATGGGTTGATTTTGAGGGTGTTTTTCCTTTGCTCTAATGAGCAGAAGATCCTTAATATAGCCTTAAAATAGCCTAGAGAGTGCTCTCAGAAGATTTAGAAAAATTTTTGGAACCCAAGATTTTGGTCGATTTTTAGCCATTTTGCCTTAGTATAGCCTTGCCTTTTTGGCCAAAATGGGTCGATTTTGATGTGTTTTTTTCTTTGCTCCAATGAGCAGAAGATCCTTAATATAGGCTTAAGATAGCCTAGAGAGTGCTCTCAGAAGATTTAGAAAAATTTTTGGAACCCAAGATTTTGGTCGATTTTTAGCCATTTTGCCTTAGTATAGCCTTGCCTTTTTGGCCAAAATGGGTCGATTTTGAGGTGTTTTTTTTCTTTGCTCCAATGAGCAGAAGATCCTTAATATAGCCTTAAAATAGCCTAGAGAGTGCTCTCAGAAGATTTAGAAAATTTTTTGGAACCCAAGATTTTGGTCGATTTTTAGCCATTTTGCCTTAGTATAGCCTTGCCTTTTTGGCCAAAATGGGTCGATTTTGAGGTGTCTTTTTCTTTGCTCCAATGAGCAGAAGATCCTGAATATAGCCTTAAAGTAGCCTAGAGAGTGCTCTCAGAAGATTTAGAAAAGTTTTGGAACCCAAGATTTTGGTCGATTTTAGCCATTTTGACATTAGTATATCCTTGCCATTTTGGCCAAAAATGGGTCAATTTTGAAGTGCTTTTTTTGTTGCACCAATGAGCAGAAGATCCTTAATATAGGCTTAAAATAGCCTAGAGAGTTCTCTCAGAAGATTTAGAAAACTTTTTTGAACCCATGATTTTGGTCGACTTTTAGCCATTTTTCCTTAGTAAAGCCTTGCGTTTTTGACCAAAAATGAGTCGATTTTTTAGTGCTTTTTTCTTTGCACCAATGAGCAGGAGATCCTTACTATAGCTTTAAAATAGCCTAGACAGTGCTCTTAGAAGATATAGAAAAATTTTTTGAGCCCATGATTTTGGTCGATTTTTAGCCATTTTGCCTTAGTATAGCCTTGCCTTTTTGGCCAAAAATGGGTCGATTTTTAGTGCTTTTTCTTTGATCCAATGAGCAGGAGATCCTTACTATAGCTTTAAAATAGCCTAGACAGTGCCCTGAGAAGATTTAGAAATTTTTTTTGAAACCCATGCTTTTGGTCGATTTTTATCCATTTTGCCTTAGTATAGCCTTACCTTTTTGGCCAAAAATGGGTCAATTATTTATTGCTTTTTGTTGCACCAATGAGCTGGAGATCCTTAATATAGCGTTAAAATAGCCTAGAGAGTGCCGTCAGAAGATTCAGAAAACTTTTTTGAACCCATTATTTTGGTCGATTTTTAACCAATATGCTTTAGTATAGCTTTGCCTTTTTGGCCGAAATTGGGTCGATTTTTTAATGCTTTTTTGTTGCACAATAAGAAGGAGATCCTTAATATGGCCTTAAAATAGCCTAGAGAGTGCCATCAGAAGATTTAGAAAAATTTTTTGAATCCATGATTTTGGTCGATTTTTTGCCATTTTGCCTTAGTATAGCCTTGGTTTTTTGGCCAAAATTGGTCGATTGTGAGATGCTATTTTCTTTGCCCCAATTAGCAGAAGATCCTTAAAATAGCCTAGGAAGTGCTCTCAGAAGATTTAGAAAAATTTTTTGGAACACAAGATTTTGGCCGATTTTTAGCCATTTTGCCTTAGTATAGCCTTGCCTTTTTGGCCAAAATGGGTCGATTTTGAGGTGTTTTTTTCGTTGCTCCAATGAGCAGAAGATCCTTAATATAGCCTTAAAATAGCCTAGAGAGTTCTCTCAGAAGATTTAGAAAAGTTTTTGGAACCCAAGATTTTGGTCGATTTTTAGCCATTTTGCCTTAGTATAGCCTTGCCTTTTTGGCCAAAAATGGGTCAATTTTGAAGTGCTTTCTTTGTTGCACCAATGAGCAGGAGATCCTTAATATAGCCTTAAAATAGCCTAGAGAGTGCTCTCAGAAGATTTAGAAAAATTTTTGGAACCCAAGATTTTGGTCGATTTTTAGCCATTTTGCCTTAGTATAGCCTTGCCTTTTTGGCCAAAATGGGTCGATTTTGAGGTGTTTTTTTCTTTGCTCCAATGAGCAGAAGATCCTTAATATAGCCTTAAAATAGCCTAGAGAGTGCTCTCAGAAGATTTAGAAAAATTTTTGAACCCAAGATTTTGGTCGATTTTAGCCATTTTGCCTTAGTATAGCCTTGCCCTTTTGTCCAAAATGGGTCGATTTTTAGGTGTTTTTTTTCTTTGCTCCAATGAGCAGAAGATCCTTAATATAGGCTTAAAATAGCCTAGAGAGTGCCCTCAGAAGATTTAGAAAAATTTTTGGAACCCAAGATTTTGGTCGATTTTTAGCCATTTTGCCTTAGTATAGCCTTACCTTTTTGGTCAAAATGGGTCGATTTTGAGGTGTTTTTTTCTTTGCTCCAATGAGCAGAAGATCCTTAATATAGCCTTAAAATAGCCTAGAGAGTGCTCTCAGAAGATTTAGAAAAATTTTTGGAACCCAAGATTTTGGTCGATTATTAGCCATTTTGCCTTAGTATAGCCTTGCCTTTTTGGCCAAAAATGGGTCGATTTTGAGGTGCATTTTTCTTTGCTCCAATGAGCAGAAGATCCTAAATATAGCCTTAAAATAGCCAAGACAGTGCTCTCAGAACATTTAGAAAAATTTTTGGAACCCAAGATTTTGGTCGATTTTTAGCCATTTTGCCTTAGTATAGCCTTGCCTTTTTGGCAAAACTGGTTCAATTTTGAGGTGTTTTTTTCTTTGCTCCAATGAGCAGAAGATCTTTAATATAGCCTTAAAAAAGCCTAGAGAGTGCTCTCAGAAGATTTAGAAAAATTTTTGGAACCCAAGATTTTGGTCGATTTTTAGCCATTTTGCCTTAGTATAGCCTTGCCTTTTTGGCCAAAATGGGTCGATTTTGAGGTGTTTTTTTCTTTGCTCCAATGAGCAGAAGATCCTTAATATAGCCTTAAAATAGCCTAGAGAGTGCTCTCAGAAGATTTAGAAAAATTTTTGGACCCAAGATTTTGGTCGATTTTTAGCCATTTTGTCTTAGTATAGCCTTGCCTTTTTGGCCAAAATGGGTCTATTTTGAGGTGTTTTTTTCTTTGCTCCAATGAGCAGAAGATCCTTAATATAGCCTTAAAATAGCCTAGAGAGTGCTCTCAGAAGATTTAGAAAAATTTTTGGAAGCCAAGATTTTTGTCGATTTTTAGCCATTTTGCCTTAGTATAGCCTTGCCTTTTTGGCCAAAATGGGTCGATTTTGAGGGTGTTTTTCCTTTGCTCCAATGAGCAGAAGATCCTTAATATGGCCTTAAAATAGCCTAGAGAGTGCTCTCAGAAGATTTAGAAAAGTTTTTGGAACCCAAGATTTTGGTCGACTTTTAGCCATTTTGCCTTAGCATAGCCTTGCTTTTTTGACCAAAAATGAGTCGATTTTTTAGTGCTTTTTTCTTTGCACCAATGAGCAGGAGATCCTTACTATAGCTTTAAAATAGCCTAGACAGTGCTCTTAGAAGATTTAGAAAACTTTTTTGAACCCAAAATTTTGGTTGATTTTTAGCCATTTTGCCTTAGTATAGCCTTGCCTTTTTGGCCAAAAATTGGTCAATTTTTCGTGCTTTTTTCTTTGCACCAATGAGCAGGAGATCCTTGCTCTAGCTTTAAAATAGCCTAGAGAGTGCTCTCAGAAGATTTAAAAAGCTTTTTAGAACCCATGATTTTGGTCGATTTTTAGCCATTTTGCATTAGTATAGCTTTGCCTTTTTGACCAAAAATGGGTCAATTTTTTAGTGCTTTTTTCTTTGCACCAATGAGCAGGAGATCCTTACTGTAGCTTTAAAATAGCCTAGAGAGTGCTCTCAGAAGATTTAGAAAACTTTTAGAACCCATGATTTTGGTCGATTTTAGCCATTTTGACTTAGTATAGCCTTGCCATTTTGGCCAAAATGGGTCAATTTTAGTGCTTTTTCTTTGCACCAATGAGCAGGAGATCCTTGCTCTAGCTTTAAAATAGCCTAGAGAGTGCTCTAAGAAGATTTGAAAAGCTTTTTAGAACCCATGATTTTGGTCGATTTTTAGCCATTTTGCCTTAGTATAGCCTTGCCTTTTTGGCCAAAAATGGGTCAATTTTTAGTGCTTTTTTCTTTGCACCAATGAGCAGGAGATCCTTGCTCTAGCTTTAAAATAGCCTAGAGAGTGCTCTCAGAAGATTTGAAAAGCTTTTTAGAACCCATGATTTTGGTCGATTTTTAGCCATTTTGCCTTAGTATAGCTTTGCCTTTTTGACCAAAAATGGGTCAATTTTTTAGTGCTTTTTTCTTTGCACCAATGAGCAGGAGATCCTTACTGTAGCTTTAAAATAGCCTAGAGAGTGCTCTCAGAAGATTTAGAAAACTTTTTTGAACCCATGATTTTGGTCGATTTTTAGCCATTTTGCCTTAGTATAGCCTTGCCTTTTTGGCCAAAAATGGGTCAATTTTTAGTGCTTTTTTCTTTGCACCAATGAGCAGGAGATCCTTGCTCTAGCTTTAAAATAGCCTAGAGAGTGCTCTCAGAAGATTTAGAAAACTTTTTTGAACCCATGATTTTGGTCGATTTTTAGCCATTTTGACTTAGTATAGCCTTGCCTTTTTGGCCAAAAATTGGTCAATTTTGAAGTGCTTTTTTTGTTGCACCAATGAGCAGGAGATCCTTAATATAGCCTTAAAATAGCCTAGACAGTGCTCTTAGAAGATATAGAAAAATTTTTTGAGCCCATGATTTTGGTCGATTTTTAGCCATTTTGCCTTAGTATAGCCTTGCCTTTTGGCCAAAAATGGGTCGATTTTTAGTGCTTTTTTCTTTGATCCAATGAGCAGGAGATCCTTACTATTGCTTTAAAATAGCCTAGACAGTGCCCTGAGAAGATTTAGAAAATTTTTTTGAAACCCATGCTTTTGGTCGATTTTTATCCATTTTGCCTTAGTATAGCCTTGCCTTTTTGGCCAAAATGGGTTGATTTTGAGGGTGTTTTTCCTTTGCTCTAATGAGCAGAAGATCCTTAATATAGCCTTAAAATAGCCTAGAGAGTGCTCTCAGAAGATTTAGAAAAATTTTTGGAACCCAAGATTTTGGTCGATTTTTAGCCATTTTGCCTTAGTATAGCCTTGCCTTTTTGGCCAAAATGGGTCGATTTTGATGTGTTTTTTTCTTTGCTCCAATGAGCAGAAGATCCTTAATATAGGCTTAAGATAGCCTAGAGAGTGCTCTCAGAAGATTTAGAAAAATTTTTGGAACCCAAGATTTTGGTCGATTTTTAGCCATTTTGCCTTAGTATAGCCTTGCCTTTTTGGCCAAAATGGGTCGATTTTGAGGTGTTTTTTTTCTTTGCTCCAATGAGCAGAAGATCCTTAATATAGCCTTAAAATAGCCTAGAGAGTGCTCTCAGAAGATTTAGAAAAATTTTTGGAACCCAAGATTTTGGTCGATTTTTAGCCATTTTGCCTTAGTATAGCCTTGCCTTTTTGGCCAAAATGGGTCGATTTTGAGGTGTCTTTTTCTTTGCTCCAATGAGCAGAAGATCCTGAATATAGCCTTAAAGTAGCCTAGAGAGTGCTCTCAGAAGATTTAGAAAAGTTTTTGGAACCCAAGATTTTGGTCGATTTTTAGCCATTTTGACATAGTATATCCTTGCCATTTTGGCCAAAAATGGGTCAATTTTGAAGTGCTTTTTTTGTTGCACCAATGAGCAGAAGATCCTTAATATAGGCTTAAAATAGCCTAGAGAGTTCTCTCAGAAGATTTAGAAAACTTTTTTGAACCCATGATTTTGGTCGACTTTTAGCCATTTTTCCTTAGTAAAGCCTTGCGTTTTTGACCAAAAATGAGTCGATTTTTTAGTGCTTTTTTCTTTGCACCAATGAGCAGGAGATCCTTACTATAGCTTTAAAATAGCCTAGACAGTGCTCTTAGAAGATATAGAAAAATTTTTTGAGCCCATGATTTTGGTCGATTTTTAGCCATTTTGCCTTAGTATAGCCTTGCCTTTTTGGCCGAAAATGGGTCGATTTTTTAGTGCTTTTTTCTTCGCAAAAATGAGCAGGAGATCCTTACTATAGCCTTAAAATAGCCTAGAGAGTTCTCTCAGAAGATTTAGAAAAGTTTTTGGAACCCATGCTTTTGGTCGATTTTTATCCATTTTGCCTTAGTATAGCCTTACCTTTATGGCCAAAAATGGGTCAATTTTGAAGTGCTTTCTTTGTTGCACCAATGAGCAGGAGATCCTTAATATAGCCTTAAAATAGCCTAGAGAGTGCTCTCAGAAGATTTAGAAAAATTTTTGGAACCCAAGATTTTGGTCGATTTTTAGCCATTTTGCCTTTTTGGCCAAAATGGGTCGATTTTGAGGTGTTTTTTTCTTTGCTCCAATGAGCAGAAGATCCTTAATATAGCCTTAAAATAGCCTAGAGAGTGCTCTCAGAAGATTTAGAAAAATTTTTGGAACCCAAGATTTTGGTCGATTTTTAGCCATTTTGCCTTAGTATAGCCTTGCCCTTTTGTCCAAAATGGGTCGATTTTTAGGTGTTTTTTTTCTTTGCTCCAATGAGCAGAAGATCCTTAATATAGGCTTAAAATAGCCTAGAGAGTGCCCTCAGAAGATTTAGAAAAATTTTTGGAACCCAAGATTTTGGTCGATTTTTAGCCATTTTGCCTTAGTATAGCCTTACCTTTTTGGTCAAAATGGGTCGATTTTGAGGTGTTTTTTTCTTTGCTCCAATGAGCAGAAGATCCTTAATATAGCCTTAAAATAGCCTAGAGAGTGCTCTCAGAAGATTTAGAAAAATTTTTGGAACCCAAGATTTTGGTCGATTATTAGCCATTTTGCCTTAGTATAGCCTTGCCTTTTTGGCCAAAAATGGGTCGATTTTGAGGTGCATTTTTCTTTGCTCCAATGAGCAGAAGATCCTAAATATAGCCTTAAAATAGCCAAGACAGTGCTCTCAGAACATTTAGAAAAATTTTTGGAACCCAAGATTTTGGTCGATTTTTAGCCATTTTGCCTTAGTATAGCCTTGCCTTTTTGGCCAAAATGGTTCAATTTTGAGGTGTTTTTTTTCTTTGCTCCAATGAGCAGAAGATCTTTAATATAGCCTTAAAAAAGCCTAGAGAGTGCTCTCAGAAGATTTAGAAAAATTTTTGGAACCCAAGATTTTGGTCGATTTTAGCCATTTTGCCTTAGTATAGCCTTGCCTTTTGGCCAAAATGGGTCGATTTTGAGGTGTTTTTTCTTTGCTCCAATGAGCAGAAGATCCTTAATATAGCCTTAAAATAGCCTAGAGAGTGCTCTCAGAAGATTTAGAAAAATTTTTGGACCCAAGATTTTGGTCGATTTTAGCCATTTTGTCTTAGTATAGCCTTGCCTTTTGGCCAAAATGGGTCTATTTTGAGGTGTTTTTTCTTTGCTCCAATGAGCAGAAGATCCTTAATATAGCCTTAAAATAGCCTAGAGAGTGCTCTCAGAAGATTTAGAAAAATTTTTGGAACCCAAGATTTTGGTCGATTTTAGCCATTTTGCCTTAGTATAGCCTTGCCTTTTGGCCAAAATGGGTCGATTTTGAGGTGTTTTTTCTTTGCTCCAATGAGCAGAAGATCCTTAATATAGCCTTAAAATAGCCTAGAGAGTGCTCTCAGAAGATTTAGAAAAATTTTTGGAACCCAAGATTTTGGTCGATTTTAGCCATTTTGCCTTAGTATAGCCTTGCCTTTTGGCCAAAATGGGTCGATTTTGAGGTGTTTTTTCTTTTTCCAATGAGCAGAAGATCCTTAATATAGCCTTAAAATAGCCTAGAGAGTGCTCTCAGAAGATTTAGAAAAATTTTTGGAACCCAAGATTTTGGTCGATTTTTAGCCATTTTGCCTTAGTATAGCCTTGCCCTTTTGTCCAAAATGGGTCGATTTTTAGGTGTTTTTTTTCTTTGCTCCAATGAGCAGAAGATCCTTAATATAGGCTTAAAATAGCCTAGAGAGTGCCCTCAGAAGATTTAGAAAAATTTTTGGAACCCAAGATTTTGGTCGATTTTTAGCCATTTTGCCTTAGTATAGCCTTACCTTTTTGGTCAAAATGGGTCGATTTTGAGGTGTTTTTTTCTTTGCTCCAATGAGCAGAAGATCCTTAATATAGCCTTAAAATAGCCTAGAGAGTGCTCTCAGAAGATTTAGAAAAATTTTTGGAACCCAAGATTTTGGTCGATTATTAGCCATTTTGCCTTAGTATAGCCTTGCCTTTTTGGCCAAAAATGGGTCGATTTTGAGGTGCATTTTTCTTTGCTCCAATGAGCAGAAGATCCTAAATATAGCCTTAAAATAGCCAAGACAGTGCTCTCAGAACATTTAGAAAAATTTTTGGAACCCAAGATTTTGGTCGATTTTTAGCCATTTTGCCTTAGTATAGCCTTGCCTTTTTGGCAAAAATGGTTCAATTTTGAGGTGTTTTTTTTCTTTGCTCCAATGAGCAGAAGATCTTTAATATAGCCTTAAAAAAGCCTAGAGAGTGCTCTCAGAAGATTTAGAAAAATTTTTGGAACCCAAGATTTTGGTCGATTTTAGCCATTTTGCCTTAGTATAGCCTTGCCTTTTGGCCAAAATGGGTCGATTTTGAGGTGTTTTTTCTTTGCTCCAATGAGCAGAAGATCCTTAATATAGCCTTAAAATAGCCTAGAGAGTGCTCTCAGAAGATTTAGAAAAATTTTTGGACCCAAGATTTTGGTCGATTTTAGCCATTTTGTCTTAGTATAGCCTTGCCTTTTGGCCAAAATGGGTCTATTTTGAGGTGTTTTTTCTTTGCTCCAATGAGCAGAAGATCCTTAATATAGCCTTAAAATAGCCTAGAGAGTGCTCTCAGAAGATTTAGAAAAATTTTTGGAACCCAAGATTTTGGTCGATTTTAGCCATTTTGCCTTAGTATAGCCTTGCCTTTTGGCCAAAATGGGTCGATTTTGAGGGTGTTTTTCCTTTGCTCCAATGAGCAGAAGATCCTTAATATGGCCTTAAAATAGCCTAGAGAGTGCTCTCAGAAGATTTAGAAAAATTTTTGGAACCCAAGATTTTGGTCGATTTTTAGCCATTTTGCCTTAGTATAGCCTTGCCTTTTTGGCCAAAATGGGTCGATTTTGAGGTGTTTTTTTCTTTGCTCCAATGAGCAGAAGATCCTTAATATAGCCTTAAAATGGCCTAGAGAGTGCTCTCAGAAGATTTAGAAAATTTTTGGAACCCAAGATTTTGGTCGATTTTTAGCCATTTTGCCTTAGTATAGCCTTGCCCTTTTGTCCAGAATGGGTCGATTTTTAGGTGTTTTTTTCATTGCTCAAATGAGCAGAAGGTCCTTAATATAGGCTTAAAATAGCCTAGAGAGTGCCCTCAGAACATTTAGAAAAATTTTTGGAACCCAAGATTTTGGTCGATTTTTAGCCATTTTGCCTTAGTATAGCCTTGCCTTTTTGGCAAAAATGGTTCAATTTTGAGGTGTTTTTTTTCTTTGCTCCAATGAGCAGAAGATCTTTAATATAGCCTTAAAAAAGCCTAGAGAGTGCTCTCAGAAGATTTAGAAAAATTTTTGGAACCCAAGATTTTGGTCGATTTTTAGCCATTTTGCCTTAGTATAGCCTTGCCTTTTTGGCCAAAATGGGTCGATTTTGAGGTGTTTTTTTCTTTGCTCCAATGAGCAGAAGATCCTTAATATAGCCTTAAAATAGCCTAGAGAGTGCTCTCAGAAGATTTAGAAAAATTTTTGGACCCAAGATTTTGGTCGATTTTTAGCCATTTTGTCTTAGTATAGCCTTGCCTTTTTGGCCAAAATGGGTCTATTTTGAGGTGTTTTTTTCTTTGCTCCAATGAGCAGAAGATCCTTAATATAGCCTTAAAATAGCCTAGAGAGTGCTCTCAGAAGATTTAGAAAAATTTTTGGAAGCCAAGATTTTTGTCGATTTTTAGCCATTTTGCCTTAGTATAGCCTTGCCTTTTTGGCCAAAATGGGTCGATTTTGAGGGTGTTTTTCCTTTGCTCCAATGAGCAGAAGATCCTTAATATGGCCTTAAAATAGCCTAGAGAGTGCTCTCAGAAGATTTAGAAAAATTTTTGGAACCCAAGATTTTGGTCGATTTTTAGCCATTTTGCCTTAGTATAGCCTTGCCTTTTTGGCCAAAATGGGTCGATTTTGAGGTGTTTTTTTCTTTGCTCCAATGAGCAGAAGATCCTTAATATAGCCTTAAAATGGCCTAGAGAGTGCTCTCAGAAGATTTAGAAAAATTTTTGGAACCTAAGATTTTGGTCGATTTTTAGCCATTTTGCCTTAGTATAGCCTTGCCCTTTTGTCCAGAATGGGTCGATTTTTAGGTGTTTTTTTCATTGCTCAAATGAGCAGAAGATCCTTAATATAGGCTTAAAATAGCCTAGAGAGTGCCCTCAGAAGATTTAGAAAAATTTTTGGAACCCAAGATTTTGGTCGATTATTAGCCATTTTGCCTTAGTATAGCCTTGCCTTTTTGGCCAAAAATGGGTCGATTTTGAGGTGCATTTTTCTTTGCTCCAATGAGCAGAAGATCCTAAATATAGCCTTAAAATAGCCAAGACAGTGCTCTCAGAACACTTAGAAAAATTTTTGGAACCCAAGATTTTGGTCGATTTTTAGCCATTTTGCCTTAGTATAGCCTTGCCTTTTTGGCCAAAATGGTTCAATTTTGAGGTGTTTTTTTTCTTTGCTCCAATGAGCAGAAGATCTTTAATATAGCCTTAAAAAAGCCTAGAGAGTGCTCTCAGAAGATTTAGAAAAATTTTTGGAACCCAAGATTTTGGTCGATTTTTAGCCATTTTGCCTTAGTATAGCCTTGCCTTTTTGGCCAAAATGGGTCGATTTTGAGGTGTTTTTTTCTTTGCTCCAATGAGCAGAAGATCCTTAATATAGCCTTAAAATAGCCTAGAGAGTGCTCTCAGAAGATTTAGAAAAATTTTTGGACCCAAGATTTTGGTCGATTTTTAGCCATTTTGCCTTAGTATAGCCTTGCCTTTTTGGCCAAAATAGGTCTATTTTGAGGTGTTTTTTTCTTTGCTCCAATGAGCAGAAGATCCTTAATATAGCCTTAAAATAGCCTAGAGAGTGCTCTCAGAAGATTTAGAAAAATTTTTTGGAACACAAGATTTTGGTCGATTTTTAGCCATTTTGCCTTAGTATAGCCTTGCCATTTTGGCCAAAAATGGGTCGATTTTGAGGTGCATTTTTCTTTGCTCCAATGAGCAGAAGATCCTAAATATAGCCTTAAAATAGCCAAGACAGTGCTCTCAGAAGATTTAGAAAAATTTTTCGAACCCAAGATTTTGGTCGATTTTTAGCCATTTTGCCTTAGTATAGCCTTGCCTTTTTGGCCAAAATGGGTCGATTTTCAGGTGTTTTTTTCCTTTGCTCCAATGAGCAGAAGATCTTTAAGATAGCCTTAAAAACGCCTAGAGAGTGCTCTCAGAAGATTTAGAAAAATTTTTGGAACCCAACATTTTGTTCGATTTTTAGCCATTTTGCCTTAGTATAGCCTTGCCTTTTTGGCCAAAGTGGGTCGATTTCGAGGTGTTTTTTCTTTGCTCCAATGAGCAGAAGATCCTTAATATAGCCTTAAAATAGCCTAGAGAGTGCTCTCAGAAGATTTAGAAAAATTTTTGGAACCCAAGATTTTGGTCGATTTTTAGCCATTTTGCCTTAGTATAGCCTTGCCTTTTTGGCCAAAATGGGTCGATTTTGAGGTGTTTTTTTCTTTGCTCCAATGAGCAGAAGATCTTTAATATAGCCTTAAAATAGGCTAGAGAGTGCTCTCAGAAGATTTAGAAAAATTTTTGAAACCTAAGATTTGGTCGATTTTTATCCATTTTGCCTTAGTATAGCCTTTCCTTTTTGACCAAAAATGGGTCGATTTTTTAGTGCTTTTTGTTGCACCAATGAGCAGGAGATCCTTAATATAGCCTTAAAATAGCCTAGAGAGTGCTCTCAGAAGATTTAGAAAAATTTTTGGAACCCAACATTTTGTTCGATTTTTAGCCATTTTGCCTTAGTATAGCCTTGCCTTTTTGGCCAAAGTGGGTCGATTTTGAGGTGTTTTTTTCTTTGCTCCAATGAGCAGAAGATCTTTAATATAGCCTTAAAATAGCCTAGAGAGTGCTCTTAGAAGATATAGAAAAATTTTTTGAGCCCATGATTTTGGTCGATTTTTAGCCATTTTGCCTTAGTATAGCCTTGCCTTTTTGGCCGAAAATGGGTCGATTTTTTAGTGCTTTTTTCTTCGCAAAAATGAGCAGGAGATCCTTACTATAGCTTTAAAATAGCCTAGACAGTGCCCTGAGAAGATTTAGAAAATTTTTTTGAAACCCATGCTTTTGGTCGATTTTTATCCATTTTGACTTAGTATAGCCTTGCCTTTTTGGCCAAAAATGGGTCGATTATTTATTGCTTTTTGTTGCACCAATGAGCTGGAGATCCTTAAGATAGCGTTAAAATAGCCTAGAGAGTGCCGTCAGAAGATTCAGAAAACTTTTTTGAACCCATTATTTTGGTCGATTTTTAACCAATATGCTTTAGTATAGCTTTGCCTTTTTGGCCGAAATTGGGTCGATTTTTTAATGCTTTTTTGTTGCACAATAAGAAGGAGATCCTTAATATGGCCTTAAAATAGCCTAGAGAGTGCCATCAGAAGATTTAGAAAAATTTTTTGAATCCATGATTTTGGTCGATTTTTTGCCATTTTGCCTTAGTATAGCAGTTGCATACTTCACAAAACTGTGTTTCAAAAAAAAGAGAAAAATTCTTCCAAACAGGATAAGTAGATATTTAAAGTATCTAGTAGAAATACAGTATTTATCTTTACTTTCAATATGACAAGTATGTTTAATTTATCTAGTGACTATCAACTTTTGTATTTTTACTATAAGAAGATACTTTATCATTACGATCACTCTTTTGTAATTTTAGTTAGCTTATATTTTAATTTCTTTATTTTAACACGTTGTTATTTCCGCTTTGTAATTTTAAACAATGTAAGTAGGTTAAGGGCTGTCTCGGCCTAGATACCTTGATTATAAAAAAAAAAAAAAAAAAAAAATAGCCTTGGTTTTTTGGCCAAAATTGGTCGATTGTGAGATGCTATTTTCTTTGCCCCAATTAGCAGAAGATCCTTAAAATAGCCTAGGAAGTGCTCTCAGAAGATTTAGAAAAATTTTTTGGAACACAAGATTTTGGCCGATTTTTAGCCATTTTGCCTTAGTATAGCCTTGCCTTTTTGGCCAAAATGGGTCGATTTTGAGGTGTTTTTTTCGTTGCTCCAATGAGCAGAAGATCCTTAATATAGCCTTAAAATAGCCTAGAGAGTGCTCTCAGAAGATTTAGAAAAATTTTTGGAAGCCAAGATTTTTGTCGATTTTTAGCCATTTTGCCTTAGTATAGCCTTGCCTTTTTGGCCAAAATGGGTCGATTTTGAGGGTGTTTTTCCTTTGCTCCAATGAGCAGAAGATTCTTAATATGGCCTTAAAATAGCCTAGAGAGTGCTCTCAGAAGATTTAGAAAAATTTTTGGAACCCAAGATTTTGGTCGATTTTTAGCCATTTTGCCTTAGTATAGCCTTGCCTTTTTGGCCAAAATGGGTCGATTTTGAGGTGTTTTTTTCTTTGCTCCAATGAGCAGAAGATCCTTAATATAGCCTTAAAATAGCCTAGAGAGTGCTCTCAGAAGATTTAGAAAAATTTTTGGAATCCAAGATTTTGGTCGATTTTTAGCCATTTTGCCTTAGTATAGCCTTGCCCTTTTGTCCAAAATGGGTCGATTTTTAGGTGTTTTTTTTCTTTGCTCCAATGAGCAGAAGATCCTTAATATAGGCTTAAAATAGCCTAGAGAGTGCCCTCAGAAGATTTAGAAAATTTTTGGAACCCAAGATTTTGGTCGATTTTAGCCATTTTGCCTTAGTATAGCCTTACCTTTTTGGCCAAAATGGGTCGATTTTGAGGTGTTTTTTTCTTTGCTCCAATGAGCAGAAGATCCTTAATATAGCCTTAAAATAGCCTAGAGAGTGCTCTTAGAAGATATAGAAAAATTTTTGGAACCCAAGATTTTGGTCGATTATTAGCCATTTTGCCTTAGTATAGCCTTGCCTTTTTGGCCAAAAATGGGTCGATTTTGAGGTGCATTTTTCTTTGCTCCAATGAGCAGAAGATCCTAAATATAGCCTTAAAATAGCCAAGACAGTGCTCTCAGAACATTTAGAAAAATTTTTGGAACCCAAGATTTTGGTCGATTTTTAGCCATTTTGCCTTAGTATAGCCTTGCCTTTTTGGCAAAACTGGTTCAATTTTGAGGTGTTTTTTTCTTTGCTCCAATGAGCAGAAGATCTTTAATATAGCCTTAAAAAAGCCTAGAGAGTGCTCTCAGAAGATTTAGAAAAATTTTTGGAACCCAAGATTTTGGTCGATTTTTAGCCATTTTGCCTTAGTATAGCCTTGCCTTTTGGCCAAAATGGGTCGATTTTGAGGTGTTTTTTTCTTTGCTCCAATGAGCAGAAGATCCTTAATATAGCCTTAAAATAGCCTAGAGAGTGCTCTCAGAAGATTTAGAAAAATTTTTGGACCCAAGATTTTGGTCGATTTTGAGCCATTTTGTCTTAGTATAGCCTTGCCTTTTTGGCCAAAATGGGTCTATTTTGAGGTGTTTTTTTCTTTGCTCCAATGAGCAGAAGATCCTTAATATAGCCTTAAAATAGCCTAGAGAGTGCTCTCAGAAGATTTAGAAAAATTTTTGGAAGCCAAGATTTTTGTCGATTTTTAGCCATTTTGCCTTAGTATAGCCTTGCCTTTTGGCCAAAATGGGTCGATTTTGAGGGTGTTTTTCCTTTGCTCCAATGAGCAGAAGATCCTTAATATGGCCTTAAAATAGCCTAGAGAGTGCTCTCAGAAGATTTAGAAAAATTTTTGGAACCCAAGATTTTGGTCGATTATTAGCCATTTTGCCTTAGTATAGCCTTGCCTTTTGGCCAAAATGGGTCGATTTTGAGGTGCATTTTCTTTGCTCCAATGAGCAGAAGATCCTAAATATAGCCTTAAAATAGCGAAGACAGTGCTCTCAGAAGATTTAGAAAAATTTTTGGAACCCAAGATTTTGGTCGATTTTTAGCCATTTTGCCTTAGTATAGCCTTGCCTTTTTGGCCAAAATGGTTCAATTTTGAGGTGTTTTTTTTCTTTGCTCCAATGAGCAGAAGATCTTTAATATAGCCTTAAAAAAGCCTAGAGAGTGCTCTCAGAAGATTTAGAAAAATTTTTGGAAACCAAGATTTTGGTCGATTTTTAGCCATTTTGCCTTAGTATAGCCTTGCCTTTTTGGCCAAAATGGGTGGATTTTGAGGTGTTTTTTTCTTTGCTCCAATGAGCAGAAGATCCTTAATATAGCCTTAAAATAGCCTAGAGAGTGCTCTCAGAAGATTTAGAAAAATTTTTGGACCCAAGATTTTGGTCGATTTTTAGCCATTTTGCCTTAGTATAGCCTTGCCTTTTTGGCCAAAATGGGTCTATTTTGAGGTGTTTTTTTCTTTGCTCCAATGAGCAGAAGATCCTTAATATAGCCTTAAAATAGCCTAGAGAGTGCTCTCAGAAGATTTAGAAAAATTTTTGGAATCCAAGATTTTGGTCGATTTTTAGCCATTTTGCCTTAGTATAGCCTTGCGTTTTTGGCCAAAAATGGGTCGATTTTGAGGTGCATTTTTCTCTACTCCAATAAGCAGAAGATCCTAAATATAGCCTTAAAATAGCCTAGAGAGTGCTCTCAGAAGATTTAGAAAAAATTTTTGGAACCCAAGATTTTGGTCGATTTTTAGCCATTTTGCCTTAGTATAGCCTTGCCTTTTTGGCCAAAATGGGTCGATTTTGAGGTGTTTTTGTCTTTGCTCCAATGAGCAGAAGATCCTTAATATAGCCTTAAAATAGCCTAGAGAGTGCTCTCAGAAGATTTAGAAAAATTTTTGGAACCCAAGATTTTGGTCGATTATTAGCCATTTTGCCTTAGTATAGCCTTGCCTTTTTGGCCAAAAATGGGTCGATTTTGAGGTGCATTTTTCTTTGCTCCAATGAGCAGAAGATCCTAAATATAGCCTTAAAATAGCGAAGACAGTGCTCTCAGAACATTTAGAAAAATTTTTGGAACCCAAGATTTTGGTCGATTTTTAGCCATTTTGCCTTAGTATAGCCTTGCCTTTTTGGCCAAAATGGTTCAATTTTGAGGTGTTTTTTTTCTTTGCTCCAATGAGCAGAAGATCTTTAATATAGCCTTAAAAAAGCCTAGAGAGTGCTCTCAGAAGATTTAGAAAAATTTTTGGAACCCAAGATTTTGGTCGATTTTTAGCCATTTTGCCTTAGTATAGCCTTGCCTTTTTGGCCAAAATGGGTCGATTTTGAGGTGTTTTTTTCTTTGCTCCAATGAGCAGAAGATCCTTAATATAGCCTTAAAATAGCCTAGAGAATGCTCTCAGAAGATTTAGAAAAATTTTTGGACCCAAGATTTTGGTCGATTTTTAGCCATTTTGCCTTAGTATAGCCTTGCCTTTTTGGCCAAAATGGGTCTATTTTGAGGTGTTTTTTTCTTTGCTCCAATAAGCAGAAGATCCTTAATATAGCCTTAAAATAGCCTAGAGAGTGCTCTCAGAAGATTTAGAAAAATTTTTTGGAACACAAGATTTTGGTCGATTTTTAGCCATTTTGCCTTAGTATAGCCTTGCCATTTTGGCCAAAAATGGGTCGATTTTGAGGTGCATTTTTCTTTGCTCCAATGAGCAGAAGATCCTAAATATAGCCTTAAAATAGCCAAGACAGTGCTCTCAGAAGATTTAGAAAAATTTTTGGAACCCAAGATTTTGGTCGATTTTTAGCCATTTTGCCTTAGTATAGCCTTGCCTTTTTGGCCAAAATGGGTCGATTTTCAGGTGTTTTTTTCCTTTGCTCCAATGAGCAGAAGATCTTTAAGATAGCCTTAAAAACGCCTAGAGAGTGCTCTCAGAAGATTTAGAAAAATTTTTGGAACCCAACATTTTGGTCGATTTTTAGCCATTTTGCCTTAGTATAGCCTTGCCTTTTTGGCCAAAGTGGGTCGATTTCGAGGTGTTTTTTTCTTTGCTCCAATGAGCAGAAGATCCTTAATATAGCCTTAAAATAGCCTAGAGAGTGCTCTCAGAAGATTTAGAAAAATTTTTGGAACCCAAGATTTTGGTCGATTTTTAGCCATTTTGCCTTAGTATAGCCTTGCCTTTTTGGCCAAAATGGGTCGATTTTGAGGTGTTTTTTTCTTTGCTCCAATGAGCAGAAGATCTTTAATATAGCCTTAAAATAGGCTAGAGAGTGCTCTCAGAAGATTTAGAAAAATTTTTGAAACCTAAGATTTGGTCGATTTTTATCCATTTTGCCTTAGTATAGCCTTTCCTTTTTGACCAAAAATGGGTCGATTTTTTAGTGCTTTTTGTTGCACCAATGAGCAGGACATCCTTAATATAGCCTTAAAATAGGCTAGAGAGTGCTCTTAGAAGATATAGGAAAATTTTTTGAGCCCATGATTTTGGTCGATTTTTAGCCATTTTGCCTTAGTATAGCCTTGCCTTTTTGGCCGAAAATGGGTCGATTTTTTAGTGCTTTTTTCTTCGCAAAAATGAGCAGGAGATCCTTACTATAGCTTTAAAATAGCCTAGACAGTGCCCTGAGAAGATTTAGAAAATTTTTTTGAAACCCATGCTTTTGGTCGATTTTTATCCATTTTGACTTAGTATAGCCTTGCCTTTTTGGCCAAAAATGGGTCGATTTTTTAGTGCTTTTTGTTGCACCAATGAGCAGGAGATCATTACTATAGCTCTAAAACAGCTTAGAGAGTGCTCTCAGAAGATTTAGAAAACTTTTTTGAACCCATGATTTTGGTTGATTTTTAGCCATTTTGCCTTAGTATAGCCTTGCCTTTTTTGCCAAAAATGGGTCAACTTTTGGTGCTTTTTTCTTTGCACCAATGAGCAGGAGATCCTTGCTCTAGCTTTAAAATAGCCTAGAGAGTGCCCTCAGAAGATTTAGAAAACTTTTTCGAACCCATGATTTTGGTCGATTTTTAGCCATTTTGCCGTAGTAAAGCCTTGCCTTTTTGACCAAAAATGAGTCCATTTTTTTGTGCTTTTTTCTTTGCACCAATGAGCAGGAGATCCTTACTATAGCTTTAAAATAGCCTATACAGTGCTCTTAGAAGATATAGAAAAATTTTTTGAGCCCATGATTTTGGTCGATTTTAACCATTTTGCCTTAGTATAGCCTTGCCTTTTTGGCCGAAAATGGGTCGATTTTTTAGTGCTTTTTTCTTCGCAAAAATGAGCAGGAGATCCTTACTATAGCTTTAAAGTAGCCTAGACAGTGCCCTGAGAAGATTTAGAAAATGTTTTTGAAACCCATGCTTTTGGTCGATTTTTATCCATTTTGCCTTAGTATAGCCTTGCCTTTTTTGCCAAAAATGGGTCAACTTTTGGTGCTTTTTTCTTTGCACCAATGAGCAGGAGATCCTTGCTCTAGCTTTAAAATAGCCTAGAGAGTGCTCTCAGAAGATTTAAAATGCTTTTTAGAACCCATGATTTTGGTCGATTTTTAGCCATTTTGCCTTAGTATAGCCTTGCCTTATTGACCAAAAATGGGTCAATTTTGAAGTGCTTTCTTTGTTGCACCAATGAGCAGGAGATCCTTAATATAGCCTTAAAATAGCCTAGAGAGTGTCCTCAGAAGATTTCGAAAACTTTTTTGAACCCATGATTTTGGTCGATTTTTAGCCATTTTGCATTAGTATGGCCTTTCCTTTTTGACCAAAAATGGGTCGATTTTTTAGTGCATTTTGTTGCACCAATGAGCAGGAGATCCTTACTATAGCTTTAAAATAACCTAGAGAGTGCTCTCAGAAGATTTAGAAAAATTTTTTGAACCCATGATTTTGGTCTATTTTTAGCTATTTTGCCTTAGTATAGCCTTGCCTTTTTGGCCAAAAATGGGTCAATTTTGAAGTGCTTTCTTTGTTGCACCAATGAGCAGGAGATCCTTAATATAGCCTTAAAATAGCCTAGAGAGTGCCCTCAGAAGATTTAGAAAACTTTTTTGAACCCATGATTTTGGTCGACTTTTAGCCATTTTGCCTTAGTAAAGCCTTGCCTTTTTGACCAAAAATGAGTCGATTTTTTAGTGCTTTTTTCTTTGCACCAATGAGCAGGAGATCCTTACTATAGCTTTAAAATAGCCTAGACAGTGCTCTTAGAAGATATAGAAGAATTTTTTGCGCCCATGATTTTGGTCGATTTTTAGCCATTTTGCCTTAGTATAGCCTTGCCTTTTTGGCCAAAAATGGGTCAATTTTTTAATGCTTTTTGTTGCACTAATGAGATGGAGATCCTTAATATAGCGTTAAAATAGCCTAGAGAGTGCCGTCAGAAGATTTAGAAAACTTTTTGGAACCCATTATTTTGGTCGATTTTTAACCAAAATGCTTTAGTATAGCCTTGCCTTTTTGGCCGAAATTGGGTCGATTTTTTATTGCTTTTTTGTTGCACAATAAGCAGGAGATCCTTAATATAGCCTTAAAATAGCCTAGAGAGTGCCATCAGAAGATTTAGAAAAATTTTTTGAATCCATGATTTTGGTCGATTTTTTGCCATTTTGCCTTAGTATAGCCTTGGTTTTTTGGCCAAAATTGGTCGATTGTGAGATGCTATTTTCTTTGCCCCAATTAGCAGAAGATCCTTAAAATAGCCTAGGAAGTGCTCTTAGAAGATTTAGAAAAATTTTTTGGAACACAAGATTTTGGTCGATTTTTAGCCATTTTGCCTTAGTATAGCCTTGCCTATTTGGCCAAAAATGGGTAGATTTTGATGTGGTCTTTTCTTTGCTCCAATGAGCAGGAGTCGGGAGATCCTTACTATAGCCTTAAAATAGCCTAAAGAGTGCTCTCAGAAGGTAGCTGATACAAGGGTAGCGAGTCTGAAGACTTTGTAAAGCGCTTCATACATCTGAATCGTTCCTGTTTGAATGCAGAGAACGTAGTCTCCAGGCGTACTACATAGTGGAGTGGAACGAACTTTAACGGTACGCAATCGCTACTGCGCGGATGTCGAGGTCTTTAAAATCAGTGGAAATCGCTTGGGAATAGAGTTTAAAAACAAACGAAAAAACCAACGTTAAAAATAGACCAGTTTCATCAGGTTCTTAATCACAGTATAAGTTTATACATAATGTACAATCTATTCATATTTATAACAAAATTCAAAAAGCAATGTCGAGCATAAAGCATTTGACATGCAAGGTTTTAAGATTGAATATCTGACTTCAAAACGACAAAACTATTTCACATCATGTATGAAACATGTGGCGTTATATTGGGCTCCTTAATCTGCTATGGATAACAAAGTAGATTTTTTATTAAAGAGAAAATTAAAAACCATAAATTGATTTAGAGTTCTTCGTATTGCTACAATAGAATTCTGCGTTGCATACGTACAGTTGACATCCGCTATCTCGACTGCCCGCTATGTCAACTGTATTTATATACGTATGCGTTGTATACGTAGGAATACAATACAAGAAATTCACTTTTCCATGCTTAACTACCAACACTTCGTCAGTACTCTGAATCAGAGGCGCTGTGTCCATATGGGACACCGGGAGATTTCCTTTCAAGTTGACTTTTAAAAAACCCATAAAAATATAAATGTGTCGCGCATTTTGCTTAATTTGTTGATCGGCGTCAACACAGAGACAGTCCAGTCCTTTGGGTCCTTATCCTGATGGAATGGCCTTAAGAATAATAATAAGCCACGGAAATAATAAAGTATGTGCGAAAATGCAGTGGAATTTACTTTTATTTTGCTGTTTTACTGAAAAGGAATGGCTCTTGCACCCATCCCATAGAAACTGTATGTTCTGGGATGAATGGGCTTCCTCTTTTTTCAAAATTTTCAAAATTTCAAAACCGGCCCTTATCTTGGAGCCGCAACGCCCCTGCTCTGCATCAGTATATACCTCACCCTGCCTCAGTATCCAGAAACAGTTTATACAATACTGTGCTGACTTGTCTCATAGCTGCTCCTCCTTATATACAATGCAGTTTGGAAGATCCTGAATCGCTTCATTTTCCGCATGATGCAATGATAAGACGCTAACGTCGTGGTTGCTTATGTTCGCAAAGCTGAAATTAGAAAAAGAAAACAGTCTTTAGTTTAAGGTTCATGGTCATACTTATTTACATCAGAACTCTAGCTTTTACCTTTGCGGCCCGCGGTTCAGACGACCATTAGTACCAGCTATAGCTAAGCATTGAACAGACAAGACGTCATGCACAGGTTTATCAATGGTTTATTAGTTTCATCTTTATGATTATACTCATTTATATCATAAGACTGGCTTTTACCTTTGCGGCCCGCGATGCAGACGATCATTACTACCAGCTAGCTAAGAATTGAATAGACAAGACGTCATTCACAGGTTTATCAATGGTTTATAAGTTTAATCTTTGTGATCATACTCATTTATATCATAAGACTAGCTTTTATCTTTGCCACCCGCGACACAGACGACCATTAGTACCAGCTAGCTAAGCATTGAACAGACAAGACTTCACCCAAAGGTTTATCAATGGTGTATTAGTTTAATCTTTATGATCATACTCATTTACATCATAAGACTAGCTTTTACCTTTGCGGCCCGCGATGCAGACGACCATTAGTACCAGCTAGCTAAGCATTGAACAGACAAGACTTCACCCAAAGGTTTATCAATGGTTTATTAGTTTAATCTTTATGATCATACTCATTTATATCATATAAGACTAGCTTTTACTTTTGCGGCCCACGATGCAGACGACCATCAGTACAAGATAGCTAAGCAATGACTAGACAAGACTTCACTCGCAGGTTTATCAATGGTTTATTAGTTTAATCTTTATGATCATACTCATTTATATCATAAGACCAGCTTTTACCTTTGCGGCCCGCGACGCAGATGACCATTAGTACAAGATAGCTAAGCAATGACTAGACAAGACTTCACTCGCAGGTTTATCAATGGTTTATTAGTTTAATCTTTATGATCATACTCATTTATATCATAAGACTAGCTTTTCTCTCTGCGGCCCGCGATGCAGACGACCATTACTACCAGCTAGCTAAGCATTGAACAGACAAGACTTCACCCAAAGGTTTATCAATGGTGTATTAGTTTAATCTTTATGATCATACTCATTTACATCATAAGACTAGCTTTTACCTTTGCGGCCCGCGATGCAGACGACCATTAGTACCAGCTAGCTAAGCATTGAACAGACAAGACTTCACCCAAAGGTTTATCAATGGTTTATTAGTTTAATCTTTATGATCATACTCATTTATATCATAAGACTAGCTTTTACTTTTGCGGCCCGCGATGCAGACGACCATCAGTACAAGATAGCTAAGCAATGACTAGACAAGACTTCACTCGCAGGTTTATCAATGGTTTATTAGTTTAATCTTTATGATCATACTCATTTATATCATAAGACTAGCTTTTACCTTTGCGGCCCGCGACGCAGATGACCATTAGTACAAGATAGCTAAGCAATGACTAGACAAGACTTCACTCGCAGGTTTATCAATGGTTTATTAGTTTAATCTTTATGATCATACTCATTTATATCATAAGACTAGCTTTTCTCTCTGCGGCCCGCGATGCAGACGACCATTACTACCAGCTAGCTAAGCATTGAACAGACAAGACTTCACCCAAAGGTTTATCAATGGTGTATTAGTTTAATCTTTATGATCATACTCATTTACATCATAAGACTAGCTTTTACCTTTGCGGCCCGCGATGCAGACGACCATTAGTACAATATAGCTAAGCAATGAATAGACAAGACTTCACTCACAGGTTTATCAATGGTTTATTAGTTTAATCTTTATGATCATACTCAACTATATCTCAAAGCTAGCTTTTGACTTTGCGACCCGCGATTCAGACGACCATTAGTACCACATAACCAAACCTTTGGATAGACAAGACCTCACTCGCTGGCTTATCAATGGTTTATTAGTCTAATCTTTATGATCATACTCATTTATATCATAAGACTAGCTTTTAACTTTGCGGCCTGCGATGCAGACGACCATAAGTACCAGATAGCTACGTCTTGGACAGACAAGACTATTTGAGATCAAGAAAAGCCCGGTAGGATTAAGGTTTAAGACTTAATCGTGAAATAATATAGTGAATATAGAAAAAAGGAAAAAATTACAAAGAAAATAATAACGTAATCAAACCTTTTCGGAAATTTTTGTTGGTAGTTTACGGAACTCCTTGCAGAGCTACAATTGCTGCTATATCCAGAGGTTCCTTCTGATAAATAGCCATAATTTACTAAGCCATCAAAGTTCGCGTTACTGTCTTTCCTCCCGTCAGAGGAAGTAGTTCTACGCCGATTCTCAAACTCAATACAAGCGACTTCACATTGGCTTTCAGTTAGCGTGGAAACACTTTGATTTCGACTTTCAGTTCGAGTTGAATCAGCCTCGTGTCTATGTTTGGTATTAGAAAGAATGGTGTTACATCGAGTAATGCCCGTTCGAGTTTTTTTATTCGGAGAGGAATCTTCGTTACCAGACTTATGATTGGTTATTTTTCCTTCTGGTAAACCCTCGCAGATAGCAGTAACCTTTCTATTGTGAATAAAGGCGATCTTGTTACTTGAACTTTCCGTGTTGATTTGTTTGTTGTGATCATCATTTATTTTATCACTTTTTGAATCAATAAACGTTGTATACTTGAAATTGCCTGGGTCTAGAAGTTCACGAGGAAAACTAACTGAAGAGGGTATGATGCTTGATATTCTTAAGCGACGGTTTCTTTCTTTTAAAGTCTTTCTCCATAGCAGAGTCAAAGCAAGACAAATCATTGCAACGATGCTTAGTGATGCTGATATTGCGATTGCCAGTGATTTATCAGAAGGTTCTAAAAGGGAAATAAGATGGATTGTAAAAACTGAAAAGGATTGGCTGCAAAGGAACAACATGTAAAGCGTCGAATATTTACTAAAACATCGTCGAACATAACTGAATAGTTGTGACTTTACTAATTGTCACTCAATAATCATGGCAGAGTTTCCATCTGCCATTTATAATCGCTATAGGTCGATAGGGTGCGCTCTTTTGAAGCGAAAAGAAGTTTGCTTCGCTTTTTTTATTCTACGAAGACGTTGAACTGAAGCAAAACAAGGAATTGATTCGGTCTTCTAAGGCCCTGGGCAAATGAACTGAACATTTCACTGAACATTTGCTGGACTTTTTCAGCCTCTTTTTCATGCAAATTATTTTGGCGCGAAATTCGAGATTTTTAATTGAAAAAAACTGAAAAAATTGCCGTATATCGGAAGAATGCTAAGTGTTTGCTCAATTGAGGGGCCAAATGACCTGAACATACCACTGAACAAATTTTGTTCACCAAACAATTTCGACTCCAATCAAACATTCACTGAACAATGTTTAGTGACTGAGCAAGGTGACCAAATGAACTGGATTTTTCACTGAACTTCAATTTTCAGTTCATTTGTCCAGAGCCTAATTTTCTGACTTTCCATGCGCAACTGCATGTTTCAGAAAGTTTTTAAAACACATGCAATTAATGAAAATTTTAATCCAAACAATGATAAATCTTGACACCAATCTAAACCTCTCCCACCATTTTGGCGCACAAATCTGACTCAATCTAGTCCTAAATTATCACACGACCTAAAGAGGCACCAAGAAACAACAACGAAAAACCGAATCAATTCCTAAAGAACACTAAATTTCTTTTACTTGGCTAAGAAATAAAAGTGTATTGCTACGAAAAAAAATTCCTCTTGCTTCAGTCGGGGAAAGAGAACTGCAATGAAAAGAAATTTACGATGCCGAACCAAACTTTTGCTTCGCTCAAGAGAACACACTCATAATATTAGACTTGTTACATTACTCGCTCTTTCGGAAACAGCTACTAACAACTACAATAACATAATTGCTGTTTCCTCAGAGGGCAGTAGTTGGAGAGGGGGTCGTGTGAGTGTGGAGGAGCGTAGACTACGACGAATGTAATAGGTCTATCATAATGTTTCCAACGCAAGGTGTTAAGTTAAGTGATAATAATAATGCTAATTCGACCAGATGGTAACCCACCTCGCTTCATCTTTTTACCAATGTTTCCTAGGTGAAGAAAAAAGATATTAGTTGATGTATCGGTGATGTTTTTTGGAATTGGGTACGAAACACAGAGCAAAGCTCTTTGATAATCATGAACATAACCTCTACTTTTTGAATCATATGATGATGATAGTTTCATATGGAACTCTGTTCGCTTTACAAAGCGAAGTTGCCCACGAAGCCGAAAGTTCCACAATTCACACTAGAATGCACGCTCCTCCACAGCGTCCTTATTTGAACTCGGCAGTCACTATTTCCGACGCATGCGCAAAAACCAATAAGCGACGTTTCATCTTTCTTCCTACTGTTTCCTTAGCTCAGTTCTAGAAAGGCGCTGCGGAGGAGCGTGCTCTAGAATGTTCCCAAGAGGCATGTTTAGTATGGGAACTGAGGTCGCATACGTACTATTAAACACTGACCGTCAAACATTTGGAGTTTGTTAGTCACACAAAATATTTTACTGATTGACCACATTACAAAGCACTGCTCATCAATTATCTTTGCTTGAGACGAGCAAAGAATGTTATTGAAGTTTTCCAAAAAACATATCCAAACACACCATATTAGACATGATAGCCACCACTTATCATAACAAGCCTTTGATATTGTCATAATAAGTGGTGACTATCATCTCTAATGCGGTGTTGGAAACAGCCTTGATAAGTCCGAATATATTAACTTTATATCCAAACACATTTGGCTCAGCTTTGCTTGTTAAGCAACGGGTTTGTTGCGTGGCCAAGCGATCAAACATTGCTAGTAAAGCAAATTCAATTGTTTAACCAGTATGTTTGATTGTTTGGCAAGGCCCTAGTGTAAGCTAATGTCGACCTACGATCCGATAAAACTGACGCCAACTAGTTGTAACTGCCAACTTATGTTGACATGTCGACAACCAGCCAGAACTTTCTGGATACCGTTGATAGCAGTCGAAAGAGTGCTCAGGTCGACTGCGACTGGTTCAAATAGGGTTACCTCAATCAGGCTGATGTCAGTCGACAATACGATAGAACAAGCGCCAACTAGTTGTAACTGCCAACTTATGTTGACATGTCGACAACTAGTCAGGACTTTCTGGATACCGTTGATAGCAGTCGAAAGAGTGCTCAGGTCGACTGCGACTGGTACAAATAGGGTTACCTTAATCAGGCTGATGTCAGTCGACAATACGATAGAACAAGCGCCAACTAGTTGCAACTGCCAACTTATGTTGACATGTCGACAACTAGTCAGGACTTTCTGGATACCGTTGATAGCAGTCGAAAGAGTGCTCAGGTCGACTGCGACTGGTACAAATAGGGTTACCTTAATCAGGCTGATGTCGGTCGACAATACGATAGAACAAGCGCCAACTAGTTGCAACTGCCAACTTATGTTGACATGTCGACAACTTGACAGAACTTTCTGGATACCGTTGATAGCAGTCGAAAGAGTGCTCAGGTCGACTGCGACTGGTACAAATAGGGTTACCTTAATCAGGCTGATGTCAGTCGACAATACGATAGAACAAGCGCCAACTAGTTGCAACTGCCAACTTATGTTGACATGTCGACAACTTGACAGAACTTTCTGGATACCGTTGATAGCAGTCGAAAGAGTGCTCAGGTCGACTGCGACTGGTACAAATAGGGTTACCTTAATCAGGCTGATGTCAGTCGACAATACGATAGAACAAGCGCCAACTAGTTGCAACTGCCAACTTATGTTGACATGTCGACAACTAGTCAGGACTTTCTGGATACCGTTGATAGCAGTCGAAAGAGTGCTCAGGTCGACTGCGACTGGTACAAATAGGGTTACCTTAATCAGGCTGATGTCGGTCGACAATACGATAGAACAAGCGCCAACTAGTTGCAACTGCCAACTTATGTTGACATGTCGACAACTAGTCAGGACTTTCTGGATACCGTTGATAGCAGTCGAAAGAGTGCTCAGGTCGACTGCGACTGGTACAAATAGGGTTACCTTAATCAGGCTGATGTCGGTCGACAATACGATAGAACAAGCGCCAACTAGTTGCAACTGCCAACTTATGTTGACATGTCGACAACTTGAGAGAACTTTCTGGATACCGTTGATAGCAGTCGAAAGAGTGCTCAGGTCGACTGCGACTGGTACAAATAGGGTTACCTTAATCAGGCTGATGTCAGTCGACAATACGATAGAACAAGCGCCAACTAGTTGCAACTGCCAACTTATGTTGACATGTCGACAACTTGACAGAACTTTCTGGATACCGTTGATAGCAGTCGAAAGAGTGCTCAGGTCGACTGCGACTGGTACAAATAGGGTTACCTTAATCAGGCTGATGTCGGTCGACAATACGATAGAACAAGCGCCAACTAGTTGCAACTGCCAACTTATGTTGACATGTCGACAACTAGTCAGGACTTTCTGGATACCGTTGATAGCAGTCGAAAGAGTGCTCAGGTCGACTGCGACTGGTACAAATAGGGTTACCTTAATCAGGCTGATGTCAGTCGACAATACGATAGAACAAGCGCCAACTAGTTGCAACTGCCAACTTATGTTGACATGTCGACAACTAGTCAGGACTTTCTGGATACCGTTGATAGCAGTCGAAAGAGTGCTCAGGTCGACTGCGACTGGTACAAATAGGGTTACCTTAATCAGGCTGATGTCAGTCGACAATACGATAGAACAAGCGCCAACTAGTTGCAACTGCCAACTTATGTTGACATGTCGACAACTTGACAGAACTTTCTGGATACCGTTGATAGCAGTCGAAAGAGTGCTCAGGTCGACTGCGACTGGTACAAATAGGGTTACCTTAATCAGGCTGATGTCAGTCGACAATACGATAGAACAAGCGCCAACTAGTTGCAACTGCCAACTTATGTTGACATGTCGACAACTTGACAGAACTTTCTGGATACCGTTGATAGCAGTCGAAAGAGTGCTCAGGTCGACTGCGACTGGTACAAATAGGGTTACCTTAATCAGGCTGATGTCAGTCGACAATACGATAGAACAAGCGCCAACTAGTTGCAACTGCCAACTTATGTTGACATGTCGACAACTTGACAGAACTTTCTGGATACCGTTGATAGCAGTCGAAAGAGTGCTCAGGTCGACTGCGACTGGTACAAATAGGGTTACCTTAATCAGGCTGATGTCAGTCGACAATACGATAGAACAAGCGCCAACTAGTTGCAACTGCCAACTTATGTTGACATGTCGACAACTTGACAGAACTTTCTGGATACCGTTGATAGCAGTCGAAAGAGTGCTCAGGTCGACTGCGACTGGTACAAATAGGGTTACCTTAATCAGGCTGATGTCAGTCGACAATACGATAGAACAAGCGCCAACTAGTTGCAACTGCCAACTTATGTTGACATGTCGACAACTTGACAGAACTTTCTGGATACCGTTGATAGCAGTCGAAAGAGTGCTCAGGTCGACTGCGACTGGTACAAATAGGGTTACCTTAATCAGGCTGATGTCAGTCGACAATACGATAGAACAAGCGCCAACTAGTTGCAACTGCCAACTTATGTTGACATGTCGACAACTTGACAGAACTTTCTGGATACCGTTGATAGCAGTCGAAAGAGTGCTCAGGTCGACTGCGACTGGTACAAATAGGGTTACCTTAATCAGGCTGATGTCAGTCGACAATACGATAGAACAAGCGCCAACTAGTTGCAACTGCCAACTTATGTTGACATGTCGACAACTTGACAGAACTTTCTGGATACCGTTGATAGCAGTCGAAAGAGTGCTCAGGTCGACTGCGACTGGTACAAATAGGGTTACCTTAATCAGGCTGATGTCAGTCGACAATACGATAGAACAAGCGCCAACTAGTTGCAACTGCCAACTTATGTTGACATGTCGACAACTTGACAGAACTTTCTGGATACCGTTGATAGCAGTCGAAAGAGTGCTCAGGTCGACCGCGACTGACGGGAATCAGTTGTCAGCTAATCGCAGAAGTTGAACACGCTCAATTTTCTGGAACTGTGCGCTAACTGGTTTCCGTCAAAAAGGAACAAGATGTCAACTATTTGCAAAAGCAAATTTGCAGCTGGCAACTATTCGTTTCGACAGGTCAAATAGGTTCCGAAAAATCACCGCTTAGCAGTCAGCAACTAGTCGGCAACTGTGCGCAATGTCGTTGTGAGCCTGGCCTTAGTTAGCTCATCATACTGAGCACTGCATAACATATAACCAAGTGACGTAGGTTACCTATAGTCAAGGCTTAACATGAGTGCAATGGACTTAAAACTGGACCATTTGTCAAACCCTTGATAGCGTCTATACTTTGTAACACGCCCGGATAATTAATAGATAATTAATATTCATAGATACCTGACGAGCTGTTATTATTTTGCACATTTGAAGACGATGCTGAAATGTAGTATACATCAGTTACAGGTGATGGTACGATATCTTGCGTGTGGACATGGGTTTCAACTTCTGATTGACCAGGAGACTTGACAGTTGAAATCTTCGTGTTACTCATACCATTATTGCAACAGGTTGTGCGAGGCATAGAAGCGAGACTTGGGGTCGAAGATAAGATAGAATCATGAAGCTGAGTTTGTAGTCTCGTGATTGTCTCTTCTCGGGTTTGCAGGGTAGAGCCTGTGAGAACAAGTTAAACAGAGATAATAACAATTTTTATAAAATACAGTTTCCTGTAGACTGATTACCTGAGTCGTAGTTTCGCTATTGAATTGAATTGCTGGATGCTCATACTACAGTTTTTTCATCTTAAGTTTATTATTAGTCCCAGTTTGAGCGATCTCCTTTTAGTGCTAGCCTCGGTCTCATGAGCGATAGCTGGGACTCAGGTAATCAGTCTAAGTTTCCCGCAGTACATTTGCGAACATTTGTTACATATAACATCATATGTTAATTGTATCTTGAAGAAAACCAATCCGTGTACTGTATTGCTTCGTAGCCTTTCCCAAACTTCAGGTAGGCACAGGCCGTTGAGACGCTTTGCCGGAGTTACGCTGTGCCGAAGAAATAACATGAGGCACGGCAGTGGCAAAACGTTTGAATCAATCAGCGGAGCGGTTGTAACTCACAGAACTAAAATCCAAGCACGGTCAGCTTTACGAACCGCACGGGAGCGGAACAACAGTACAAAGGCATTGATCAAGACGTCGGGACGCTGTCTTGCCAGAACTTGTGCAAGTCTGACGGATTGAATTTGCAACAAGAGAAAACATTGAAAATGGGCACGGCAAGACGTCCGAATCAATAGTCACGCCAAGTGTCGTGCCTGTTCAATATTGGAATATTGCTGGCACGACACGACTCTTAAACGACATCTTAGCTAGGCCTTAATCTAATTCTCAGCATTGGATACCAAGTACATACCTGTATTCCGTATTCTAGACTCACTTGTCAGCATTGCGTTACTGCTATAGCCAATAACCGGTGATAGGCTGAACGCACTGCTCCTCTGTCTCCCCGTCGAATGAACTGCAAATTTTGTAGGCTCAGAGGTTGAAGATGTAAGTAGAAATTCAATGCTTGGTAGTCCGCCAATCTGAGATGTTTTCTCTGTGTTTGTCTTCATAGAAGATACAGAAATCCCTGCATAGCTTTTTACAAGTGTGGAACCTAAAGATAGGAAAACATCATATTATACTTTGTATCGTTCCAGCTCTACTCCCGTTTTACTTTCAGACCCTAAACCTCGTTGATTCTCTTGTCTCACACTCCCAGTACGAATCCCACCGGTTATTGCATGCCACTTGTGGAAATGTCAAACGGCCTTGGGCTGTATGTCTTGGAGAGTGACCCAGCGATTTCATTGAGGTCTATTGCTCAGTTTGAACGTTATTGGTTCCTTGGTCACGCAGTTGAATTTCATCCATTGTGGTATCCCACTTGTGGAAAATGTATGGTGCTAAAGAAGGCTCAACATAGCCGAAACACAAAAGTCAAACGGGAGGAGAGCTTTGAGCTGTATGACTTAGAGAGTTACTCAGCGAGTTTATTTAGCTCCAAAGCTAAGTGGAAACGTCGTAGGCTTTCTTGTAATGCATCCACGATTCGAATTTCATCTATTGTGGTTTGTCCCATTGCAGTCACGGTTCCAATCACATCTATTTTGGTATGCCACTCGTGCAAAAGCGTACAATGTAAAAAATATAACAATATGTTATTATAATATAAAAAATATATTATGTACTGCTACTATTCACCTAATACTTCTATTGTGTAGGAAGGCTTCAGCAGTATTTCTTCGCAATGTTCTCCTGTGTACGGGGATATACACTGACAAGTTGCAGAGCCACTTATTACAGAGCATGTACCATTGTTTTTGCAGACCACTGTCGAGCATAGATCAACAAATATCTCACATCGATGCCCTGTGTATTCTGCAGTGCAGCTGCATGTGAAACCAGTAGAGGTGACCTTGAATTGTCGAAAACAATAACAATCATTAGAGTAGGCCTAAGCTCTGTTAGGTTGCAAAGTTTCTAAGGCCGGGTTCTAAGGAGCTTTCTCGCTTACACTGGAACCTGAAGTAACGAGCAGCTTCACACAACGGATACCCCCAAATAGCTGCAAAAAATCCCGGGGGGTATACCGTATGGTAGCATACTTAAAATAATTTTGGTTCATGTATATACCGCCCATATGGAAGAGTGTTTGCCCTGAAATTCTCTGAACATGGGTATGATTTTAGCCCAGTCCCCATATAACAGGGTGGGAAATTAAAGAAAACTAAAAAATATCACCTTATTTGAGCCCGAATAGTGTTGATATTGCGTTGAAGATGTTCGCAGAGCAATTTCAAGCAGTGATTTGGCCTAGAAAGCCTTACCACTCTCATATTGCGCTTGTTATTTTCCATAATATAGGGTCTGTGTCTATATTGTGTGGGTGAGTTTTTTAGATCTCAGCGGGACATCCCCGTCAATCCCGGTCCATCCATAGGCCATGTATCCCTAAACAAACCGGCAGGAAATATTGTCGTCCAAGGCTCATTTTTTGTAATAACAAACTTAAAGCGGACCCCTCTACAAAAGACATAAGGACAATAACACGTTTCCATTATATTGAGGTTCCAATGCACTCACTTTCAATACCGAGTTTCGACTTTTTTGAGAAAGAGATAGAACAAACAATGCAGCAACACCAAGTTAAGAAGAGTCGCCTAACTGGCAGGTCTCGAACGTGATACCATAAACCGAGGCCGGCCATGAAAAAAAAGATACCTAGCAGCGAGAACGAAAATCAGAGACAGGTTTGTAGACGATTTATTCACAGCAAAGGGGACTTCTTAAATGCTTCTTTTAAAGCACATGTCTACTTTCACAATTGGCAGAACTATTGTACGTTTATTGCATCGAAAATGGGAAATTTTCTTCTTTGATTAGAAAGTAACTTCACTTACTTGACACGAAGCTCCGTTTTTGCAAGGGTTGCTCGTACAGGCTGTTATTCCTGAAAAAAGAAGAGGAAATGACCATTGGTCTAGTCACACGAGTCGCACTATTCGCTAAAACAGAAACCAACAATTACTCGAAAAACCACAACAACCTGAGTGCTGTTTGCGTCATTGTGCTCCGAGGATAGACTCGTTGAATAAGCCCCACTCTTTGTAAACAGCAACGGCAGTCTTTGGCAACAGCAACAACTATTTACTTAAAAATATTGAATTGGATGGCCTAATGCTCAGAGTGGCCTATCGAAAAAAGACTGGCCTAAGGAGCGAATAATACGACACATGGAATAAGTCTACTCTAAGGAGTTCTGTATGTTGTTGTAGTTGTTAGTAGACTTATTACCTGAGTCCCCGGTATCACTCATGAGACCGAGGATAACACTATAATGAGATCGCTCAAACTGGGTGTCGTGGTTTCGGGGTGTTGGAGGAGCCGAAACTCATGCAATGAGTCTAAGTTGTTAGAAGCTGTTTCCGTAAAAAGTAGGAGGAAGGTACTATGTCTAAATGACCGCCAACTGATTTTGGTTCTGGTAGCTACGCGCCACAAAATTGCAAACACATTGCCTTTATGTGCCTTCAAAACTACCCGAAAATTCTCTTGACGCGAGGTAGCTGCTTCTGTCAGAAGTTCCTGTGCCCCCGTCACCAATTACCATAGCACGGCAAGAGGGAAAACAACTTGTGGGCCGGTGTGTGGTCAAAGTTAAAAAAATTAAACAAACATGAAACTGAAAATAACTTACTGGTTTCACATTTTCTTCCAGTGAATTCGGAGCTGCAAAAACACAAAAACTTTCTTGGTGCAGGGCGATTAATGCATGTACCAGAATTAAGACAAGGAGTTCTCATGCCACAATAATCAAGCTCTATATAAAAATAAAATGATATATAAAGGTCTGTTTTTGAAGTTGATACTCTGACGAATATTCGAAAATAGCTTTTGATAATGTCCAGAGATGGTTTTGCTCTTTAGATGATTTTGCGCAATTACAAAATGTTTTTGCTATCCATCGCTTACAATAACAACAGTTTTGCTATACTAATATTACTTTTTTCTTAAGATAATTGATCCAGAAAATGTATATAAAATTCTTTCCAAACTACACCAACCTGTGTCGCAATTGATTCCTCCCCATCCGCTGTCACATACGCAGTCACCAGGCATGGTACAAGTTCCATTCTGACATCCAGCTCTTGTAATGCAGACTGAACACAAATCTCCAGTCCAACCGCTGTGACATCTACAAAAAATTATGGAAATTTAAAGTATGTCGCGTATAATAACTCTTAGGTGCCTAATCGCCGCATCCGCTTATTAACGTTTTGAAACATTTCCAACCCCCCGCTCTTATAAGGACCCCACACTTATTCAGATTTACATCAATTTTAACTTATTTCTCTTAAACCTTCTCTGTACGAATTTTCGCTTGTACACTATATTTTTGTTAAACGCTATGGATTGCAGTAGCCTATAAGTACTACATGGCAAGTCGCACTGCATTTCTACAGTTTTCTGACAAAGTTCGCTTAACAAGTTCCGATCCCCCCGTTATTCCGACCCCCGTCAACTAGATCCTGGATGGAGTTCCAACCCCCCGCCTATTCCAACCCCACCAGCAATTAGGCACCTAAAAGAAGATGTATAAGAAACTAAAGAATTTGCTCAGCAATGAAAGTTCTTAAAATTTTCAGATTTCGAGTGCTGAAAGTTCCTTACGACTTTTCTGCATATCTATATTGGTAACATGATAATTTTATTTTAATGATGTTTTAGACCTATTTAACAATTGTCTCTAAATGCTTGTGGCCTTCCAATTTGTCTGTCTTTCGCAAAAATACCAGGCATGCATGCATACGCAATTATTCCAAGGGTTCTTCCTTGGAATAATTCAATTCAATTCAATTCAATTTCATTCAATTTCATTCAATTTCATAATTGGATCGGCTCGTGGGGTAAAAATTATTCAATTGCAGGCAAAATGTGGAAATAACAAATTTTTTTACATACCTGCATACGTTTGGTAAGATGCAAAGTCCATTTGTGCAAGCAGGATTACAGATGGCTAAAATAACAATATTAAATTGATACACGATGCATTTTCAAATAAGGACAACAGTTCTCTTTCTCATTCCCTCTTCCATTCCTATTCCAGTTCCATAGCCACTTTCCATTCCCACAATAATTTCCGTTCCTGTTCCCATTCCTTTTGCCATTCCTATTGATATTCCCGCTCCCATTGTCTTTTCCATTTCCACAGCCATTACCGTTCCGTTTTTCTGTTCCCATTCCCTGTCCCGTTCCAGTTTCCATTCTCATTTCTGTTCCAATTCCCGTTCCCTTTCACACGTTTCACGTTCAGATTCCAATTCCTGATCCCGTCCCAACTGCCATTTTCCATTCCGACTGCCCTTCCCGTTCCTAATTCGATTCCCGTTCACGTTCAAATTCTCATTCCTATTCACGTTTTTTGCAATCTATCTTTGAATGCAATACCCTTACGCCTTGGAAATGATTCCAACCTTTGTGGCAGAAAACTGAAAACAACGTTTCGTGTACAGGATCGATATACAAAAAATTTCCAAGTCAGCAAATTTGGGCACTATATTCTACTTATCTCCTATCACCTTAATTAAAATCATTTCATCACATATTCGTTGCTCCTTATTTTCTTCATGAATGCCGACCGCGCTACACCTTAAGAGTTACTTATTATTATTCTGGATAGTCTTGAATTAGCTATAGAATCAAATATAGAGAAGGAGTGAGTGGCCAGGCGACTGAAGTTAAGCTTGTCCGTGTGAGTTCAAAATCTGGATGGGTGACTTTCCTGGCCGATGATGAACTAATTCACTCCCCTATCTTTCGGAAGGGACGTTAAATTAGGAATCCATGCCATGATGCGACATGCATAGTAGTCTATCCTCACCGAATCCTATTCTCTTCCTTTCAATTGGCTAAGATATGGAGAGTGCAAAGGAGGCTTCGCTGTTTGAAAGATAGAGAGTTGGCGAGACCGTCGCTGCGGGAGGAGTGGAGGGGCAGCTTATCTTATATTGCGAGCTGCTAAAGAAGGATGGCTATATTACATGCATCGAGTTTTCTAACCCAAAAAATCTCCTTAGGAGGTCATTGCCTTGCTGAATGTATCCCCAGTGGGTCTTTAGATTGTCTTATCTTAGCCTCGTTACAAATTCAGAGATTTGCATCCGGTGAGAATAGTAGACCTAAATTAGCAGAAAAAACTATAAATAAAAGCCTACTCGAAATAAAACAACAACAATCAAGAATAACGACAATATACCTGTTCTACAATATGTGCTTGGATCAATCCAGCCATCCAAGCATATTCTTCTACCCACGGAATCACATCTGTAGTGACCATGTTCATCATGCCTCTCTTTACAATACGAAGTGCAATTCACCCCATAGTAGTAGGTACCACATTTTATCCGGTATCGAAATTGCAGAAATGATACAGGGCCAGTAGCATTCAACATGTGCCAACTTGAACTGGGTTTCTTACTGCCAACGACGCTGAAAGTTTGAATTATATTGCCTACAATAAATGAAAAACTGTTATAAATTAGATGCACGGTGCTTGGTTTCTAAGAAGAACGATGCAAATACCTTTGGGCAGAGTTGTTTACAAACGATGAGGTTTTGAGAAGATCAGGAGTGGGGAGATGCTTAATCGTGTCCATTCGAAAACTTCAACTTCAGACAACGTTCACACGAGCAAAAATGGATCGGATCTTAAGTGGACTCTATATTGGTACGGATAGGCCTTGCGTTTACACACAGTTTCAATAGACCCGATTCATTTCTGATCCGCCAACCGACCTACTTTTGAATAGCATTGAAAAGCGTTCCAGTTTAGATCCCATACTTGTGCATCGTCTAAAAGTAAACAGGTGGATCCGACCCAAAACTGGCTCTCTTCGAATGTATATTACCTGAGTCCCATCGCTCATGCGACCAAGGCAAACACAAAAATGAGCGTGTCGTTGTGGTGGATAAGCGAAACCTAACGACTCAAGCAATAAGTCTAAATGTATCATAGTAAATTACTGAAGAAATATTCAGTAACCACGCATGCATCAATCGCTGGACCCAAAAAAGGACCGGACTCGTGCCTCGTGTAAACGGAATGCCTATTCGTGCCAAAACTAGAACTTCTGGATCCGATCCACTTTAGATCCGATCCATTTTCTCTCGTGTAAACGCAGCTTCAGTTTCTGGGCCATGTCATGAGGAAAGAAGAACTTAAAAATCTAATATACACAGGAAAGGTTGAAGGAAAGCGGAGCAGAGGACGGCAAAGGTTAATTTATGCATGCAGTGTAAAGTGACCCGACGAGGTTTGAACCCACGATCTCACGATCACGACCCGAACGCCTTGAGCACTCGGCCACGCCACCCCATCTCTGTGTGTCGGGCGTCTGGGGCGAGTTTGAATGGCAATCTATGATGGTAGGTTCAATTGCCACAGGTCATAGACTGAGACTCATCCTGAAGAGTGAGAAGAGTGGCCGAAAAGTTTGTTTGTGTTCTTCCAAATTGACTTATTCTTTGGAAATACTTTGTCATTTGACGTGTGCCTCCACATAGTGCATGAGAAGCGAGTTCAAACCAAAAGGGACACATTTCAGGACATGACAAATTTGTCGCTTTGTTTGCCTTATGGCCATACTAAAAGGTTTCTCTTGAGGCCATCCCATGAACAGTCACTAACCTGAGGACATGTAACGTGCATTTTTCAAGGTTCTAAATGACACTTTTCAAAAATTACCCAATACTTCGAGCCTTCTTCCCCGTAGGGCTCACATTGCTTCACCCTCCCTGCATAAGGGCCTCATCTCACCAAATTCTTACGGGTCTCCTAGCGTCTCCGTCACACCAATGGTTGAAACGTATCAGAAATATCTAACGTGAAAAAAACGAGTTATTTCTGAGAGACATGATTCATACATAATCTGTGGTTTTTTCTTCTCTTTTCATAACGTTGCCCTTTCGTTGTCGAATTTTAGAGCTTCATTTCCCTTCATCTGAAAGGAATTCTATCGCCTACTTGCGCATCGCGCCAAAGAACTTTCAATTCAAGATGGGATTTTTTCTTTTTTTGGCGACCGATTTTGTAAACGAGGTGTTTCGTTGGATGGCATTGGAATTGGCAAAAACGAGAAAAATCTTAAGTAGCTAACGAAAGTAGCCACATAGTTTTCGACTCCAAAAAGCATCCTGACATTTTTACCAGTCATTGATGTGATGGTCAGTTGATGTGATCATTGTAAATTAATCCCTATAAGAACCGCGTAGGGTTTTTATCAATGGATCCTCGCTTTTTAAAGCAGACGAAATCGAATCTTGCACTATTTCAATGTTTTAACTGCTTGTGTTAATGGTTTACAAAAAATAAAAACGTCTCGCACATTGGAACGAAAACGAGCTGACACCCTGGGTCTAGGCTACTTGGGTGAGTACAATTGATAAAACGCTTCCAAGTATCATAAAGAAAACATCAGACAAAAATCTGTTACAGTGGGGAGAACACAGGTGGTGGGGAGAACTTATGAAGTGTAATCAAGGCCAAAATTGACATTGCATTCTGAATAGACAATCATGCACTTATTTTGCTATCGTGTACTTTACAATCATGCACTTTCCATTCATGTACTTTGTAATCATGCACTTTCTTATCCATTCATGTACTTTGCAATCATGTACTTAGTAATCATGCACTTTACAATCATACACTTTGCAATCATGTACTTTGTAATCATGTACTTTGTATTCATGTACTTTGTAATCATGTACTTTGTATTCATGCACTTTGTAATTGTGTACTTTGCAATCATGTACTTTACATTCATGCACTCTTGAATCATGTACTTTGTATTGTAATCGTGTACTCTGCGATCCTGAATAACTCAGTAGAAGGACACCAAATCTATGTATCGAAATCACTCAACCCCAAGGTGAAAGTCAACGCAGCCGTCGTTTAATCCATTTTGGCCTCAATAACACCGTGCAGTGTAATCAAGGCCAAAATCAATTAACAGATTAAAATAATAAACTCAACGAAGCCGTGGCCCAAACAGCGCGGCCATGGCCGCATAGCCAATGAATGGCAAATAGATACCCGACACCGAAATTCAAAACTCTGTGGGTTCTGTGGTTGGTTCGTTGTTTCTGTGACCTTCTTGAACTTTATCATGAGTTTTCTTTGTCTTGCAGAATTTCCTTTTCTATTCTCAGATTGCACAAACAGACGGGTCGAAGGAAACATTTTTTTTAGAGTGAATACAAAATCATATTTTCATTATATTTTGATTATCATTTAAATTGAAGATATAGTTTTCCAAGCATTTTGAACATTGAAGCTCAAACTCTGCTATTATTTATATATATATCGTTTTGCGGTATTATAAATGTCAGTTCTCCAAAGAGGATGGATGAAATTTGACCCTGCTGTGCGCTTAGAAGAAAATGATTTTGAAATTGAATAGAACATTTGACATTTCTGTTAAATAAGATGGAAGACAGTGGCGAAGAGAAGTATATTCAAGCTTCCAACCTTATCGCCAAAGCGTTGCATATTTTGCAACCGAATAGTTTGGATGACAACTTGCCAGCTGTATCAGTCGCAAACAGCACGAGTCGCAGCTCAAACTCTGCAAATCAGACGAATACCATCACCACAAGCAACCTAACCAACGTACCAGGTTCCTCATCATCATCTGCAAGTTTTTCAGCCACAAGACGCCAAACTGCAAGTGAAGAGCTGAGAGCAGCATTTGCTCCCTACAGCCGACAGGCGTACCAGTTTGCCAGATTTGGAAGGAGTGGCCGGTCTTCTTCCTTTAACGGGCCGTCGACAAAAGAAATTCACACTTAACTAACACGTGGACGCACAGGTTTTGCCTCATACCATTTAAAGATCAGTTGTACACACCATCTCTGACGGACAAAGATTCGTGGAAAGAAGGCGGTCTTGGAGAAAAAGTGATTACTTTTAATAAGAATGGTGATCATAGGCATATCAGAGAGACTCTAGAAAACGCCTACTGTAAATTAAAAGATGCCGGAGGATTTATGCTTTTACGATCTGGGATGAGGAGAAGTGGCGGAGCAGCTTGCTTGGAAACCATCTCAGTGCCCTTTGGTGGATACACCGTTCCATACCTTAAACATGACTCCCCTCTTAGAAGCGCTATGTGTTACATAAGACCATTGCAAAGAGACTTGTCTTTAATGCCTGTTCATGTAGCAAGACACGGTGAAAGTGCTTCGGCTGCAAGAAGAGTGAGTAGCTACTTTTTCCATACATTGTTTTTCAGGTTGGCCGGAGGAATGTTTATCCCGACAACAAGCTAGCTATATACCGTAAATCCTCTATACCTTTTTCCATATAAGAAACATGTTTATAAAAAAACCAAAACTGATATATCCCATCAACAAAATATACTAAGTACCCCCACATGTTCCTCTATTAGTCAAATAAATCTAGCCTCAAAATAAATGGGGGAAGATTTTTATTGTTTTCAGCACTATTGGAAACCCCACTAAGCAATGTCAGACCCCCTTTCTGACCCACAAAATATTTAAAGAATACAGTCATTAATTGCAGATAATGAATTCTCTTTATAGATGCCAACCGTTCAGTGCTTAAAGTGTGATCAAGTAGTGGACATAGACCTCATGGATGACCATATCAAAAAAATGCACCCAAAGACAACAAAGTATGTTCTTGTTTTGTGTCTTTGTTTTGTATGTTTTCATAACATTTATTTTCTTGTTTCTGAATGCTTTCATGTGAATAAGCTTTGTAAGTATACACGTTTTTTGTATAGAAACCTAGCAAAAGCCTCACTAGTCAAAGTTTCTTAAATTTTCTATTGTTTTCTATTGTTTTGATAAACAAAAGAACAAAATATCTATTATGATTGTGATTGTGATAACGGTAAAGGTAAAGGTCATGGCTTTTATATAGCGCCGTTATCTATAACTGGACATACGACATACTTTACAACTATTTACCCCCTTACCTCAGGCCATTTTTTTTTCATTTTCCATAAGAAGGTAAGAAGTTTCTTATAAAAAAACGTTTATTTAGTATGTTTTCTCAATTTATGTATGTTTTCATATGATTCGAATGTTTTTTTTGTTATTTGCTATGTTTTTTGTTTATGTTTTAACTGGTAAAACATATTTCTTAAAATAAGCTTGGATGTGAGGATATCAGCCCATGTTTGATGTTTGTATCTTGCTTGCTTAAATTTCAGTGACTTAGAAACGCTGGACAGATATTTTGAGGAAAATATTAATCATTCTGAGAGTGCTGTTGATTTGTCACTGGTATCAACAATGACCACCAGTCCTGCAGAACAGGTAGGAAAATACGTTGTGTCAATGTCGTGTCATTGTTTGTAATTGCTTATAAGAACACAAAACGAACGAAACTTTATTGTCTTAAATCACGGCTGCCTGAGCTCATTGAGATTTGTCTCATTTTCTAGGTATTTTGTGCCTCTGCAACCGCAGCTGGCAATAATCTAGAAGTTCAAGATGATTCAGTCTCGCAGCTGAAAGACATGTTCCCAGCCAGAAGTGTTCTCGAGTTGGAGGAGGTTTTATCAACCAGCGGAACTCTAGAATCAGCTGTCGATGGTCTGCTGGCAGCTGACTCAAACAATTCAACCCCCCATTCAACCCACTGTGTTGATTCATATGGTAAACTTTCTCTTTCTTCTCTCCTTTAATGCCAAGCAAGGCTGGAAAAAACGGCTATTCGGCAAAAAAAGGAAATAGCGAAATAACGGAATAATCTCACTTCTTTGGGTCTCAAATATGGTAAAAGTAAAAAGAATTACGAAAACACGTAATTTACAAACAAAAGTCAAATAACAACATTACTAGAATAGAGACACTTAAAGACAAAAGAGACAATAAGGTGCCCTTTTTTCATCGGGTACCCGGAACTTTGGCGAAGCCATACAACATAAGAATATGAACATCGATGTGTTTTGAAGTTCAAATCTTCTGCAAAAAGGGTAGGGTTACGGTGTGTTCTATCATTGCTGTAAGTTGTGCAGTGAATTGAAGAAATGCATTGCAAGCATGTGAATTGCAATTTGCATGCATTGAAGCAATAAATTGCATGCAGTAAATTGAAGCAAAAATCAAAGATGTGTTTTGTTGCATTTCGTTAGATTACTGATCGACCATTTTTCATTTTCTAGATGTTGATGGCGTCGATTTCGACGTAGAGGATTATTTTGAAAAGAAACTCCAAGGAATATCACAATTTCTATGTGTTGATCGTACGAATCTATGGCAACAGGCATTTGGCTTTTACAAAAAAACTTGTGACTTTGGAAAACCTTTCAGAGTTACATTTAATGGAGAGGATGGGATTGATGCGGGAGGACCAAGAAAAGAGTTCTTTCAGTGTTTAGCAAACCAGATTGGTAGTCCAGAAACGGGCCTATTTGAAGGCAGCAAAGATTCATTACTTCCAGCCATGAAAGGCAGTAGTCTCAGATTGGGACATATGAAAACTGTAGGAAAAATCTTTGCACATTCCGTCGCAAACGGTGGTATAGGTCAGTTATATTCGTTAGTTCTCGTTTTTTTCTTAGATATATTAATCTCAGACAAAAGTCAATGAGACTTTCATAAATAATCATAATTTTGTAAAATGACAACCTTTAAATACTCTGTGCACAGAATAGGAAGAACATGAATTCTCCCCGACCCAAATCCAATGTTGGATTTTTGTTTCGTTTACAGATAGTCCTTTACATTTAGCTGTTTTTCTTTTTTACGACAACAACATTCATTTGGGGGAGGGGGAACGTTTTGCGGCAAGAAGCGTAATAGCTATAGTAATAGCCAATTTATGGATATTTAACTGTTTATTTTTCTGTCTCTCGATCTGCCGTTTTGTGTCGTTCCTCGCAATTTATCCTTATAGCTATGGCACTCGTTTTACTAATCTTACGCGTATGTGGTAAGAACCAAGGGTCTCGTAGTATTGTTGCTCTAGAAAATAGTCTTGCTCTCAGCTAGTAGCCTTTGTAGTACAACTACGAATTTCATTGAAACAAGATTTTTCTTCATAGGTTTTCCTTTTCTAGCTGGACCCATTTATGAGTTCATTGTTAAGGAGAATGCCGAAGATGCTCTACCACTTTGCTCAATCGATATGGTACCTGAACACGAAGCTAGGGAAACAATTCAACAGGTTCGCTTTTTCTTGATCATTTACATTATTTTAATGTAACATTATTTCACTATATACATTACTCTTGGTTTATTAGCTCGTTTATTGCGTTATTTTTGCCCCATTTCTTTCGAATCAGCGAGGCGCCCAAGGACATCAACTCTAAATTATTCGTCTAAACATTTCTCTATCGGAATGGTGATTAAACATATCCGCTCATACCATGTGACATTCGGACCTGGGCTGGGATGGAGCACGCTTATGCAAGGGAGGTACTTTTCAGACATCTCATGGGTCGCTTAATATGGGAGGGAATTTATTCAAAGAAAAACAGTATTTGGAAGTTCTCAAGTAGCTAATATTTTATTCCTTGCAGATTGCCTCAACTAAAAACAAGGTTGAATTCGAAGCGCTTGTATCCAAACCAGATGTAATCGACTACATTCAGAAATGTGGTGAGTTTCCTTCTATTGGTCTTGGGACATTTTTCGCCTTCTGGATTTTCTCTTGTATCAGCTAGAATAACTTGAAAATATCCTTTGTAGTGTAGTGTGTTGACTTTTCCTTATATGATTATATCTATTGGTGAAACTTACGGTGCAGGTTGCAGTGTTGCGAAAATAATAACGTGATGAGAAAATGCTCAAATTTGAAATCATCCTTGTGTTAGTGAAGTATTATCAAACTAATATTAAAACCACAGTTATAGCCCCTGTATAATCTAACTAAAGCACTAATCAGAAGAGTCATTGATTTACAGGCTGGACATTGTTGCTAACGTTTGAAAAGAAAGAAAATTTAGTTGCAACCATGTTGCTGTACGAGTTGATTTGGCGCCGGCAGACTGCAATACAACAGCTAATGGATGGCTTGAAAGCAGCTGACGTTCTTCGTATCATCAAACAACATCCAAACAAGCTGAAAGCGAAGTTCGTTGGAAGTAAAGTCAAAGTAACTAAGGAGACACTGCTAAACGAGATGTTCTTCAAAGATGCTGCCAGTAAGACAGAAGAATGCACTAAATCCTTTTTCTTGACTTACTTGGAAGACGAGAAATGTATAATTTTGGGGAATGGTATGTCGTACATTTCATCGTGATAGTATTCGCCTTGATGTATTCTTAGCTTGTGGAAATCTTAAGATTAATTACTATGAAACACTTTATTACAGATACCTGGTATTTCTCACAGTTCAGTTAGAGGCAAAAAGCAGCGACTCTAAATTACATTTTCAAAGAATTTGCTTTTGGCAATAGCACAAAAATAACTAAAATATTAACCTTCGCAACCTTAGTAAGAGTTTGACAAATAAATATAACTTTCGTATGCGCTTCTTAACAGATTTCTAAAAATACTATAGTTGTTTATTAATTTTACAAATGAACATTAAATTTTAAAACAGAGAATATTCGTAATGCAAGGTTATTTCTACGCCGCAGACCCTGATGATATTTTTTTTGACAGGAAAGAGCGTGACTCGTCAAGAGGCTATTCTAGCATTTACCACTGGAGAGGAAGTTTTGGGACCTGCCGGACTCAAAGAGAAGATAACTATCGAGTATAGCTGTGTCGATGGGGATGGTCTTCCGGCTTCATCAACATGTGCTAACATTCTGATTCTACCAGTAAAACATGAAAATTATAAAATTTCTCGGAGTCAATGGACAATGCATTAGAGATGGGACTGTACGGTTTTGGTGAAGCTTAATGTTTATATGGAAAGGGGCTGTTTTGATCTAAGCAAACACCCACATCACACAATTCTTTACGAAGGTGGAACAACCGAGGGGCATTTCACTATTTCACTCTTGAAAAAGCGAATGACAAAAGGTTTCCAAAGGATGTACATTGAAATATGAGCGAGATTTGCTACAAGTGAATTGCCCCGCGGCATCCAGCGGTTACGTATTATGTATGTCTGGCATCGTGCAAAGCCTCTAGGGATATTTAAGCGTAGTTTTTATTGAATCAAATTCCAAAGCCCATTCAAAGAAGAATCGTAGCATAGTAATCGTAGGATAAGAATCGTAGTACTTTAAGCCAGATCCACACAATTAATTGTTATTTATCATACTTGATACAAAATTAACAGCATCTATATATATGTCTGCTCCGTGTGAATCACTTTCCCTCAGAGGATCGATGATGGTTTGCATGTATTGGTACGTTGCTGCCTGCAATGGGATTCTGGTAATAGGTATCACGACCTCCTGTTCGTTATCTTCAATGCTCTGTGGGAGCGGGCCTAGCCAGTCGATGCCATAATTGCTGTAGTCATTCTGTAACCAAAAGAATAGTTTAATTTTTTACTTTTCAAATAATTGCACTAGCTGTAAGACTTTGAAAATTATTACATATTTTGGTCCTATATATCATTCATTCCTTGCATCTGTTAGTTTATATTTTTATGTCAGATATAATACAGGAGCTCTTCGTTGTGTGTTCATTTCCTCTTAGATTATTAGTTTCATTTAACCTTGTTATAATTAGTTTCGTTTAACCTTGTTGTGTTCATAACTTCCATTTGTATGTCAAAAACTGTTTTGAGTAATACGTCTAAGTTTTGTTCATTGCTTAGTTTGGGTTTATGTGGTTTATGTATAGCTATTTCATTCTGTTGCTGGAATGCGTAAAGTTCAATTACCTCACGCTGAAATAATTCTTCCTGGAGGTTTGAAGCCAAATCGGAGTTGCTTGTCGCGGCTAAGCCTCGAATCCAGAGCTGAGTTGGTGACTTGTTTCTTTCAGATGATAGGGGATGCAGATCCCATGCGTCAACCCATATCTTTAAATGCTTGTTTATCCTTGGCAGAAAAACGTAATGCAGGCAAAAGAGGTGCAGGTCATCAGATGGATTCAACAAACCACTGACCTCAAGACGATAGAACAGCTCGTAAAAAATGAAAATGCATCCACTGAACAAATCTCGCCATAACCGCTCAATGCGTTGATTGTGCACACTTTTCCCGGTTATAGCACTACCCCTGTTCGGTCCTCGCAGTGGATGACTGAACATGTATGCACAGATTTCAACGTTTTCTTTGCCTTTGTCAGTCCTTATTCTGCTTGGTAGACCGTATTCATTGACAGCACCCAAAAAAGCATTCAGAACTGTAGCTGATCTATTATTGTCACTACATCTCATAAACATTATACGCCTTGAGTATCCGTCGATGCCACCATGGACCACGAGGCGCCACCTTAAAATGAACCATTAAAGGTGAAATGAAAAATTAGTATCACAACCTAGTTTTCATTAAATACGGTTGATTTAAATTCGCTTTCTAATGGACTGCGGGGCCCAGAAAAATGTGCTTTTAGATATCAAAACAGCCGAGGTTACTGAAAAGGCAATAGGCACTGCAATATGGGTGATAACAATACAGTAAAATGGGTAGGAATGAAAGGTAAATTCTAATTAGATGTGATAACGACTTACCTTATTAACTTATGATAACCATCTATGTGCCATAGTGCCATAGGTGTTTTATATCATAAGTTCTACGAGAAATCACATTGATTTCCAGTGACCGAAGAAGAACACCTAGAGGATCCACACGTCTCATACTGCATCGAATTCTCGTTTGCTGAACTCTTAAACCTTTACTTTTAAGGAACCCGTCCATTCGCCTAAATCCACAGTTGGGAAATTCATTTAAAATGTCTCGAATTGTTGCGTCCAATTCATCATCCGAAAAAACACTGTACTGGCCTGTTATTGAAATGCTAAACTGCTGAAGTCGGCGTCTAACTGTTCTAGAACTCACTCCAAGAATTGCCCCAATGTCTGGGATACTAAATCCCTTTTCAACAAGAAACTGTAATTTATCCCGCGGAAGTGAAAACGATGGGCGTCCAGCTCTTCCCGTAAGCAAGAAAGATACATTGGAATGGAAACTTGCCGTGTCAACAGCGTCTTGAATGCATTCACGTGCTGTTTGCAACAGCGAAATGGCCTCTTGCTCTTCAGCATGATTATTATCATTTAATTGAACAAGCGCCCTAATTGAATCTTCCAGGCGGTCGAGCATCGTTTCAGGTTCACTGACACCTTGTATGTCGTCCAGGCATCGTCGTATACGTTGAAGAGAGGCCACAACATGGGATGTGATGAACTGTCGTGGGTCCTGTAATATAATTATAAAACCACTTTAATGATTAGTGTTTAGCGCAAATAACTGTAGAAAGCACAAGGTTGCCAGCAATGTTTTGGATGCTTAGTAAACCGTTTGCTCTACAAGACCCCTCGACCCTCCGCTTATTCCGTCCCCAGTCTCTTCGAGGTAATTTTTTGCAACTTACACTTTTAAAAACAAAAACAGCTAATGAGCAACTAGGGCTGAGATTTTGTTCAAATTATTGGAAGTTACCTAATTGGCTACAACACCAAATACATACTATTGTGCTGCCGAATGCTTGACCGCGCAATCGTGACAGCGCAATGGCGTCCCAGTCCCACTGACGCCTGAGGGACCCAGTCAGGGCAAAAGAGGACCAAAGGTAGTAGCTACCAAAATACCCAAAGGTTACAATACCATTTCTTTATTTCTGTCATTGGGCTAAGACCCTCAAATCGATTGGACCCCCCTGGGCCTCAACGGGAGTACCCTTTGGGGAATATTCAGACCTGCGTTAAATTATAAACTAGGCACACCTACCTCATTTGGGAAAGCTTGATTAACCAAAAGCGCCATAATTTTCACGAGAAGACTAACTGCCAGATTGATGGCAGCAGAAAAGCGGTTTGTCGTATAGCTCCGAACAAAGTCCTATGTTTTCTTCACTTAAAATCTATCTTGGTGGATCTCAGAGAATTCAGCTGGAATGTAACAGAAGCAAACAACGAACCAACCACAGAACCCACAGAGTTTTGAATTTCGGTGTCGGGTATCTATTTGCCATTCATTGGCTGTGCGGCCATGGCCGCGCTGTTTGGGCCACGGCTTCGTTGAGTTTATTATTTTAATCTGTTAATTGATTTTGGCCTTGATTACACTGCACGGTGTTATTGAGGCCAAAATGGATTAGGCGACGGCTGCGTTGACTTTCACCTTGGGGTTGAGTGATTTCGATACATAGATTTGGTGTCCTTCTACTGAGTTATTCAGGATCGCAGAGTACACGATTACAATACAAAGTACATGATTCAAGAGTGCATGAATGTAAAGTACATGATTGCAAAGTACACGATTACAAAGTGCATGAATACAAAGTACATGATTACAAAGTACATGAATACAAAGTACATGATTACAAAGTACATGATTGCAAAGTGTATGATTGTAAAGTGCATGATTACTAAGTACATGATTGCAAAGTACATGAATGGATAAGAAAGTGCATGATTACAAAGTACATGAATGGAAAGTGCATGATTGTAAAGTACACGATAGCAAAATAAGTGCATGATTGTCTATTCAGAATGCAATGTCAATTTTGGCCTTGATTACACTTCATAGAACATGTCTCCTAGTTTAGCCAGGCCTTAAGGCTAGGTTGCTGTTTGGACAGGTTCTTGTAAAAAAGAGAGCATTTTGATTAAACGTTCCGTTCTTGCAAAAACCTCCTCGAAAAACACCTTCAAAAGTTTGCAATATTTTTAACAAACGACCTCTTTAAACCCCTTAAAAGTGACGTTCATTGGAATCAGTGGTCCCTAACGTTTAGTTGAAGTAACATGGTAATTGAAAGACAACTGAAAAAAATTGTGGAAAAGGAAGAAAGAAAGTAAAGTAATCGTACAAGGGTTACCTTGCGGGGTTAGATGACTTGAAGAATTATCCCGAACTGTAATTCGAATGCCAAATTCACCCTTGAAAGAAAAAGAGATTTTTGTTAAACAGTACCAAATGGGAGGACAGACTTGGGCTGTACGAGTTAGAGATTTACTCGACAATTTCATTGAGCTTTTTAGCTTAGTGGAATTGTCGTCGACCATCTTATCACACAGTATAGACTCGAAACCTATCGATTGTGGTACGCCACTGGTAGCTTCCTCGTAGGAAAAATATGATCTTTTGTCTGCCTTTCGTGAAAAACATCCATTCAATGAATAAAAAATATAAGAAAAATTTCCAATCAATGAATAAAATACAAAGTCTCGGTTTTTCCGAACTGTCTGCCGCCATTTTATTTCATATTTGCAATTGGTCTTTTTGTTAAATTGTCAATAACACTAATGATGTTTGTTGTCAAAAACCAACATTGACAAAAAGTTATGGACGATACAACTTAACGTCTTTTTGCTATTGAGACGAATAAGAGTCCATTTTATCAAGATTCACTGCGTTCTAACATTGGCCTCGCACTGACCCTTGAAATCTCCATTTTAAACCAGTATAAATTTCCACCAATCAGATCAATTTGATTTGTTTTATCAACCAATGGGAACGCAACATTTGAAAAGCTGGTTTAAGTTTAATTGAAACCGGTTCAACTAGCAGTTCAAAAAGTATTATACAACATTTAAGCGGTTCTATAAAACTTCAATGTGTCAGTTTTCAATGCATCCTAGGTAAATTCCCTGTCGCCATCTTTTCCGTAATCTTGTCTCTATTTGTTTTGCTACAAGAAAATAAGTTAAACAATTTGCAGAGAAGCAAGATTTGGTCTGTGGTAACCGCTTACCGTTCACAGTTCATGAAAGAAGAAAGAACCTTTCGGCGAAAGGCCGCCGAGATTGAATGTTTTTAACAACTTCAAGATATCGAGGTCTCGAAGGTAGAGTCTACCACGTAGTCTGGTGAAACTTTTCATCGTCCTAGCGATGATACTATTGATTTCTAAGGGGTTCAGAGCGTTCCCAATTCTATAAGGACTTTGAGCGTGAAAAGTGAGTGGGGGCCAAACGGTTCACCTACACCCCAAATGGTGAAAGCCCTTATAAAACAGTGAATAAAGAACGCTAATAAAAATCATACAAGCGCCAAGACTTTGCAGAGGCTAAATTTTGGCTGTGCAAATTTTCCATTATCGCAGCCGTTCGTTGATAAGGTATATTTTCCACAAAATTTTGGTAAAGATCCAAGTTGCTGAAAGCAATTAATTAAAAGTTTCCGGCAAAATCGAATACACACTTTTTTTATAAGAATACAGTCTATAAGAATATTCAGGCTCAAAATTGCTGAAATTTAAGAATTATTTAAGAATAATCTGAGGCTCAAGCTTGACGAGGATCATTTTTATTTCTCTGCGTTTTTTACACTGTACAATAAGTGTGATTGTCAGGCTACTGTATTTGTTTTGAAATGCATACATCCTGTCTGACTAGCTTTGATACAGTAACTCTGTTATTAATAAAATAACAAATGACAAAGATTTGACTTATTTCTCTTGATCTTCAGGCCAAATTACAACATTGATGATTAAGAATAATTTAAGAATATTTTCAGGCTCAAAATCGAATAAGCTTAAGAATAATCGAGGCTCGGCAAAAATAAGGTATTCTTATAAAAAAAAAGTGTGTAGTATAAATTAGCCTGCGTGCAGCCTCAAACTCTTCTTTCGTAAAGAGTAGAGTCTGCGCAACAATGAACGAAAGCTTGTACAGCTGAGTCAGCAAAAATGCAACCTCTTTCTGATGAAAACAACCGTTGGAGCATTCGCGAAGCGTTTTTAATCACCGCCTACTAGCACTGCGGGATTTGAGCAAGTTGTTTGAAGCTGTGTGTAACTTCGTAACTTTACGAAGAAGTTCTTTGCGATGAATTTCAAAACAAAATGATGTCTTGTATTTAAACTTTGCTGTATTGGACATTTATAAGACGTTTGGCCAAGAAAATCTTTCTGAAAAGCTGAAAGTGACAAGTTCTTTGCTGTCTGTGGCCGGGGCCTAACTCTTGCGTAGGCCCGATTAACTGGTGGATGCTGACCATTCATATGCTGACCATTGAACACTGCTGCTTCTATTGTCAATTCTTCAACAAAAACTTTCAATCGAAACTAAAGAGCAATTAAATTAGTGTAACTTTTTTCTCGAGGATACCCTAAACACGGATGTCTGGTATTTGTTGTATGTAACTTTTTATCACTTGACTTGGACGAGTATCTTCATATATTTTTATTTTGTTAGCTCACTTGGGTATTTTCTTTTCTTTTGATCTCTCTAAGGAAAAAGTGCTACAGACAAATAGGTTGATTGATATATCCTAGATGCATAGATAGATGCAAAGCTTTTCACTGTACTGTTTTTATTTATAGGTTTGTTGTTTATAAATAGCCTTTTTTTTTGCATAACTATATTATCCCCAGTAAGTATTCTTGCTTGATCAAGGAAAGTCTTGAAATGTAGAGTTTGAACTTTTCTTGGTACTGGAATTACAGTATTCATTTGTTTCAAAGTATGCATCCATCTCAGTCACAGTTATTCTTCAATTAACTGTTATTTTGTCCTTGGTTTATAATTTTTGATGAAATTGCCATGAATTTTTGCTGTGTGTTACAAGGATTTTTTTGGTGTTTTGGTAGTTACTAACTTCAAAAAATTTGTCAATATTGTAGGCTATGGGTCTTCTCATAGATTTGATTTGACAGACATTTTTCTGCTTTTTGGTTAATACCTGTACTGCCTTCATCTTAATCCACAAGCAAGCTGTGTCATTTGCTACCAGTTTCAGTTTTGAGATGTAATTTTAATGACCAAATACTGAGTGAATGTACATTGAATTAAACCATAAAACTAAACCAAGGCACGGATAAATAAGGTACATAGTTAAGGATGGCTTGCAAACTGTTCACCAAATCTTAAAAGGTTAAGTTTGTGTTCTTTTCTCTTAAATAGCACTGAAAAATAATCTGAAAATAATTATGGATGTCACATTATTAGTATCAACACTTCATGTTTTCAGTTTGTAAACATTGACCAAAAGACAGCTTTGGGGAAGGTTGACAAAAATATTTGGATTTTTGCTGCCCTAGATTGATTTCAAAGCTTTTAAATGGTTGAGCAAATGATTCTAGTTTCTGAAGAAAGACTTAAATTGAAAGAAAATAAAACAGCACAAACTAGTAGACACAAACATTTACTGGTAGTAAATCCTTCATAAACTACCTAACTAACATCACAGCTGTTAGGGCTACTTCATAACATGGAAAATTTATTCGAGGAGGTATTGTAATTATTTATACTGATTAAGTTAAATGCATGTAATCTACTAGACAAATCTTGCTATCTGTATTTTTTTCTTATTTGTTGTGCACAGGGACACTGGGTGCACCCTCTTCTGATAAACCAACTAGTAGGCTACTATCTAGTCTAGATGCCCAGAAATAAACAACTCGCTTTGGAAAATCCATGTCGTGCTTGTTTCTATTCTTGGCATGGCTTCAATTGATCAAAATAGTACTTTTCGTAAGGTAGATCTCCGGTAAACCACCCTTACTCCAGCAAACATTTTCGTGCAGCAACCAAGCACGCATTCGCCATTTTGTTTTGACAAAGAAAGTGATCGCGCGACGCAAACCAGCCTTGTCTACGCGGCGCGACTATATTAAAACAATGAAATTAGCATTTGACCAATCAGCTCTGGTTGGCAGTTTTCTGCCAACCGGAGCTGATTGGTTAATAAACAATAGACATACAAAAGATTTACCGCCTGGGTTCGTTTGAAAAGAGGCCAGTACAAGCTTTCGTTCATTGTTGCGCAGACTCTACTCTTTCGGTTAGATGAGTTGAGGCTGCACGCAGGCTATTCCCATGAAACTAAAAATGACATCAGAATGATTAGCATCAAAGGCACTGTAGGCTACAAACTATGCAATGAAAGGCAATGAAAGACACACTAGGCTACAAATAGTTTTTATATAAGCAACCTCTTATAAGAAAGCACACAAAGCCTTGCAGAAAAATCAAGAAACTCAACTTGAATACAACGTTTCAACTAATGGCCTCGCTTCCAAAAATTTTTTAAATTGTGTCACAGAAGCATTTCGACATCAGATTCCAATTCAACACCTTCGTATAAGTGTTGGGCAAATTTTTACGCTTCTCGTCCTTACGATGTTGATTTTATAGCGATTAAAAGTTAGAAAAGTTATAAGGGATTTGACCGTGAAAAATGACTGAGGGTGTAAAATTTCACCCCGAGCGATTTTTCAAGGTCAAATCCTTTATAGATTTTCAAACTTTTCGTCACTATAAAATCAACATCGTAAGGACCAGAAGCGTAAAAACTTGAGTCAACACTAAAATGAAGGTGCTGAATCTGAATCTGGGGTCAAAATTTTCGTGCGAATAAATTTTCGTACATTTTGAAAACGAGGCTCTTAATTGAAAAGGTGTATTGTCTAGAAGGTTAACTTAACCCTAATCCTATTGGGCTTCTTTTTGATCCAACATAGCCCCGGGGGGGGGGGTGTTTTCACCCGCCTCCAGAAATTGCTTTCCAGTGGAGCAAGTGCAATCAAACTTGGCACCGGCGTTGGCCAATGTATTACGAGTAATGTTGGTAAATTGGGCGTCTCCCACTTCTATTATGACGTCATTGTGAAATCGTAATCAAAACATGCTATTATCAAATAGGATTCCACCCAGCGGTAGGATTAGGGTTAAACTTAAGAAACTTTATCCGTTTTGTCACTACCTTATTTCCTCAAATAAACGTGCTATGCAAGATTTTGATGCTGGGTCTTAATGCCACAAGCTCCAGCCCTGAAATTTTTTTTTTATCAGTGAAAGGAAGTGGGCAATGGTCGCTTATCATTTGATTAAACTGATTACCTATCGAATTTTCTTTTCTCAAAACTAACGTTATCGCTGAAACCATCTGCTGAAGGTTACCAGTCAAACAAAATTTGAATAAACTAGAATACTGTAAGGCCAGGGATATTACGTTCGACGGGGCTACTGTGTGTTATAAATGCAATGGCGAATATTCAGTACGGACAGTACGGAGTGTCATACCATGATTGCGGCGGGGAGGTATCTTGAATTCCATTAAGGGCATTCTGTACGGCGGGGATGCCATAATTTTCCGTGGTGGGATAAATTTCAACTGTACAATCAAAGTTTGGGCCTTTGGGATAAAATAATAATAACTGTGATAGGTTGTCGAATTCCCTTGAATAACCCCCCAGAGCGGTTATGTATTCAAAATCGTGGCTTGTTTAGCTATAACTAGGAAACCTCGAACATTACAATGCAGTTGCAAGATTGCATTGCATAGTTTTGTTGCAACTTGAAGACTACTTAGAATACTTGTTTTATTTGAAGGCCTGTCGCAGTTATTGGGGGATTCAAAATAGCGTGCTTCACTTTCCTTATGGTGTTTAGGAAAGAAAAATGAGAGCTAGAGCGTCCCAACCAAGTTTCATATTTCAACACATTCCTTAAACGTTAGCTGTTGACCTACAACAGCCTCCAAGCAGCGATATGTGTTTCTCTATAAAAATTTTCACAAAGAACATTTCAGAAATCGAATGATGAGTAAGCAGACCTGGAAATCTCTTGATAAAACTTTCCTTACAAAACGTGATAAAACTGTGAGACACATTAAAGTATCTATACTTACAATAAAGGGATAACAAACTTTAAAAGGTCAAGAATCCTTGATCTAATGAAACTAAAACTATGTTTTTAGATCAAAAACGTGAACTTTAACGTCATACATAAAATGCATTAAAACCGACGTTAAAAACCCGCACAAAAGAAACAAGGCTTCTAAACGCAGGCGGGTTTAGGTTTAGGTGCATACCGTCAACAGTATATATGCTTTTTTTATAAAGAACCTAGCTCAAAGATCTAGTTCAATAAAGCTCTTTTCTTTTGGACCTCTTTCGATTGAATTATAGTATCAAAAGTTCCTTGAAAGCTCCTTAATTTTACCTGCATACTTAGTGTCATGACTGTGACTCTAAAAAACACACGAACGTGAGCCCATGCGAGCAGAGCTGGAAACTACTGAAGGAAACATTTGATACATGCATAAAACACAATTTATGCGAGTTTTGACTCCAAATGTATAGAACCGGCCTCCTAATTCTTGATTGTTTGGAGTGATAAAAAATATTCCTTGGCGATTTCATCCTTAGAAGTAGCTATAAGTTCTTAAAATTTGTCGACCCCCTCAATGATGGTTCCTTATGAGAGGGGCTTTATGAAAAAGAGCATCTATAGGCATTTAACATGGGTTCAATCTAAAGTAATTACAATATCAGGGGAAAAAATCACGGTTCAGGGTATAACTGCTTTAGAGGCATACTAGTTAGAATTTAGAGCTTTGCGTTATATTGGTACAGTAGACAACGCCATGTGTAAGCAAGGTTTTAATCATATACAATTAAGAAAATTGAAATGAATTAGTTTTTACACGTCTCACGACAAGGAACAGTATAAGGAACTTTCAGCCTCATTTGGTTGAAAAATTAAGGAACTCCAGCCTCAACTCAGACCAAAGGTTCTTTATAAAAGACGCTTATACCGTCCCTAAAAGTATATTCTTGACATAAGGCATAAAAAATTGCCAGATAAACAAAGCATGGTTCACGTAAGATTTGGGTACTCAGGCCTTGTCACACTGTTCTGAACGTAGGCAATGTTTCTGGCGTCCACAAAATAGGTTGTATTCGGTTACAGTAACTCACACACAACTGCATTTGCACCCAACTGACTGGATACGATACACTTTATTAAGAACTTCTTTGGATATCAGCCTGAAATGGTTCTTATTTATTGGATAGAAAATATACAATTTCAGGCTACAGGTCCCCTATGAATGAAGGTTCTAGAGAACTTACCTGCAGTAAAAAGAAGACAACAAGCCACTGACGGAGGATGACGCAATTCATGATAAATTCATTGAGTTTCATCAACATGGCTACTCTGTTTTTTTATCTCCGTTTTTTCTCTGCAGTTTAAAAACTCCTTGTTTTCTCAGGTGATCCTTGAATCCTAAAAACAAATCTTTCTTCCTTTGAGCTTTGACTTTCCTTCGATCTCTTGGTTTGACAACGTCGTCTCCACAGAGCTTTTAGCAGTAGACTTCTAATTCCTTTATTTACTAATGAAAAACAAACAATTTTACTGATATAATATAAACCAAATGTCAGTTTGCTTTCTTTATGGATTCGACTATCTTGAGGTTTTATCCAGTGGAATTACTTTGCAAAATTCCAGTACTAAGTGATTAGCAGCGTCCGTTGACCGATTAAAGTTCTATCAACACCGGTTTCACATGCGGTCACTCAAGGAGAGGCCGTAAACACTTCAAATTACTCGTCTTGTTGAGTGATGAGGCTAATAATCTTCTAAGATCAGTCCTCGTGTACCTTGCTATGCAGAATTTTTCAGCCTTTTTCCAGATTTTCGCTAGTCATAAGACAAAAATGTTGCTTCAGGAGCTCACAGCGAATGCTCTGCAAATCGAGTAAAATCAAATAGAGAGATATCGAAGTGATCAAAGTTTAAAGCATAGATTGACCTTGTCAACTTTTAAAACGATATCCTTTAGACATCAAACGAACATATAATGTTACAGGCAATAATCGTCTGAAGGCAAAATATTCGGCCGTACAGTACTTAAAACTTGGAACATGGAATATTGGACTGGAACGATGGAGTGCAATGATTGAATGGCATTTGAATGCATTAATGCAATGAGGTACTGTTTTCAAACCTCTTTGGGCGTATTTTTGGTAACCTCCTGATTTTGGCAGATCTTCGAAAATCTGAAACTGGTAGACTTAGCAGGAAAAAGTTTCCTGTACCAAAAAAACACAGCTGCCGAAAACGGTAGGCTGATCAGAACAAACTCGAACAAAACCGGTCATTTTAAAATGAGAACGAGATTCCTTGCGAAGTCTGCGAAACCTTCCAGATTCTGGGACAGAAGGTTTTGGAGGCCTGCGAAACCTGCCGTTTCAGAAGACTGTACCAAAGAAATACGTTTCGACCACATTAAAAAGTGACATGAAACAAAAAAATTTCATATTTGGGAAGACATGGAATGATTACACTCTTTTTAATAAGAACCAGGAAATTTTGTTCAAGGCTTGCTATTTTGAAATTTTTGCCTTGTTTGAACCTGAAATGTTATTAGACTGTTTTAATTCCTTGGTCACTTAGACAGTATGAGTGGTATTATTTTAGTGTAGAAATACAGCATGCTTCTCTACTGCCTTGTTCGCTTGCTTTTTACATTCAGTCTGACTGTCTTACTCAAAATAAAATGGTATTATTAGGGTTTATGCAAAGGCCAGCATCTCAGCTTGTTCTTAAAATCTTGGCAAAATCCAGGCATTATTCTTATAAAATTGTTCTTATAAAAAGAGCATATTCAATGCTTCAGAACAATTTAAACTCAGATGCATTTTATTAGTTGTGTTGCCAATTTAACCTTCCCAGAACGCTTCAGGTTTCTCGAAAAGAAGAATGGAACGATTTTGAAAAAATTCACGAATGAGAATTTATTTCCGTTTTTTCCAGAATATGCAATGACTGTGATTTACTCTCCTTTACTTTTAAAAGTGAAAATATTGCCTTTAATCAATTTGACTGCTATCCTCTTATTTAATGTTGGAGAATTCTTTGAGAAAAGCTGTGAAATGGCTCTGTTTTACTTTCATTTACTTTTGAAAGTTAAAATATTGCCTTTGATATGTTTGAAAATTATCCTCTTATTTAATGTAGGAAAATTCTTCGAGGAAGGCTGTGAAATAAAAATAGTTAAACTGACGAACTCAAGCAATACAAAATACCGTTCCATTATTCCGTTCCAATATTCCATTCCATCATTCCATTCCACCATCCCACATTCCACATTTTACAGATATCTGCTCTAACAGTTTCGTGGTTCTTGTCAGTGGTTTGATTTCCGAAACAGATCCTCAATACCCTGAGAGATGCTGCTATTCTAAAAAACATACATAGTGTGTGGTATAGCTTATCAAATCCCTTCGAAGAAACCCAGTAGCGCTGTATAGGATTTAACGAGGCGGAAATCGTCTATCAGACTGCTATGTCAAAAAGCCCAAACTTTCCGACTTCTATTAATAATCTGGCGATTGTGACTATCACTTTGTAACATGCTGGTGCTGACTTAACTTAGCGAAGTTGTTCGTGGGTCATTCAAGGCCATACAATCTTGTCTTTGAAATGAAGAGAACTTTGAGATTGCGGAAAAGAGTGAAAACATCTTTGACATGTTTAACGGCTTTTTCCGCCTGACACTCTTTAGAGTATAACCGTTAGAAACAGACTGAAACAGTTGACTAAGCCGGAATTTATATTCAGATGCTGATCGAAATGCACCAATCGGAAAAGTGAATCTTGATTGGTATTGTAATTTCAACACCGATGGGATTGCAGGGTACACCGAGAAGACCAATAGAATTATTTGAAGACTTCAAGTCGAGGGGCATTTCACTCTGCAAAAAGGCGTACGAGATTTCAATTAAAACAAAAGGACTTTCAAGGGACTTCCGAGAAAACAATAGGACTTCCACCAAAGGTGTACGAGACTTTCAAGGAGTGAATTGCCCCTCGGTTCAAGTGAGAAAACAAACTCTTTCTGACTACACACACCAAGGGGCAATTCACTCCTTGAAAATCTCGTACACCTTTGCTGGAAGTCCTATTGCTTTCTAGGAAATCCCTTGAAAGTCCTTTGGTTTCAAATGGAAATCTCGTAAGCCTTTTTGTAGAGTGAAATGCCCCTCAACAAACACAGTATTGGCCTTTTTGTTTTGATGTGGACTGATTCAAAAACTCCTAACTGAAGTCAATCCTCGCTGTAGTTCTCTGCTCTATCTGTGCGGCAAGTTAATGCTTTCCTATGGCTGAGTCATGTTTAAGCCCTTAAGGGTGGGTTATTCCTGGACAAAAAAGTCCGGTAGACTTGGAGTGCAGTGTTGGGGAAAGTGTCGGACTCTTTCTATCTTTCTAGAAAACTGCTGCAGTACACATATTGTTTTCAACAAGCAACTGGACTTTGGTCCAGCCCTCGAGAGTTGCTTAACATATCCAGTATTCAAGCTCTCACAGAATGATTGGTATCCCCTTAAACCTCTTCTTTTGGCTCTTTTCTGGCTTTTCAATCTAATTGTCACGTTTGCAAGGATACACAGTATTAAGAAAGCTATTTCACCAAAAATTTAAAAAAAAACTCAGCCCTAGTTGCTTGCTGACCAGTTGCGTATTAAAAATAAAGTGCAACGCATCACGTCTCGCATCGCGTGAATTAAGTTGCATTGGACACTTTCCTATTGGCGAGAGCCATTCAATGAAAATGTTATGGTATTTACACTGATACCTGTTAAATTGCGCTTTGGGGGTGTAAATGATTCCGGAAAACATCAGCGTTAGCGTGGATGAGTTCGATAACAATCATGCTATAACGCACCGCGTGAATTAAGTTCCATTGGACACATACCTATTAGCGAGAGGCATTCAATGAAAATGTTATGGCATTTACACTGATACCTGTTAAATTGCGATTTGGGGTGTAAATGATTCCGGAAAACATCATCCTTAGCGGGGATGAGTTCGATAACAATCATGCTAGAACACACCACGATGGAAGAGCGAGTAACCTTGGTCAAAAAGATGACGGTATTTTTGAGATACTTTACAGAAGGAAATTACTGAAATTAGTTGAGATGAAATCCAATCATGTTTTAATCTATACTCAGATAGTTAGATCCGTATTACCCAGTACCTATCGTCGTGTTGCGGCGTTTCACTGTAATCCTTAGGCCTCCTCAGGCTGCATCTAATCCGTCAATGTAGTACGATATATATGCGACAGAAACACTTTAATATCTCTCCTTGGATACCGTAATCTGTCAAATCGTGACTTCGCTTTTCATTTTATACGTACACTACTCTTAAGTGCCTGGTTGCTAAAGGGCTGGAATAGGCACGCTGTGTAACGTCTGTGCAATACGGTTGGAGATACACACTTTTTTTAATAAGAAACTTGACTTTTGTCCAGCCCTCAAAGTTGTTTAAAATTTTAGACATTTCAGCCCTCAAAGTTGCTTAAAAGTTGCTTAACCTTTTTAACCTAACAATCACCCCTGACTTCGCGGGTCAAAATCGTCAACTGCTAGGCCCATAACAGGACCTTTGGGAGACAGTAAGTGGAAAAACGTAAGCTAAAGAACTTCAACATGCAAAACAAACAATTTCCTAACAACAAGAAAGCGTATAAGCTTGGTTGTTTGACTTCTTAGTTACTTACAGAATTCAATTGAGCCCTCAAGTTGCTTAATGTTAAGGTCAGTTCATCCCTATTTGCTTATTGAGCGGTTGCTTGTTAAAAAAAAACGGTATAACATGAATACCGTGGGGAGGCATCCCTAAGAACGGTGGCGGGTGTTCAGCACAGTGATGGGATATCATGATTGTCGCTGGGAGGCATTTTTGAGTATAGAGGTAGATCATCATCATCATCATTTAATTTATTTTACGTAGACTATTTACACAGATATAGCTAAATTACAGCTAATTTAGGCCTACCTAATTAACCTTAGTAAAAATTTTTAATAAGTCTTAAAAAAATACATTTACAATTATAGGCTATCTGCAGGATAAAAACAAAACAAAACAATCGGAACTTCCCAATAAGGTCGGAAGCGACGCACACCACACAGAAAGGGATGGCATGGACGCCGCGCGAGGGAACCCCAGACGCATACACCTAACTACGGATGTTCAGTAAATGATTGCTGCAGGCGCATTTTGTAGAAAGCGCAAAGTGGTGTGGCCAAGGGTACCATGTTCTTCAAAATTAGTCCAGCCAAACGGTACTGTTTTGAATAAGCTCGAGGCAGACCCCTACACGTTTTTCTTATAAGAACAAAGTATATAAGAAAGGCTTCAGAGGCTGAAAAGTTAAGAACATACTAAGATTACATTACAAGGCTTTGTGAAGCTAGAAACAAATTAGAATGTACTTTCTCTAGTAGCGCTGTCCTGTTCTCAACTCTAGAAAACAGGCCAACTATCAATCATTGTGAATATATGTGACATTTTTACATGTGCGTCCCTTTTCGTAGCAATTACCATCTATTTTGAAGAGCATCACCTTTTAAAAAGCAAGAAAATTAAGAACATGTTAAGAACATTTTGAGCCTTCAAATCGGAAAAATTAAGAACATTGCATGGCTTTCTTCAATTTTAGTGTTCTTATATAAAAAAATGTGTACTCAAAATTTAGCAAGAATAAAACAAAACAAGTGATACATGATACAAAACTCTATGCTTTGCATTTGGTGGTCTCAGTTCATCACACAACGTTTATTTTTTTGCAAATCGTTGAGTACGTTGAAATGACTTAACAAAGATGTGATAGCTCAGAAAATTAATCGGCCACCTTTTCATTATTCTGTTCTTAGCGCATAAATAACAAAGCTACAGAGCTAGGCTTAGTTTGAAATTACAAAATACCAGATCACAGTGTAGCTTATGCGCATGCACAGAAAACACTGTAGCTTATGCGCATACACAGACTATGTGTTGAAATAGTGTTGAAGAAGTTTTGAATACGTGTAAAGAGTGGCGTTGCCAAGGGGGGGGGGACAGAGATTTGCATTCAGCCTCCAATCATCGCCTAAGATATGTTTCATGTATAGGCCAAATCTAGGTAGCAACCACGCTATTGTTCTTTAAAACGAGGCCCTAATTTTCCTTGACCACACCCTTTTGCCCCTCAAATGTTGGATGTCGAGGTTATGCCAATAAGTGTAACACAATGATTGTTTCACGAAGATTATTTGAAAAGCCCAAGGCATGAATGGTTAGCGGACTTTTGAGCACATTCGAAACTTTCTTGTAAACAAGACCTGCACTACTAGGGAAGTACCACCCTGAAGGCAAGTATCATTTATATTGGTATAAAGACATCCACTTTCACAAGGAATGGTGCCGAATTTCCGACTTTGGGTACTGACTTTCGAGCCTCGTTCTCCCTAGCAAAACTTTTGGTGTGGAGAACGGTACCAATTTGTGATACACTTTTTTACGAGCAAATGGAGTTGCATTCCAGCCCTCAAAGTTGCTTAAAATATCTAATATTTCAACCCTCACAGAATGACTGGCATCCCTGCTGGTACCTCCTAAAACTCTTGTTCTGGCTCTTTTCTATGTTTTCATGTATCGACAAGTTTGCAATGATGTACTTTATAAAGAAAGCTGTCTCAACCTTAAAGTTGAACAAAATTTCAACCTTACTTGCTTATTGACCAGTTGCTAATTAAAACCAAGCAGCCTGGCTTTACAATTATGAGTTTCTCAGTGGTTGAGTAATACTGCATTACAGACACTGCAATATTAAGGGGGAACTTTACTTAAGATTTGTATAAAGTCGGGTATAGCTACTTTGAAATTTTCCGCAAAATGATCATAAAAAACTGGCATGTTTTTGAATGGTGTTAGGGCTGCAGGTCCATGACCAAAAAATCTGGGTCAAATGCCCCCCACCCCTAATGTCTCTCTCTGTCGCATGGCAGTCAGAGGTTCCAGGGTTCTTGTAAGGAAAAATTCGTTTATGTGTACGTTTGAGACATTGACTATGATTGAGATAAGGAAAAACTGCACACATTTCATAAAATTGATCGTGAGAACATGCAGGTTTACTTTCTTGTTCAGGCCTGCAATGACCCAAGGAAGTTATTTCTACGTCATGAATTCGATTTCGAAAAGCCTTGGAATTCAAGTTTTTCGTGAATTGAAGAAACAATTTCTTCCTAGAAATGGTAAAAAGCAGCTATCAAACTGATGAATTAAGGTTTTTACTACAGTACATACTTTTTATTTTAAGAAGCTAGCTCAAGGTGTAGTTCCTTCTCTTTCACCTTCTCCTTCTGCTTCTACTTCTGCTCGTGCTTCTTCTTCTTCTTCTTCTTCTTCTGCTTCTTCTTCTGCTTGTGCTTCTTCTTCTTCTTCTTCTTCTTCTGCTTGTGCTTCTTCTTCTTTTCTTCTTCTTCTTCTTCTTCTGCTTGTGCTTCTTCTTCTTCTTCTGCTTGTGCTTCTTCTTCTTCTTCTTCTTCTTCTTCTTCTTCTTCTTCCTTTTTTTCTTCTTTTCCTTCTTTTTCTTCTAATTGTGCTTCTTTTCTTCTTCTTCTTCTTCTTCTTCTTCTTCTTCTTCTTCTTCTTCTTCTTCTTCTTCTTCTTCTTCCGTTACCCGCTATATCGGAGGGTTGGCTGACTGAATCCATCTCTGCTAGAGCAATGTGTTTGGGTGTCTTCTGCAACCAGACCTGCAACCACTCATTTGATTATTCTTAGCATTCGCATCTCTATTACTTCGAGGTTCTTTGCTTCTTTCTAACCAACTGTTCAGATTTCTGCTCCATAGAGCAAAAATTGTCTCTGAGTGTCACTCCGTTGATTCTTCTTATATCATTGATTTCTTAGTTGCTTACCTACAGCAATTCCAATGAACAATCTAAGTTGCTTGACGTTCAGTACAGTCCAGCCCAGGTCCTTTTCGAGCAGTTGCTTATTGAAAATGTTTATCCCCTTTTCTGACTACTCCAAAGTCCTATTACATATAGTGCCAAAACACTTTTTTCTCATTTGATAGTACGTCCTCCTGCCGCTTTTTAATACGCTTTTTAATACAATAACGGACAAATATAATGAGACAGCCAGAAGATTTCGAGTAAGACTAGCAATTCCATAAATTAAGCTTAACTTATGAATACACTTTTTTTAATAAGCAACTGGACTTTATCCAGCCCTCAAAGTTGCTTAAAATTTTAGACATTCAGCCCTCAAAGTTGCTTAAAAGTTGCTTAACATTTTTTCTACCTAACAACCACCCCTACCTTTGCAGATCAAAATCGTCAACTGTTTGGCCTACAAACACGACTTTGGGGAGACAGTAAATGGAAAAACGTTAGCTAAAGAATTTCAGCATGAAAAACATAAGAACAAACAATTTCCCAACAACAAGAAAGCGTATAAGCTTGGTTGTTTGACTTCTAAGTTGCTTACAGTAATTCAATTAACCCCTCAAGTTGCTTAATGCTAAGGTCAGTTCAACCCTAGTTGCTTATTGAGCGGTTGCTTATTTAAAAAAAAAAGTGTAGTTAACTCCCCCCCCCCTTGAATCAATGTTAAGTAATAATGAAAACAATTCCAAGCCAGTTGATCAACACTGAGTAACGGGGAGGGGTGAAATGCGAAGGCAAGACAAATATTAATGAATATTTCAGTTTGTATCATAATTTGTGTCCAAGATTGAAGTCATCTTACGAGCATTGCAAAAAAACGTTTCCCCATTCAAGTGACCCAGCTACTTCATGATTCAGCTTTTTCCTGGAAATGACACCTGATGAACCACCATGATGTCGTTATTTTCAGACTGCACGAAATCAAATCAGCGCTGAAAATAGGACAGAAGCAGAGGGGGGCAATGTTTTTCTTCCTTTTAGATGTGTTTTCATAGAAATTTGTCACGTTTCAAGCATAATTTTGTTACCGTGGAGAAAAGACAGACATGTACAAAAAGGTTATTTTTGCAGAGGGTATTAAAACTTCATTGTCATGTAGTAGACTTAAACCGACTTTTTCATAAGAACCCCTAGGACAAGAACATTTGGCTCCAATTAAAGCCTGTCTGTTTCTTATTTTGGAAGCGATATTTTCACCCCGTACCCAACCCTTCCCAAAAACATGTTTACACTTTTTTTAAATAAGCAACCGCTCAATAAGCAACTAGGGCTGAACTGACCTTAACATTAAGCAACTTTAGGGCTAAATTGAATAACTGTTAGCAGATAAGAAGTCAAACAACCAAGCTTATTCTCTTTCTTGTGTTAGGAAATTGTTCTTCGTTCTTATTTTGTGCATGTTGAAGCTCGTTAGCTAACGTTTTTCCACTTACTGTCTCCCAAAAGTCATGTTATAGGCATGATGACGATTTTGACCCGCGAAGTCAGGGGTGGTTAGTAGGTACAAAGAAAGTAAAGCAACGTTTAAGCAACTTTAAGGGCTGAAATGTCTAAAATTTTAAGCAACTTTGAGGGCTGGACGAAAGTCAAGTTGCTTATTTAAAAAAAAGTGTAATCTAAAATGCTCCGGGCAATGGCTTTACGCTGGTGAACTTTGTTTGTGCGGTATCTCAAAAAGTCTCTGGCAAAAAATTTTGACCCACAGCCTGGTAAGATGCATAAGGTTGTTCTTATAAAAAGACTTGTACAACAGGACTTGCCCAGATGGAGCAATTCTCGGTCAATTTTCTTTCTCAAGCTCAGTAATCCGAAACGCTCAGAATCATTTTGGAATTTTGGTATGGAATTTGGGTGTGGTAATTGGGTGTGGCCCTGTTCTGGATAATAAACGATGAATTAAGCCATCTTACCACCAAACTGTCAGTTTGATTCACTTGATATATGATACACTTGAATCACTACTGTAACTTTTTCATAAGAATCAGTAAATTTCGACTGTGGATGGCTGTTTCTTAAATTTCTTCGCGCTGATAAGTTCTGTTCCTAATTCATAGGCATCAGATTTGTGCAGCAACGTACTATAAATGACAGTTTGGCATATCTGCTATCTACTTATATTTAGTACATACTTTTTTTTATAAGAATACAGTCTATAAGAATATTCAGGCTCAAAATTGCTGAAATTTAATAATTTAAGAATAATCTGAGGCGGCCAGGTCCAAAACGCGGAACCCGCAGAATCCGCGGAATTTATGTTAGTTAGTTTTGACATGCAGTTTTGAATATAAAATAACAAATGACAAACATTTGACTTATTTCTCTTGATCTTCAGGCCAATTTACAACATTGATGATTAAGAATAATTTAAGAACATTTTCAGGCTTAAAATCGAATAAGCTTAAGAATAATCGAGGCTCGGTAAAAATTAAGGTATTCTTATAAAAAAAAGTGTGTATGAAAAATTCTGCTTTGTGGACGGGTTAAATGAAATGCTTCCTAATTTTCCATCTGAACCTGGACATGTTCTTACGTTTTTCTTATTTCTTTTTGGCAAATCGAGCCTCAATGTTCAAATACTGCACACGCATTTTTGTGTTCGAAGAACTTCGAACACATTGGTGTGGGGTGGATGTCACTCACTCACTCACTCACTCACTCACTCACTCACTCACTCACCAACTAACCAACGCTTGAACAATGGAAAACGTGTAACAATAGGGCCATTGTCAAGAATGCCATTAGGGCCATTGTCTCGGCCATTTATGCGCAATTTGCGGTTAGTTGTTCACAATTCGGCCTGCAAGCACTTTTGTCAGTCTGGGGTCATATGACAACTGACTCATCCTTGTTTACTAAATGGAACTGGAAAATTGCCACCTTGCTTTGGTAAATGACATTTCAGGCATTCTCAACATTTAACAAAGAGTTTTGCCAAAGAGCGGCAATTTCAAAACAGTTTTCAAAACAAATCATCATTAATATTATCCTCACGATGAAAATCGTCATAATAATAATAATAATGATAATCATCATCATCATCATCATCATGATTACGTGTAACAATAGGGCCATTGTCAAGAATGCCATTAGGGCCATTGTCTCGGCCATTTATGCGCAATTTGCGGTTAGTTGTTCACAATTCGGCCTGCAAGCACTTTTGTCAATCTGGGGTCATGTGACAATTGACTCATCCTTGTTTACTAAATGGAACTGGAAAATTGCCACCTTGCTTTGGTAAATGACATTTCAGGCATTCTCAACATTTAACAAAGAGTTTTGCCAAAGAGCGGCAATTTCAAAACAGTTTTCAAAACAAATCATCATTAATATTATCCTCACGATGAAAATCGTCATAATAATAATAATAATGATAATCATCATCATCATCATCATCATGATTACTATCACCACCATTGACGGTGTGCAACATCTAAAGGAACGCTACCACCACCACAACCAGCCCTACAACCATCACCTCGACCACCCCTATCACCACCACCGGAACCACCCTACAACCATCACCTCGACCACCCTTATCACCACCACCACAACTACCCCTACAACCATCACCACGATCACCCCTATCACAACCACCACAACCACCCCTTCAGCACCACAACCACCTCTATCACCACCACCATACCCACCATACAACCACAATCACCCCTACCAACCAGCATCATGATCATCGTGTTCATCAACATCATCATCATAACCACCACCATTATCATCATAATCATTATCGTCATCGTTGTGCATACCGATGAACATCTTTCATCATTTGACCGAAATAGCTATATTCAACCAGAGTCGTTCTTCGAACATGCCCTATGTTTTATAAGGAAGTTCGGCTCAGGGTCAGTATTGAAAACTCCTTAAATGATGGCCAAATTCGTGTACTCAATATTCCTTAGCAATTCCATTTATTTTGTGATTCTTAGAACCAATGGTCAAGGAAAGATAGGTCATCAAGGTGTCTGAAGACGAGTAGAAATGAATGCTGATTGAAAACCATTGGTGAAAAGTATTGCAAGAAGACATTCATACCTTAGTAGGTCCATAATATCAAGATATTTCCACAACATCGAAGAAGCTTGTTGAGGCCATGTTGAAGCAAAAATAAAACTACGAAAATGTAATGTCCTCTGCATTCGTGAAATGGAAGAAGTCCTGTAATTAGCTCAAAGGGTTAGACGGAAATTAGCCATCACGGTTTATAAAGTGTTGCTGATTACCAAATATAAGTTATATGGTTGGATAAGGTGATTAAACAAAACTGTTTATTAATACATAATCATACAGTAAGTAGCAATTATTCAGTTTTCATTTGCCTGTGTGGCGAAAATGTTTTCGTGTGGTGAAATGTTTGCAGGGTGCCGGGAATGGAAAAGGGAAAAGATTCTTGCCTTTGTTTGCCAAGGTACCCCTTCTCATGCGGCAAAGTTAGGCCTACAATCTTGGACAAAAACAGCCAAAATGGCTTTGCTATTACCCATAGATCCCCCCATCTTCCCGGTTACAATGTTGTTTGGTTTACTTTATGCCAGCATTATTTTCTGGGTTAAGCGAGGGGGTCGTAATTTCTGAAAGCAAAATAGACACACATATTTCAGTACGTAATTTCTGAAAATTTGTAGGGGCAATGTTCCCCTTGCCCTGAAAGCAGCCAAGATTGATCAGATTCTGTCTGCCGCTCAAATGTGTCCGTTGTGTAGATGTGTCCGTTAATTGAGGTTCCACTGGAACAAGGCCCAGTAAAGGGAAGAATTTCACAACACATACTTTCATCTGTTAGAAGCTAACAAGTTAGCATTTTACGAAGTTTTGGAATATTCTGGCGCTGTAACATCTTATCACGGATATCATCTACACTTTCTAAGGCAAATAAGTCGTTTGACTGGTCATTACATTTAAACTTGCCTTTGGCAAGTAATTTGCCTTTGGCAAGTAAATGTAGATCGTAGCATGAAATACGAGATTTTTATGGATGGCATCTAAGAAAGAAAATTCACAGTTTCTGGGGCAAACAAGGCTAAAAAGGTCAAATCTAATTGAAGAAAAGACAATTCGCTGCATAAAGCGTGGTTTCCAAAAAGCCATGAGTGGCTGTGCAAGTGCTGAGACACGGCTGTACCAGCACTGAAAAAGTATTACGACATTTCGTTTCCAAATAGCAATACGTGGCGGGACCAGTACTGAGACAAGGCTGTACCAGCGCTGAGAAAGTGTTGCGACGTTTCGTTTCAATATAGCAATACATGGCGTGGTCAGCGCTGAGACACGGCTGTACCAGCGCGGAGAAAGTCTTGCGACGTTTGGTTTCCATATAGCACTACGTGGCAGGGCCAGTGCTAAGACACGGTTGTACCAGCGCTGAGACAGTGTTGCGACATTTCGTTTCCATAGAGCAATACGTGGCGGGCCAGTGCTGAGAAAGTGTTGCGACGTTTCGTTTCCATATAGCAATACGTTGCGGGGCCAGTGCTGAGACACGGCTGTACCAGTGCTGAAAAAGTCTTGCGACGTTTGGTTTCCATATAGCACGACGTGGCGGGGCCAGTGCTGAGATACGGCTGTACCAGCGCTGAGAAAGTGTTGCGACGTTTCGTTTCCATAGAGCAATACGTGGCGGGCCAGTGCTGAGAAAGTGTTGCGACGTTTCGTTTCCATATAGCAATACGTCGCGGGGCCAGTGCTGAGACACGGATGTACCAGTGCTGAAAAAAGTGTTGCGACGTTTTGTTTCCCTATATCAATACGGGCGGGGCCATTGCTGAGACACGGCTGTACCAGTGCTGAGAAAGTGGCCGCTACAAAATTGCTTCATATTTTCTCGCATTTGATTGGCTTGTCACAGTCATGTGCTCAATGAGAGCAAAGGCAGGTGCCACAGACACGTGGCTGACGGATGTGATGCATGTATCAATTAAAATCTTCTAGTGGCAGAAGCATCATAAGGGCCGGGAAAGTTGAACCAAAATCTACCGCGGTAGAGAAACTGTCCACTCACGGTAGAGCCACCGTAAGGAAGTGTTTTCATTAAAACCGAAAACGTCACAGCACTGTCTCAGACCTGGTACAGCTGTTTCTCAGCACTTGAACAGCCACTTTTGGCTATATAGAAACCAGGCTTAAAGCAGAATTTCCATTCAGTTTATTTGTTCGCACGCGCGACTTTTGGGATCGACGTTTGATCTGAGCATGTGTATTTCTACCCACCTCTGCCTCCTCCTCTTTCTTTCTTTCTTTTTTGTTTATTTCCCCCGGTCTCTTTTCATTCTTAGAGGCTCCGGGTAGTGTACCTTGCAACACATTGTCTGCTCGCTTTCAGTGCGCGATCGGATTAAGAAGTCGATATCGAGCGATTGCTCCAGCCAATCAGAACACAAGAATTTTCATCAGATCAAATTCTGTACCATTGTTCCATTTTTCCATGTACCGTTATGTTTAATACGTTTTGACATCCATACGTACTTCTATGCGCATTTACTTATGCTTTTCGACTGACTTTTCCCATTGGAAAACAAATACACATTAATGCATTCGCTGTTTCTAATTTGAAGCTATAGATAACACATCGGATCCTTTGAGAATCCTAGATTTCGGGGACTTGTTCTGCCCTTGAAGCTGCGGTTGCAAGTGCGACTTTTCACCTGTTCTGGTGACGAGACACACCTGAAAATGTCATGTTCTGAGAAATCCTGAGGTGGCTACATACAGTTCTGTGACGAAAAAGCTGCGACATAAGTTCTGGGACAATCAGCTTGCGCTGTAAGAAGAATAGGCCCTAGAAAATTTCAAGGAAAACACGCGCTGTGTGTTGCGTCGCCTATGCAAAAAACGGCATGTCCTGTCGCCATTTCAAACAAAATGTCGCTCGTGTACCGATTAGTTCGACATTTTGACATTACAGTTGACATCCGCTATCTCGAACTCTCAAGGGAAACTGGAATTTTTTCGAGATAGCGAATGTTCGAAATAACGGATGCCCCATATAAATATAAAAAATTATAGTTTTTAAGTCAGAAAAGGAATCCCTATTAACATGCAGGGCTACTGATCCCAAATTTCATCAAACAAGTCTGGTATTTTTACATAGGAGTCAAAACTCATCTGATTTCATCCCTACTATTGGTGAACTTGAGATAATGGCGATGCAGCACATCTCGAAAGAGAACAGCTTCATCTATTGTATACATGGGCAGCATATCACTTAGCTGCTGCCATTCCCTCTCCGCTAGGCGAACTTACACATATTTTCAGCCTGTCCCGTTATCCAGTTCAGCAGAAAACTTGGCAAAGTTCGAGATAAAGAGCAGGTTTTCATCCATGGGAAATCGAAAATGGTTCGAGATAGCGAATGTTCGAGATAACGGGGTTCGAGATAGCGGATGATTTTTCTATACAAACCCCTATACCAAAACGAGGGGAAATGGAAAATCGTTCGAGATAGTGAATGTTCGAGATAGCGGGCAGTCGAGATAGCGGATGTCAACTGTAGTTCGTTACGCCCGCGGAAAAGTCCGAAATGCAGTAAAATAATGTTGTTAATCACTCTTTGCTATCGACCTAATATCAAAATGAATGATTCTGATTCTTATAATACTTCGCGATGATAAAACAGCTTAAAATCATATGAATATAATAAATTGATGTCAAATGCATCGTATAATAAATTTCGTGTAGTTACCACCAAGATGTTTGCGACCAACTGTTTATGAGTGCAGATATAACATCTAAAGCCACACTGTCATCTATCAATAAGCATGCAAACCCAGAAGCTTTGAGTTCTTTCATTGGAATTTAATTTCTAGATTTATGAGCGCTGAAAAAGATAAAAAAAACGAATTATATTAACCTGCGTATACACTTTTTGAGACTAAAAAATCACTGAAATTTAAGAATTATTTAAGAATAATGCCAGGCACAAGCTTCAAGAGAACAATACACCTTTTCAACTAAGAGCTTCGTTTTCAAAATTTACGAAAATTTGTTCGCACGAAAATTTTGACCCCAGATTCAGATTCAGCACCTTCATTTTAGTGTTGACGCAGTTTTTTACGCTTCTGGTCCTTACAATGTTGATTTTATAGCGACTAAAAGTTTGGAAGTCTATAAAGGATTTGACCGTGAAAAATCGCTCGGGGTGAAATTTTACACCCTCAGTCACTTTTCACGGTCAAATCCCTTATAACTTTTCTAACTTTTAGTCGCTATAAAATCAACATCGTAAGGACTAGAAGTGTAAAAATTTGCCCAAACACTAAAACGAAGGTGTTGAATTCGAATCTGATGTCAAAATACTTCTGTGACACAATTTAAAAAATTGTTTCAACGAGGCCCTTAGTTGAAAAGGTGTATTTTTCTTATTTCTCTGCAATCTTCATGAGGCTAAAAATGCGATTTTCGCGCTATGTTTCACAATACACATTGCATTGCATTGATTTAATGAGATTGACGGAGTTGAAATAGTACTTTTAACTGTAGATTGGGTTTTGTTAATCACAAAATGGTACATAAAAAATTTGACTTATTTCTCTTGATCTTCAAGCCGATAGGTAACATTGTAAATTAAGAATAATTTAAGAATATTTTTTATGCTCAAAGTCGAAAAATCTTAAGAATAATTGAGGCTCGGCAAAAATTAAGGTATTCTTATAAAAAAGTGTGTATGTTATCAATTTACATTTTGTTATGATAACCATCATGTTCTCAGTTGTCCGTCTCAAAAATGAGGCGTTAGGCATTTCTCAAGGAGCAATCATTAGGCACTCATCAAGCATAGTAACCCAGACCCGCCACAGTCGTGATTACCACCACACTAGTGATTATCCACCACTGTAGTGAATTTCCACCACAGTAGTAATTATCCACCACAGTATAAACCTGGATTGGAAGGAACGTATCAATAATATACGTTCAAAAGTATCACGTGCAGTAGGCTTTCTGAAATATTCCGAAACGTTTTTACCGGGAAACACACTATGTAAGATGTATCGAGGCATTGTAGGGACTCACTTGAAACATGGTCTATCCTGTTGAAATTGCTGCAGATCGAACATTTACTGGCCTCTTTTGTAAGCCGTTCCCATTTGGATCCGATCAAGAGTGTTTACAAGAGATCAGAACGGGAATTTTCCCGTTCTGGAATGATTTGAAAGCGCTCCCAAACTGGTAGGGATAGCTTTCCCAGACGGCAACGGATCATGCCGTTCCCTTGTACACGAAAGGCCTATCCGTACCAGCCTTGGGAACATTCCCATGTAAACGGGGTCATAGTGAATTTTTTGTGAAGAGTTTTAAGGTGTCAAGAAAATTCAAATTCTAAGACTACTAACAAAATTAGGGTTCTTGGGTCATTTTGAACTTTCTCTTATAAAAACGTGTAGCGGAAAAGCTCACCCGTCCAAATATTGACCATCTTCCAGCCGACTTCTGTTGTATGCTATTTATCTGTTCCTCTTGTTGTTTTCTTAAAGCATCCTGATTTCTCTTAAATGCAGCGACTACATCTTCTTCATTGCGATAAAAATCAAGTACATCTCTAACATCTTCCACTCCTGATATTGCAATTGCTGAAACAGAAAAATACAAAAATTTTTATAAGGAATCTCTTATCAGAAACAACAGCAGCCTTTTTGCAGAACACAGAGAAATTTCAAATCTTTGACAACAAAGCGACCTAACAGTCAAACATTTTACCTGATAGACAAATTCAAAATGCTTGACAACAGTGTAGAGCAACGTAGCCAAACGGTCAAACATTTTGCTTGACAAGCTATTTCAAATGTTTTCAAAATTCAATATTGGTCTTTGTGGCGCAGTGGTAAGCGTGCTGGAAACACAGAGAAAATGTTTTGGGTTCGAGCCACTGTCTTTCCACTTAGGATACCAGAGATAACAACCTTGGGCAAGTTTTTCACACAGATCTGCCTCTCTCTACCCAGGTGTATAAATGGGTACCTGGTCAGTAGTTATGAGCGCCGTGTGAGGCGGCACCCTGCTATGTGCTACATATGCATCCAGACCAGGGGTAAAGTGTAAAGTCGACTGAGTAGCCCTAGGCTAGTAGTAGACTTAAAAACGGCAACTTTAACTTTAAATGTTCGACAATAATGTTAAGCAACATGGCCGATGAGGTCAAACATTTTGCTTGATAAGCAAACTTTCAAATGTTCGACAGACAATTTTTGGTCGTTTGGCCACGTCACCAACATTTTTTCGACAAGAAGAGCTTGCTTGGTAATGTTTCTGAAAACTTTCAAAAGCATTTTCTGTTTTACACAAGCAATATGTTTCACGAGCAATGTTTTGTGACATGGCCTAACGATCAAACATTTTGCTTTACAAGCAAATTTCAAATGTTTTACAAACAACGTTTGATCGTTTAGGAGAGGGTCTTACTCACCTTGAAAGAAAGGAATAAGGTCGATCAATGTAGAATCGTGTGGATCCCCTTCCCATTTCTTTATGATTAGAGAATTTCTAGGAGCAATACTACCAGCCGCAGCATTACAATCCAGTAAGATTACTTTTGATAAATCTCTATTCAGACAAGAAAGATCCTAGTAAAAATCACAATATTATAAATTAGACATGTACGGTTGGTACCTGGCCTAAGGTACCGAAACGCATGCAGTTAGGCTCATACCGCATGAGCACAAATTCGCATTCGGCCTATATGAATAATTTCACCAGCCGCCCCATTCTCAAATGCCAGACGCGTTTCACTCTTATTGGAGCTCATCAGTGATATGTGTGAGAACCGAACCGGGGTTTATTGCGTGAGAAGCACAAGCGCTAATCACACGATCACCGGAGCTGGGCTGACTGGTGAGTAACTGCGTGAGTTTAAACACGTCTGGCATTTGAGAATGGGGCGGCTGGTGAAATTATTCATAAATTAGATCATTTGGAGGTTGTGTGACTAGTGTTCAAGGCGCTCGTCTCACGACCGTAAGGTTCGAAACTCGTTAGGACGACTTTCCATAAGGGTAACAGGACAATTCGACCCACTACATTGTCGGCAAACTTTGTGTTAGACAATATGGCCCATCATAGCTACAGATCTCCGCTTACTGAAAAATAATGATTTAGAATTCACCTTGACATGTGTTCCATTTTTGTACTTGGTTGCATCTCGAAATAAACGATACATGATATAACCGTCAGGATCAAGTCCATCAACAACAGGTGAAGCACTCTGAAATACAAATTGATACGAATGTCAAAGGGAAGTAGATTTATCTCCTATAAAAGATAGACATTTTTTATGAAAACCCGTAAGAATTGAACGTTTTCGAGACTTCAAGGTATCGAGTGTTCGATGACCAGGGGGAACTTGATCAAATTTTGTAAGGGGCGTGCCACCCAAGCATAAAAAAATACCCGACCTTATACCAGACCTTATACACGCTTTTTATAAAGAACGACTTTATAAGGAACCTACATGTAGAAGGCCCAAAAATTTAGAGAACTTATACTACTAAAGAGAAAATCATTAAGGAACTTTTGAATGTTAAATACTTTTATCACTGCAAATAATCAAGAATTGGAAAGCCGGTTCCATTCATTTGCAGTCGAAAATCACATAAATTGTACGTTAAGCATGCATCCAATGTTTCTTTGAGTAGTCTCGAGCTTTGCTCACATACAAGTGTCTCTCATTTATTGTTAAGACCACTGTATGTGCAGTTAAAATTAAGGGACTATTAAGGAACTTTTAGAAGTACAATTGCCTCAAAAGAGGTCCAAAAATAAGGAATTTTAAGAACTAGGCCTTGAGGTAGGTTCCTTATAAAAAAAAGCATGTACCAATTTTTGGACGATGTATTTCCGACCTTATACATATTTTTTACATTCTTCAAACATAAAAATCGTGATAATGGAGACCGCTCCTCGATCAAAATCGTGAAAATGTACACCGTTACTGGTACCAAAATCGTGAAAATGGAGACTGTCTTTATACCAAAATCGTGAAAATCAATACCGTTCCGGGCGGCACGTCCCCAGTACCCAAATTATACACAATGCCCCACCCGGAGTTTGATGCCAAAACAGTTTAGGCTCCCTTATTTAAAGAGCTAAGGGCTCCGACAAAAAGGGGTCCCTGACAAAAAGGGGTCACCGAGAAATTATTCGTTTTTGTGCTTTTTGGCTAAACTATGCTTTTTGGCTAAACTATGCTAACGTTTTGGTTAAACTATGCTTTTTGGCTAAACTAGGCCATAAGGAGCTTAACGGCTCCCTGTGGCCATCCAATAATAAACAGTCATTAACCAGGGTATAACTAGCCTGAATTTTTCATGGTTCTAAAGGGCATGTTTTCAAAAATTTTCCCACTACTTCAAACCCCCTTCCCCTGTAGAGCTCACTTTGCTACGCCGTCCCTGGATACGTTGCGAATGATGACAAAAACATGTTTAGACATACTTACAGCCATTTTCATCTGACACTCCTCAGAGTGTAAATATCAGAAACAGACTACGGCGGAATTTATATCCAGATGCGGATCGAAACGCACCAGTCAGAGAGCCAAGCTGAATAGGCATTGGGTTTTGATCACCAACCAGCTTGCGGGATACAGCCGGAAGAGCAATAGGATTTATGAACTCTGGAATTAATTCTATTGGTCTTCCCGCTGTTCCCGCAAGCTTATTAGTTTCAGTCTGTTTCTGACGTTTCTGCTCTGAGGAGTGTCAGACAAAAAAGCTTTTATGTGTGCCCGAAGACGTTAGCGTTATTGCTCGCAATTTAGATAATGGAAGGGTTTATTATACCTGGTTCAAAACCAAACTAGAGATAATAGAGAATGCAAGTATAGTTCAAGGTTCTAGCAAAAGTAGTATTTGCAATGATAGCTGTATTTATACCAAAGATACTTACAAATCCATTCTCGTGAGTGTAGATGACAAGTTCAAAATATGGCGCTGATAATGAAGAAAGAAATTTGTCCACTCCAGGTCTTTTCTGAACCTCCATCCACTGCTCCTCTGAAAATGATTCAAATATCATAACTATGAAGAACAGCGGGGCTCCTTTTTCTTCATGGTTTTAGGCCCCAGTTACACTATGCGGACATGATATCGTTGCGTTTTGATTCTCGTGCCGTCATAAGATTTTGCAAGAGCACAGCGCCATGATTTCTGTGGCGATCATTGCAATAAGACTGAGACGCAACGGCAGCTCCTTCGCAGATTTGCTTCGCATTTGTTTTATGAAACAATAGAAAAACAAGGTTTCGGAGCGTCATGTATCGGATTGGTCTGATTACACTCTGCCGCCGCGTCGCGTCTTGATTTTCATATCACCTCCAGAGCGCCATGATTGTCAAGACCATTTGCTGAGCGTCAAATACCGGATTGAGTCGTCATAGTGTAACTGAAAGCCCAATCCGATACAAAATTCATGGCGCGACTAGACATGCCGGCATAGTGTAACTGGGGCCTAAAAGTAAAGACGTGGTATGGACCTTTTCGACGACGGCTGCGATGATGGAGATTCTCACAACTTCGAGATACAGAGTTTTCGAAACCAAATTCTTATTAGGCAGCTTAAATTAAGTCTAGGTGAAAAGTTTTACTATCTTAGCCGTTGTGTTATTGAATTTATGAGCGCTCAAAGTTTACGATTTTATAGGGGCTTAAGCAAGTTGGGGTGTTCACCCCAACGTCACTTTATGGTTGTATTTAATAACCGAAATCCCTGGCCAAACGTTCAAACATTGTTAGTCATTTTCACCCCTAATTCACTTTCCATGCTCATAGTCCTTATAGAATGGGGAACTTTGAACGTTCACAAAGTCAATAGTACCAACGCTAAGTCAGCGAAACATTGCACATGGACTAAGCTTTTTAGAATAAAAACTCAATTTCTTGATATTCTGAAAATTTTCATCCAAGCGGCTTTTGTCGGAAAGGTCTATACCGTATACATCAACTTAACCACCACCACCCCCCATGTTAAAAGCCCATCTACAGTAAGTTACAGGGAGTTTAATCAAGATGATACAAGATAATACAAGATGATACAAGATAATACAAGATGATACAAGATGATACAAGATGATACAAGATGATAGTTTGGAAGACATACGTTCTTCCTAAACTTGAATATTGTTCAGTTCTATGGTGTCCGCTTAAAGCTGGTCTCATAAAGAAGATAGATTCCCTTCAATGGTCCTTTCTTCGAAAGATTAAGATGGACAAAAGCAGTAATAATTACTGGCAAATCCTAAAAGCCCTCAATCTTTACTCCGCTCGATGAAGAAGAGAAAGATATAGAATCATGTATGTTTGGAAAATAATCGAAAATATTGTGCCGAACGTAAACGATTCAATGGTATCAACACGTACGACATGGAAGAAAATGTACAGTGGATATGGTACGTGGTCAGTCCACAACCATTCAGCGGCATAAAGAAGCTAGTTTCGCGATCCATGGTCCTAAACTTTTTAATGTTCTTCCGAAAATAGTAAGAAATATTACTGGAGAAAGTATTGATTTTTTCAAGAAAAGACTTGATTTGTTTCTTCAAACAATTCTAGACGAACTGCAGATTGTTGGTTATACAGCCAGTCGAAGAGCGGACAGTAACTCAATCATTGACATGATAAAATTTTCCACTACAGGACTGGCACACACTGCCAATCCTTAAGAATTATTTCTTCAAAAGCTTTTCAATAAAATTCAATAAGATTAAGATTGCTGAAACAAATATCAAACTTACATCATATTCAGGATGCACAAAGACGTCAGTCATCTCTAAAACTAATGTATATGGTGGCTGGATGTACGGCTCTGGTAACGGATCGGGAAGTAAATTCTGTGAAGAAGGCTCTGCAAACATCTTTGGAAGAAAAATTAACATATTCTCATAAACAAGAATAATTTTTTTAATGTAGTTAATTGTTTTGGTCTGTTTCTGACGTTTATACTCTAAATCTTTTGAGTATACACCATATGTTTCTGCAGCAATTTCGCAATTTCAATCAATCTCGTCAACGTTATAGAAATACCTATTTATCAAAAAATTGAAAAATAATTTAAATAATCTAAAGGTATTATTCAAGATATGACAAAAGTTTTTTTCTACATACACTAAATGATTGAGCACCCTCTCCCTAACTAACGCCATTCTTCAATAAAGGTCCAGGTTAAAATTGAAAATTTATACTAAAGTCCACTTTTGAAAAATGCCACTACCTATCAAACAACCCCCAAGACTTTAGAGTAATAATTAAATAAATGCCCTTGGGTTTTTATTTGTTACAAGAAATTTAAAGTGCCTATGAAATGAAATTTTACATTTCAAACCATCAGTGTTCTCTAGTAGAACAAAATAAGCTGGTTTTAGTGATGCCATTTTGTGTATTCTGCGTTAGGGAATCTCCTGATATGCACGATGGAAAATCAAGTATTTTAGAGTTTTTGTATGACAAAAAAGCAAGCTATTTGTGACATCACGGGGTTTGAAATCTCTGCAAGAAAGTGAAGTCATCCAGGCTTTTACACTGAACATGAAGGTCTCTCTCAGAAAAACTGTAAAATGTTTCCTCCTGCTAAATTCCTTCCCTTGAAGTAGCCACAGCATTTGTGCTTCTGTGTTATGAATCGTGTTGCAAACCTTGTGGCGCCATAATTTGTTTTTCCTTTGTCACAGCAACCTATGATTTTCAAACCTCCTGAAACAACCCTTCCCTTACAAACTTTCTGGCCATGTATCAATTTTTAGCATTAGGATGCTTCCAAGTTTCTAGTTTTGATAAAAAAAGTTCAAGTAAAATTTCATTTTATTGGCACTTAAAGCTAACTTCTTTTGATTTTTAAAGTAAAGAAAGCATTGATACTGAGACTTTGTATATTAACCCCTCCCATGTAAATGCCCCTCCAAATTTAATTTACCCAGAGTATAAGCCCTAAGAGCACTTAAATTGTCATGTTTAAAGTATTTGCTGATGTATACTCACTTCAGTGAACTCATGAAGCCTGTCTCTCGCTCTGTAGATATATGCTAATGGTACTGGCTCTAGAACAGAAATAAAAAATTATCAGACTTTATTCCTGAAATTGATTCTAAGACAATAACACAGTTTGACCTGGTTTGTTGTGACAACAAATGATATTCAAAAGATACTTAGGGCCTGTACATACAAGGCAGGCTGGGCATTGAAGCAATGAAGCACTGGGCACTGAAGCACTGAAGCACTGGGCACTGAAGCAAGGTCACTTCATTCCAGCTCAGTTTTAAGACTGATTTTCATAAATGAACCAGTCACAAGCCAGCTTGGCCATCAGTACTTAAATATGGCAAGTTGAATGTTCTGCACTTGTGTTTTTATGATTCAGATGCAATGATAATAACAAAATAGGAAGAACAAGGGAATTAGAAATAATTTAGAAAAACTTTGGAACATTACCACTTTTGTAGAGATCTTCTTCCTAGAACAAAAGGACTTCTATTAATTTTTATTATTTTCCTGTTGATTTCTAAACAAAGTTTAGTAAAATATAAGTTGCTGAGATGCCTTTGACCAAGCAAGCAAGCAAGCAATCTTTATTTGTTAATGCAGGTCAGGGGTTAAGGCAGCTATACAGCTGATGTGGACCTGTACCAGACTCATATTCTAGAATGAATATCCTGGGTGCTGAGAGATACTTTTCAAGGCTGTTTCTGACACATTATTTGATTATTAGACATGGTAATCACCACTTAAAATGACAAGCATTTGATTATTTATTTGGGGCAGCATTTCAGGAAAGCTCTGTTTTCCATCATCTGGCAATAACAAATGTAGTTCTTCTCCTATTTATTGTTTGTTGGATAGAAAAGGTGTGAAAATTACTAAATAAACCCACTAGGAAGCAAAAATCTGATTTTCCTAGCAGGTTTAGTTAGTGTATAAATATCAAAGGATCATAGTGGTCCTAAACGTTTTAGGGCAGGCCCCCAGGCCGCCAATAGTTGCTCCCTTTGCCTACATGTTTACCCCATTATCTGGTTGCTTGTGCCATGCCTTGGGGAATTCGGAATTGGGGTAAATACATGGAGGTTAAACTTACCAAATTTTCGCTCTCTGGACGACCTTTAAATCAAATAAAACAAGGAATTATGACATTTATAAACAACTGGCAAATGAACTTGAGTCATAAGGGGTGGTAACGTGACGTTACATATAGGTGATGTTACATATAGGTGATGTTACATATACGTGATGTTATACAAATATTGCGGGTGATGATTCTTCCTTTGTTTGCTAATTGTTGCTATCGCTAATTGTTGTGCGTTAAATGGGTCTCAAGGGACTTTGATTAATAATGAACTTTTTCCATTGTTGTAATACATTAGCTCTCTGTGGTGGATAAGCTCTACTGTGGTGTTATTTTTGCCTACTTGGTTGATAAGCTCTATAGTGGTGGGTTATTATGCTTGATGTGGTGAGTTATTATGCTAAATGTGGTGGGTTATTATGCTTGATGTGGTGGGCGAGAAATGAAAAATAAAATAAAATTTTGTAACATAACATTACACAGCTTGCGTGTTTCTGCTTTTAATTCGGCAGAATTTCAAGCCCCGTCTCTTTTCAATAGCGCTATTGCAAGTTAAACTGTGCGCGCACCATAGTAATGCGCGCACTGACTGACGACAAATGAAATAAAACGAACGAAAAAATAAAACTTCTTGCCCTGTCTCCCACCTTAAGACAACAATGGAAAAAGTTCATTATTTATCAAGGTCCCTTGAGACCGATTTAACACACAACAATTAGCGATAGCAAACAAAGGCAAGTATCATCACCCGCTGTATTTGTAACACCACCTATATGTAACATCACCTATATGTAACATCACCTATATGTAACGTCACGTCACCACCCCTGCTCACTTGAGTTATAAGCATAAAGCAGGGTGAGGTGAAAGAAAGGAAAATGTTTACGTAAGACCGCCAAGATCACAGATACTGCAACTAAGAACATATCTTTACCGAGAAAAACTACGGCGCCAAATAACATTCCAGAAGATGCTGCGGCAAAGACAGCCCAAAATTGTGAACCAGGCCCTTTCTTGTCCTTCGGTTTTTCGTAATAACGTGCAACATTCGTGGTCCTAAATGGCAAAGCTGACTTTCTGAAGTTACCATGGGCTGTAAGTGGGAAAATTTTACTGCTATTGCTTATTCCACATTTGCAAACCTGGGACACTTTCGTCTGAGAATGTAAGAAAAAATTCGTGATCCTCCATGCTGCCATTTTGATTTCATCTGAACTGAATGCAAAATGTAATGTCATTTTGAGACAGAGGCTGTGGCCCACGTGAGAGGAGTGTGCAGTTGTGCGGTGCCTGGTCTTGTGTCTGTGCCCTTGTGCCCAGAGGGGAACCACACCACTGACCTTCAATCTCCAATCTTTACTGAATATTCCAAAATTCGTTTGTTATATTTCAATCATGCCTGTAGGTTCTTGAAATTGCATAACATCTTCAGTCCGGAGCAGAAACAAGGTGGGTTCTTTTGGCTAAATTTTAGTGGGGAATAGTAAGAGTAGGCGTCTGCCGCTGGCATACTAAAATTGTACCGTTGGCTAAAGTTCGACTTGTTTCTTTTACCAGTTAGTTTTTAAAATGGGCAGGATGAAATTTCTACTCTCCAAGACTACTAAAACTGAAAGCAAGACCACTCCATTTTCAAATATGATACCCTTGGCTAGACAACAACTAATCACGGCTATTCTTAAAGTTCATGAACAACGTATTGCTTATCACCCAGTTTTATCTCTTGACTTGCCTTGTTTTACAATCTCTTCTGAACTGCATTACACTTTTTTTTTAAAAAGCAACTTGAATTTCGGCCAGCTCTCAAAGTTGCTTAAAATTTTAGACATTTCAGCCCTTAAACGTTGCTTAACATTTTTGTACCTACTAACCACCCCTGACTTCGCAGGTCAATATCGTCATCTGTTAGGCCTACAAAATGAATTTTGGGAGACAGTAAGTGGGAAAACGTTAGCTAACGAACTTCAACATGCAAAACATCAGAGCGAAGAACAATTTCCTAACACAAGAAAGAGAATAATCTTGGTTGTTTGACTTCTTAGTTGCTTAAAGTAATTCAATTGAGCCCTCAAGTTGCTTAATGTTAAGGTCAGTTCAGCCCTAGTTTAGTTGCTTATTGAGTGGTTGCTTCGGTTGCTTATTAAAAAAAAAGTGTGTGAGATATCAAAAATACAGGGGATTTTTATATAGCAAACACTGCTGTTTCGAGTAAAGAGCCGAGTGAAACTCCACATACCATCTGGTAGGAAATTTTTCTTTTGCAGCAAAGACAGTCTTTCTGTCAGATCTCAAAAAGTAAAAACACGGATTGATATTACTTTTATTCCTATCACGTTTTTATTTCAATGTTTTTTGCATATGCCGACTTAAATATTCTGTTCTACTGTACACCACAGATCGCCTTTCAAAGAATTTGTACTTGAATTTAGTCTCAAAGTCTAAATTTTCAGTAGGGGTCTACCGCTGGCATACTAAAAATGGTACCGTTGGCTAAAGGTCGACTTGTTTCTTTTACCAGTTTCAAAATGGACAGAATGAAATTTCTACTCTCCAAGGCTAAAGATTAAGATGAACACACCAAGGTGAACTTGAGATTAAGATTAAGATTAAGATGAACATAGTTTCAGTCTTGTTTTCCGAGTGATAAACACTACTGTTCCGAGTAAACAGCCTTGTGAAAGGCCACGCACCATCTGGTAGGAAATTTTTCTTTTGCAGCAAAGACAATCTTTCCGTCAGATCTCAAAAAATAACAACATGGTGTTTTAATGATTAAATTTTCATTTCTATATTGCTTTTATTTCAATGTCCTGACATATGTTGAATATTGTATTCTACTCAATTCAGCATTTTATAATGTTCGTTTTTATTATTTAAATATTTTAACATGTTAGCTAATATTTTATTTATATTCCCACACATTTTTCAATTTAACAAATTCTCCCGAAAAGAAGCCTCCAATGATAACGATGATAATAATGATAATGGTAATAATGATTATGTTGATGATGATGATGACTATGATGATGATAATAATGATGATGATGATGATGATGACTATGGGGACAATGATGATAATCAAGATAATGGTGATGATGATCATGATGATTTTTATTACGATTATGATGATGATAGGGATGGTGGTGGTTATGCTGTTCATGATGATAATGATGACTATGATGATGATTATGATGATTATGATTACGATAATGATGATGATAATGATAATGACGATGATCATGATGATGGTAGTGGTGGTGGTGTTGGTGATGCTGTTGATGATATTATGATAATGATTATGGTGATGATGGTGGTGGTGTTGTGGTGGTGGTGGTGGTGATGCTGTTAATGATGATGACTATGATTATGATTATGATAATTATGATTACGATGTTGATCATAATGATGACAATAATGATGATGACGATGATGATGATTATGGTGATGATGATTATGATTATGATCATTATTATGATTATGATGATGGTGGTGGTGGTGATGGTGGTGGTAGTAGTGGTGGTGGTGGTGGTGGTGGTGGTGATGTTGTTGATAATGATGACTATGATGATAATTATGAAAATTATGATTACCATGATGACAATAATGATGATGACGATGATGATGATTATGGTGATGATGATTATGATTATGATTATGATTATGATTATGATGATGGTGGTGGTGGTGATGGTGGTGGTAGTAGTAGTGGTGGTGGTGGTGATGATGATGTTGATAATGATGACTATGATGATAATTATGATAATTATGATTAAGATGATGATGATAATGATGATGACGATGATGATAATGATAAATCGGAATCAGGGGCTGCAATGCATTTATTCCAAAATTAAACATTTTTTATTAGAGGAGTCCTTTAATTATTTATGCAGCAGAAATTAAAACCACAGTTTATATACTGTTTGAAAGACAAAAAGATAAGCTTATCTAAATTAGCTTACACCTCACTGGCTTCAATTTTTTTATCTTTCAATTTTGACATATGTTAAATATTAGAAAGATTTCAATTTTTATAATGCTGATTCTTACAATTTAAATATTTTATAATGTTAAATATATTCGCCTTTCACGTACTTCAACCAAAAGTCACAATTTTTGGCCACAATGAACGCACTATCAATCCAGCTTTGCCTTTTGCCTTGTTTTATTTTCACGGCATTTTGTGATGTAAGGGATGCAGGGCAGTTCTACATCGGAAATAGTGCGGATCCAAGCAAAGATCCCTGGAAAACTCCGTATCTTAATGAAGGATTTTTCTCCTGCAATAAGGAAGGGTCTTGCACTTTGGTATCAAAAGAAACTGTACCTACTGAAAACTGGAAGAAATTTAACGGTAAGTTACAGAGCTGTTGCTATGAAGGAATATTTACCTTTGAAGGATTATTTTTCCAGGGGCGGTCATATCCTAGTGGTTCTGTCTGCCAGCGTAGTATAGTGGTTAGCACTTGCTTTCTCTCTTTATCTCCTTCCCAGTGCTTCACCACCTCCTGCTCAGCGGTTACGGCTCTGGTACTCAGGGTATATTCGTGTGAACAGAGATGGTAATATTAGCCGAGTTAGCTGTGAAGCCGCGAGTATCCGAAGTTTTGACGAAGATTTATAAAGAATTGGCCGAGCCGTGTTTACTGTCGAGATTGTTGTTATTATAGAGCCGAAATACTGCGTAGAAGCCGAACTGCTTCTTGAACTGTAATTGGTATCCTGTGTCTTAATTTTTTGTAATTTACATTTGTGTTATTTTGTGCAATTTCTGGTTTCCTCATTCGTCGTCTTTACTCACGCAACTATTTATACCACAGCAGCCAATCGTGTGGTATAACAATATTCCTCCACTGTACTGATGATATCCCTCCACTGTACTGAATATCCTCCACCGTACTGATGATATCCCTCCACTGTACTGAATATCCTCCACTGTACTGATGATATCCCTCCACTGTACTGAATATCCTCCACCGTACTGATGATATCCCTCCACTGTACTGAATATCCTCCACTGTACTGATGATATCCCTCCACTGTACTGAATATCCTCCACCGTACTGATGATATCCCTCCACTGTACTGAATATCCTCCACTGCACTGCACACCCTCCACTGTACTGCACATAAATACCCTGGGTGTTTACAATCTACACGCTTTTTTTATAAGAACCCTAGCTCGGGGCCTAGTTCTAAAAGTTTATTAATTTTTGGCCCAATTTTAGTTCAAAAAGTTTCTCAACAGTTTCTTAATTAATTGAAGTAAATTGCAGTAAAAACGACAAAACCTTCTGTGGGATACAGAATTGCTTACAGATGCGAGAAATCACACGAAATTAGCCACTCTGGTGCGAGACTTAGAATGGAAATGCTTGAGAACTAATTACTACCTCCACAAATGTGAATCAGTATGTTGGAAAACAGTTTCTTAACTTCTTCCTCCTAGTTCTAAAAGTTTCTTAAATTTTTGGGTGTCTAGTTCTAGGTTTCTTATAAACCGGTTTCTTATAAAAAAACGTGTATTCATCAGATATAAAGAACATTGCAAGAGGAAAGTCTACGAATCAGTCATCGACGTGGTCTCCTGACACAGCAAGCTCCAAAGCCGTTGATGGAAACCGTGATGGGCATTTTTATAACAGATCTTGCAGCTGTACAGAAATAAAAAGCGGCCAGTGGTGGATGCTCGACTTTGGGAGAAACGCAGTAGTCTACAGTGTCAACATAACAAACCGAAGTGATTGCTGTCTTTCGAGATTGCGAGATTTCAGTATCAAAGTTGGAGATATCGAGGATCAAGGAGAGAATGCCTTTTGTCGAAAAAACGCCAGCATTAGGAAGCCAGGCACTGCTAACTTCAAATGCGATGATCTCATTACTGGAAGATACCTATACATAATTACAAATTTCAGCAGGGTGTTACCCTATGTGAGGTTTAAGTGTTTGGTAAATATTTGTAGAAAGCAATGCCTTGGATAGACTTATTACACAACAGCCTCTGACAATCACAATAATGAGGGGGCTTTGGGGGATGTCAAAACCCGAAAACCCGGAAGAAAATTGGGACAAACCCGAAAACCCGGATGACCTTAGTTTCGACAACTGTTTTTAGAAGTTTACCCATTGACATCCTTTTACAGGTTGAAAACCCGAAAACCTGCACATTTTTACTACAATACCCGAAACCCGGACTAGAAAAATGGCGAAACCCGTTGCCCGTTAAAGAAACTTGACCCGAAAACCCGCACGATTTTTTAAGAAAATCCGAAAACCCGAGGCCGAAATTGGCCAAACCCGCAACCCGTGAAATCCCAAAGCCCCCCTCAATAATCTAATTCAATAATTAAATTCCTAGTTCTGCAATTAAGGCCCCGTTGAAGCCTGGTTTCCATATAGCCGCAAACTGCCGGCGGGATTGTATCTTCGACTGTTGCTTTTAAGAATCTCTATGTGGCCCAGGGGCCATTTTTTGCGCGCCAAAACTTTTTGAGTGTGTGCAAAGATTTTTCCAACATTATTGCTCAAAAACTTACAACCCAAATTGTTTCCTCAGAGTGGGATTATCATAAACTTAGGGCCTGTTTACACGAGCCCGGGTTGACTGCAACCGCCTCAGAGGATCAGCCCTTCTCCAGTCAAATCTCTTGAAGCGTTTACACGAACATAGCAGTCAACCCGGGTCAACCCGCCTAGGCGGGTAACCCTTCTCGAGGGTAGGGTTGACCCTTGTAAACGGGTTACCTTTTTGTAAATTTTTTCCATGTGAAGGCCGGTTGACTCAACCCCTCAACCCGAAGTCATTTTTCCGCGCCGAATTCTACTCTCGTCCTTCCATTTGGCTAAGATATGGAAAGTGCGAAGGAGGCTCCGCTGTTTAGTTAGACAGAAACTAGAAAAAATACAACTTTGTTTGCAACATCGTTTGTTTTCTTTTAATATAAGACCTCTTAAATAAGATCACAAGCTATAATAATATAATCAAAATTGAATATTCGTATGCTTATGTATAACATAAATTTGTTTCTTAAGTCATAAAAGTCGTAAAATTGTATTATGCACACAATATAGAAGTTAGTAGATTAGCAAGTTGTTTCAATAAAATCGTTATAATTATTTTTTCATGCGTTATGTTATTTCGTTTGTCTGAGCTAAAAATGTTGTAAAGTTTGCTAAGAGTGAGAACTCAACCCTGGTTCTACAATCACGGACAAAATTGTTGAGACAATACTGAAAATGTACCTCCACATAGCGTATTGGCTCACTTCGCCCCCGTCCCCCCAGTTCAATGTTGACAATTTCGTTTCATCCGCCACAGAATTGAGCGACCCATCATGCGGGCAGAATATGTAAAAAGAAATCTGTCAGAAAGCAATGAACATTGAATGGGGGAGGGGGGAAGAGACATTGACCCCCAATCAACATGACTGAGTATTCGTCTCAATCTGTTTTGTACATCATTGTAGCTTATCGGCTAAGAATAGTAGCTACCGGGAAAAGACCTTTTCAAAGAGGTCTGGGTCAGCGCGACATTTTTCTGGAAAATGGTGGACATATTCAGTAAGGGTATTGTCTTCACGTGCGGAGACCAGAATTGTAGTCGTTTCAGGAGCGATATTGCAGCAAATTTTTTCGTTGAATTCACGTTTAGATGGAGTTAAAGTTAAAGAAAGGACTCAGGTCCAAGTTTATCTGCTCTATGGGTCATTTAATCAAGTATTTTCCTTTTTGTGAGTTACTTGCATTTTGTTTCCTGAATGTCCACATGATGACTATGGTTTCTACAAATATTTATAACATTTAATGTCACAGATTCCATTCCTTTCTTAGTTTTCCATTATTCATGAATTTATAAGTAAAATTTACTGCATTACCTCTCTTAAAGCGGCTGCAATCCAAGTTTCTTGAAAGTGTAGAGCATTCCCTAACTCAATATATCCGCCATTTTCCAGAAAAATGTCACAACGACCCAGATCTCTTTGAAAATATCTATCAGGGTTTTCTTAATAGATTCTGTTGCGGCAACCGCTATTTTCTTTAAATTGCAAACAAAATATGGGTTTACAGAGAAAATTTTTACAGGAATCTGACATGCCCAGATGAATTAGACGCAGAAATGGATTTGTCTTCTCCAGCAAACGATCTGGTCGGCAGATAAAGATCAAGATCAATGGTAGAGTGTTGGAGACACGGGGGGGTTCTTGGCTAAATTTTGGATAGGGGTCTGCTGCTGGCATATTCAAAATGGTACCGTTGGCTAGACCAATTTCTACCAGAATATGATACCCTTGGCTTGACCAATTTCTACCAATATTTCTACCAATACCCTTGGCTAGGCAAATACGGTCACAATTTTTTATCTTAAGTCTGAAAATTCAAAGGTCGACTTATGCCTTTCGCCAGTTTCATTTTGAAATGTTTACGGTGAAATTTCTACTAGTAAAGACGAAAGCATGGCCGCTCCATTGCTAAATATGATACACTAGACCGAAATTGCCAAAAAAAGTATATCCTTGGTTTGACTAGAATTCCGAAAAAGTATACCCTCTAGCGTGGCACATCCCCAGGTACCTTTACTATGGAAGAACCCCCCCCCCCGTGGCTGGAGACTAATTCTGAAAATAAATCGAATATTACCCCCGGTCAGAGCCCCGTAAACAATACTCTTATCAAAAGAAGAGTGTACTTGGCTACTGCTAATCTTTCTTAAGTATCCAAAACAGCAAAATTCATTGTTATTAGCATTGGTTAGTTTAAATAGGTCCAAACATATAAACCTACGTTTAAAGGTCTTTGTCTTCAAGTCATATGGAGTAAAAGTTGAAATCGAAACAGTTCATGTCAAAGCAGCAAGGTACCTTTAGACGATACACTAATTTCTAATAAAAACCTCTTAAGAAACTGCAGAAACCCTTTTTATATTGTTCTTTGATCCCCTTGAATGTGTCGTAAAACAAATACTCAGGGGGTATCTAAGCCCAGTTTTGGACGGGGACGTGCCATTTCTGTCCAAAATTTGGACCCATAATTCCGCTACCAAGAGGGCGTGGGTCTATTTAGAATCCAGTTGCGGTTATCATGGACTGAGAGAAATTTCCCCTAGATTCGGAAAAGCAGTAAATTTGTCAAATAAAACAAGTTTCGAATAAGCCCTCCTGCAACTCTCTCATTAATCTTTTGGAAGATATGCCTCCTTACGCCCCCTACCATCTAAGAATTCTATTTTAGAGTACCTGCAAGCCAAGTAAGCCTGAAAGGCATTCCAAAACGATATTTCTTCAATGAAATAAGCCCCCATGGCCCCACCTTCGAATAAGCCCTCCCTCGGATAAGCCCCCACCTTATTCAAATAAGAAGGAATTATTCGAAGGATTTATGAATTTGTTTCTGTCTATAATGAATCTTTCAACTAATTACTAACACTGAACAAGTTTAGTCCTGACAGATTTTACTATCAATTCAACAAATAATCAGCCATTGGCTGTTGGCAAACAGCTGATTTTGATAAAAGAGTACAGATTTTTCTCTCTGCTATTCTTTCGACAACACACTGGAACCATTAAAGTTTAAAATAAGCCCTCCCCTCGAATACCCGAATATGCCCCCACCGTAAAATTCAATTTTGCAAATAAGCTCTTTTTTTCTATAAGAACAATTTTATAAGAACACGAGCCTGGATTTTGCCCAGATTTTAAGAACAAAATCTCTGAACAAGCTGAGGCATTTTCATGACGGATATTCCTCAGAATATAAGCGTTAGAAGAAGAACAAAATTAAGCAGACTAAGGGGATCGAAAAGTACCAATCAGAAAGTGAAGCCGGACTGGAATTATGTTTTAAACACCAATCTTTGCGGGATACCACTAATCATCCGCTATCTCGAACTGTACAAGGCTAAACTGGAATTTGTTCCAGATAGCGAATGTTCGAAATAACGGATGTCCCATATGAATATAAAAAATTTTAGTTTTTAAGTCAGAAAAGGAACCCCTATTAACATGCAGGGTTACTGATCCCAAATTTCGTCAAACAAGTCTGGTATTTTTTACATAGAAGTCAAAGCTCATCTGCTTTTATCCCTACTATTGTTGAAATTGAGATAATGGCGATGCAGCACATCTCGAAAGAGAACAGCTTCATCTATTGTATACATGGGCAGCATATCACTTAGCTGCTGCCATTCCTGCTCCGCTAGGCGAACTTATACATATGTTCAGCCCCGTCTTCAGCCTGTCTCTTTATCCAGTTCAGCATAAAATTTGGCAAAGTTCGAGCGTAAAGAGCAGGTTTTCCTCCATGAAATCGAAAATGGTTCGAGATAGCGAATGTTCGAGATAACGGGGTTCGAGATAGCGGATGATTTTTGTATACAAACCCTTAAACATCAACGAGGGAAATGGAAAATCGTTCGAGACAGCGAATGTTCGAGATAGCGGGCAGTCGAGATAGCGGATGTCAACTGTATGTCCAGATATGTTTCCGCTGTTTCTTGAAATTTTCGCACATCTCAGAAACTATACATTTAATTTACCTTGAATTTAAACCAAGCTCAAGGATTTAGTACGAAAACTGGCGAAAACTTGGTAGAAAAGGGTCTCGTAAAAAATCACGTCCTCAAATGTGTTGTACTTCAATATTGACATCACAGCTGAGCATTCGTCTTGTATTGTTATCAATTCCACGTTTTTTATCGATGATTTCCACGCGCGCAGCGACACGGACGCGTTACGGTGATCAACACGATACGGGTCAATCTTATTTGATTGATTACTGTTTGTATTGAGTCGTACCCAGTCTCTGACTTCATCCGGGAATGTTATCCCAAGTGACTTGAATAGCTCTTCGGCTCTTTGCACGGAATCTGACGCGAGATCCTCGTAGCGGATCAAATGAACGCGCGGTCCAAACGGAATAGACCAGCGGTCGATTCCCCATAGCATATCCAGTGTTTGTTTGCATAAATATCGAGCAGCAGCCTGTACGCTGGAGAACTTTGACTCCGGTCCGTCGCCTATCCACTCCATTCGTTTCATTGACATTACGACGGCTCTTGGGTCTCGTACTAAATAAACCACATGTAGATCTGGTTGAAGCGTCATCAGCCTTTCCAAATTAGTCTTATTTTCCATTGGCATACGATGCACTAGGTCTTTGACGACGGTGTAACGTTTCGCCTTACATGCCTTCGTTACTTGCTTAAAATGCAGTTGCGGACAGAATTCTTGGTATTGCTTCTGGGTATGCGTGTTATAAGTGCTCTGCGATGCACGCGATTTACAGAACGGTGGCGACGATAACGTTTTACTAGCAAGCCGAAAATGCGGGCTGCTTAGTTCGGGGAATGATATGAAAGTCAAGTAGTCTTGTAGACTGCTGAAGTGGCAGTTAAACAAATCGAATAACACCTGAAGTGCGTTTACACCGTAACTCCCAGCTGGAAATATTCCCGTCATTGAGAATATGGTATATGCATGTAACGGCTCGTATATATACATCACGTCAGGATGTTGGTTGAAGATTTCTCCGAGGAACGAGGACCCTGATCTTCCCTGAGCAAGTATCAGTACCTTTTTGTTCTGCACAGTCCAGTCTGTTGATCCATCTATATCACCTCCGATACGGACCATATTATTAGTTTTGCTTGCAACGTCGATTTCGTCTTGAGGTATAAATACTAACGGCAGTACTTTTAAGAACATGAGCAGCAGACTAAGCAGCAAGCATGCGAGGAGCAGTACCCAAGAGAACCATGATAGTACATCGGAGTACCTCGACCGTCTTTGTGAGTTGTTAATGTCTGAAGCGATGAACTCGACCTTGTAGGGCTTCATCGTGGACCACGACCGAGCACGCCGACCTCGATTGTAACACCCAGCGACTTATACGATGCAACTTTAGGCCAATCAGCTCATGCCTTCAACGTTGAGAAACTAGGCAATCTTTTTGTTTATATAACACTCTAGTGTTTGCAAAGCCTTCGATACAAACTTCCACAGCGCGATTTACTCCACTACAATGGCCCTAATAGCAGCAACATCCTAAGCGAATCACGGAATAATGAACTAATCGGTCACGCGCGGTCAGGGTCGCTGGTTTCAATCTAAACATTACCTTTGCTAGGTCATTAAACTGGTGTTCTATTGTGCGGATTTATTGATAAAATTATCACGCGGTCAGCTCCATGCAACCTTGTAAACAAGTTTGGACCCGGGTTAACCTTATTAACAGTTCAGCGATATTCAATGAACCGTTCACACACATAATTCTCTCTCACTGGTTCTCAATTCTTTGTTTATTAACACTATTTTAGCGTGAAATCTAGACTATCCGCTAGACAATAGCGGTAGAGCGTTTATGAGCAGTGCGTAATTTTATCAGCCCTTGCGTTCTAAGGCCTAATAACCGAGGAAGAATTGATCGATTGTTTTGAACAGGATTATAAGCCTCGAGTGTTAATTGCAAACATTTATACAATTATAATATAAAAACCAATGCTAAAGGCTGTTTATGACTGGAGAGAACTGTTTATAAGTCGAAGTGCACACACATTTTTTGCAAGAGCATCTAAAATCTTGGACTTTGCATATCGGAACGGCCTAAATAGTTTTGGCATCCACGTTAAATAGACCGTTATACTTTGAAAAGCGGCTTTAGTCCAATATTGTGTCCCAGATTTTAGCTTCTATTACAGCCTTATTTTTTAGCTGATTTTGGAAACTTGACCGCCTAATATTAACTAACACCAACTAATTGTAATTGCTAACTTGTGTTGACATGTCGACAACTAATCAGAACTTAGATACAGTTTATTTCGGTCGCAACAGCGCTAAAGTCGATTGCGACTGATTGGAAACAGTTGTCAACTAACCGCATAAGTAGAACATGCCCAATTTTCTGGAACTGTGCGCCGACTTGTTGCCGTCAATTAGTTGCCAGAGCGCTTATGTCGAAAGGCCAGCTGCGATAAGTTAGTTTCGAAAAAAATCGGCAACAAGCTCTGATTGTGTGCAGTGTCGACATAGATTAGCAGTTACAAATTTGCAGTTGGGTTAGGCCCTGGTCAAACGATCAAACATTGTTGGTCAAACAGTTGAAATTCGCTTGTAAAGCAAAATGTTTGACCGTTTGGCCACATCCAAAAACATTGCTCGTCCAACATTTTTTGCTTGCGTCGATCAAAGAAACATTTTGAAAGTTTTCAAAAGCATCAAGCCACAAATTGTGCTTATTTTTGCTTGTCAAGCAATGTTTAATCATTTTGCCGCCTTCCAACATTGGTTGTCAAACATTTCTTTTGTTATTATCAAACTTCCAAAATGTTGGAGAGCAATGTTTTTGAATGGGCCAAACTGTCAAACATTTGTTGTAAGGCAAATTGAAAATGTTTGACCAACAATGTTTGATCGTTTGACCAGGGCCTTAGCTTGCTCGAAACTCTCCTTGAATTTCATTTCACAAGAATCTGGAATGATAAACCTTACCGTCAACCCAACAATAGACCATTTCAACTAAAGGCCTCATTTCTAAAAAAAAAATTAAAAATTAGGTAGTAGAGAAATTTCGACTTCAGATTCGAATTCAGCACCTTCTTTTTAGGTGTTGAGACAAATTTTATAAGGGATTTGACCGTGTAAAATGATTGAGGGTGTAAAATTTCATCCCCAGCAATTTTTCACGGTCAAATCCTTCATAGTATTTCAAACTTTTAAGACCTATAAATTCAATATCTCAAAGACTAGAAGCATAAAACTTTGCCTTAACACTAAAAACTAAAAAGAAGGTGCTGAATTCGAATCTGAAGTCGAAATTTCTCTATGACCTAATTTTAATTTTTTTTGAAAATGAGGCCCTTATAGTTGAAATGGTCTATTAGAGTTCGAAAGTGTCCAGTTCAACATATAGGTATTTTGAAACCTGAAGTTGTAGCTTGCTTTGCCTTTTTCTGAAAGCTTTTTTTCTCAAACTTGCTTTAGTTTTGTGACAATCAGAACACGCAGCGTCTGGTCGAATGAGGTACAAACAGCCAAACCTTCCTACAAAAAGAAAAGGTCAAGGTCTATAATAATAATAATAATAATCGATTTGTTTTGTTTTGGATATGCCCCGAGGGCGCTATAGGGCATGCTCCCCCAGAAATGTTTTCCAAATACCATCTCCAAATTGGCTTGGAATGGCTTTTTCGTATGAGTTACCGTTTTTTTCGTTAATCCGACATCTACTTTATCACGCTAGCGAATCTATAATCGCCACTGTGGTGGATAATCACTACTGTGGTGGTACTACTTGCAAACTGTGGTGGTAGTTTCTGCGTACTGTGGTGGATAATCACTACTTGTGGTGGTTTACTATGCTTGCGGTGGTGGCAGTTTTGGCGTACTGTGGTGGATAATCACTACTTGTGGTGGGTTACTATGCTTGCAGTGGTGGCAGTTTTGGCGTACTGTGGTGGATTTTGTGGTTTTTTCTTGCTTGATCTATAGAGTTTTGCTATGATTTCGTATTCACCACATAAAGCATTATAACCCACCACAAGAAGTGATTATCTATCACAGTACGCAAAAAATACCACCACAGTACGCAAATAGTACCACCACAGTAGTGATTATCCACCACAGTAGTGATTATAGATTCGCTAGCGTGTTTATCTTAACGTTGATTATCTGGTCCGTCAAGGGTTTTAAGACTATGAAATGATTACTCAGCAAATATTATATTTCTCAACGCAAACCTTTCGATCGTTATCACGTTATCACCCAATGATTGACTAGTGTTTTAAGAGAATATTTGTTTCGAAAAATAATCTTTAAAACATTTCCTTTTCTGTTTCTAACTTTGCGTTGCTGTTTGCGAAGAGTTGGGTGGGACTTACGTAAGGATTCTATAAACAATGTTTCTGTGCACTTACTTTATCTGGGCTCCAATCAAAAGAATGAATTGGTTCAGCTATGTCGAGCCTTCTCCAGCGCCATAACTATTTATATATATATATTTGTCATGAATGTGCATAACTTAATCATTGGTATCTTCATTTCATATCGTATTTGGTGCTGTCTTCATTTCATACCGTGTTCAATGGCATCTTTTATTTAACCTTTATTTAACCTTTTATTTTATTTAAGGCAGGTTCTCTGTAGAGAAAAGAGTTCGTTTTCTCACTTGGACTCCTCGTCAGTCATGTTTGTCTTCCAGTTTTATCTCGCAAGCTGATTGTTGTTTTTAACACAATGCTAGTTCGGGTTCACTTTTCTGGCTTGGGCATTTCGATCAACATCTGAGTATAAATTCCGCCTTAGGTCACTGTTTATGTGTGTTTCTGACGTTCATACTCTGAGGTGTGTCAGATGAAAAAAGCTTTTAAGATATACCCCTAAACGTTCCCGCCGTTTATCACAATTTTGAAGTTCTGTACAACTCAAAAATTATTATGAGGAATACAAGAGTTGTGATCTTGATGCAATCATACCCATACTTAGAGATTTTAGGACCAAAACCCACCCATATTGGCTACACCTACCCGTGCCCATATCATGCATGATAAGTACCCCCCATGATTACCTATCCTCTAATTTTCACTTCTTGCATTTTAGATATCGTATACGAGGTATCAAGCATGTTATATTCTATCAGCTGCCTCTATATCCTGTTTTCTACTCTGAAATAATCAACTTCATGGAGACGGATCAACAAGGACCTTCATCATCACCAACATGTACGATAATCTTTGATAAATTTGACAGTAATAGACTAGAAAATATAACAGGGACCCAAAAATGTCGACAGATCTTATCTTCTTCGAAAGATACACACATGATTGTAACTGAGGGCTGAATCACGATAATTCCCACACCATCCCGTGGGGAGGGGGTTCTTCCATTGTTAAACATACCAGACTGATGTATTGAATGATTAATCTATCGTCGAAATTTTGGGTCTGTATCTGACAGCAGAGCAAAAATGGTTTGAATTTGTAGAAATAAAATTTCTATCGTCATTGTTATCTAGTTTCTTCAGTTTTCTCGGTGTCTAATTTTTAGGGTTTTTGAAATAAGCTTAAGGTGGAATTTGCTGCAAGAACTAAGTCCCTGGCCAAAAGATCAAACATTGTTCGTCAAACATTTGAGATTTGCATTACAAGCAATGTTTGACCGTTTGGCCACATCACAAAACATTGCTTGAGAAACAGAATTCGCTCATCAATGTCCTCGAAAACCTTCAAAAGCATTTCTTGCATGTATCAAGCAAAAAATGTTGGCTGAACAATGTTTTGCTGGGACAAACGGCCAAGCATTTTGTTTGATAAGCAAAATGTTTGACCAACACTGTTTGATCGCTTGGCCAGGGCCTAATCAACGGGGATTTGAATAAGCGGCGGGTTTGTAATTTGATGGAATTTGGAAGAGAAAAATTGCGACAAACTTTTTCGCCCGAGTCAAGGCCCATTTCCACTTCGTTCGCATTCGCTGTTCGCTTGCGAATTTGCAGTTCGCCGCTCGCTTGGGAATAGAATACAGCCTTCGTGATCAATTTTAGGCGATAAAAAAAGTAAAACTTTTGAGAAAGCTTGAGCTCGACTTGCAGCGGAAATCAAAATCGCTTCGTGCTCGCCATCTTTTGATTGCTAGCGAACTGCAAACAGCGAATGCGAACGAAGTGGAAATGGGCCTTCATGAAGTCAAAAGCCGAACGCATATAATCTGGAGCGAAATTCGGAGCGCCTGAATTTGATTGACTGTTTTTGTGAAGTTTTTCACTATTTGCATTGCATTCCGAATGCCCTTGGGAGATAAAGATACTTTCGTTACCATATTTGGACATTGGACATGAAAACAGCAATGAAATGTTAATTTCAAACACGCAATTAACGAAATTCACGTGCGTGTTCATGCCAAACGAAGTTTTCGTCTGTATAAATACTTTCAACATTTAAAAACTCGGATTAATTGCAACCAGTCTCGAGGATTCCGCTCTGTAGTCTTGTTGTCTTGTTCTTTTGCGGTGCCAGTTTAGGCCAAGGATATTTGTTCCAAGATTGCAAAAACAAAAGGCAAGTCATTTCCAAAGATTTCAGGGGTAAGAATAAATATTTTGCACTCCTCTCAGCATCCATTGACTTCAAGCCTTCATTGATTAAGGTCCAAGTAACGGATTTCATTGATAAGTGTTTATTTTTATGACGAATTACACGTTGCGTCTTGACTTTTGCCCTATTAGCAATTGTTTTAGAAGTTTTCAACGAAAATTCTTCTGGCTTGTTGTACGTCTATGGCCGGATGTGGTGTGTGAGTGTCTGGGAGAGGGTGCTGGGAGAAAATCTACGGCTTCTGACTTTTGGTGAGTTTCCTCGGCTTAAGTGGGTCCTTCTGTGGCCGCTTCCCAAGTCGATGATGTAGCGTAGGTTTGACTTACAGCCGCAGCTACACGTGCAATTGTTCCCCTAGCCTGGCGACGCGACACACCTGAAAATGTCCTGTTCTGAGAAATCTTGAGGTGACAACACGCTGCGACATAATGCTGCGGCAGAAGTTCTGCAACAATAAACTTGCATGATAACAAGAATCGGTCCTGAAAAATTTCCAGGACAACGCGCGAAAACATTTCAATGGGTTGCGTCGCCAATGCAAAAAACGCGGCTACACACTGGAACATAGTTTCCGACAAGCCAAAACATGTCGAAAACAGTTCAACCAAATCACCCAATTTGTTCGAAAATCTATCCTTGGCTCTACGTGCGACATTTTTGTTTTTACGGCCGCGGCAACAACTTTTTATAATGTTCTGTCGCCATTTCAAGCAAAAGTTGGGCAGATTCTGCAATATTGAACAAAATTTTGACAAGAAAATAAGACTTTCTCAAATCTCAAATATTGTCAAAATAAGACTAAAATAGACAGAGAATGTGAAAAACAAGTAAAAAAGAACATCCACATAAAAACAGCATTTTTAACTCTAAAATATCTGACAAAATAAACAATAAATACACGCAGTTTTTTTATAAGCAACCGCTTATAAGCAACCAAGATGTAGAAGGCCTGAAAGTTTAAGCAACGTATAGTACCACAGGAAAAAAACCTAAGCAACTTTTTAAATTTTTTTTAATTTATATCACTGCAAGCAATCAAGGATTGATCAAAATAGAAGCTATTTCCATTCATTTGTCGTCAAAACGCGCATACCAAGTCTCAAATGGTAACAATATCAGCAGGGAGAAATAATTCCAGTCATTTTATGTGCATTGTTAGATTTTGCTGTTTTTCTAGCCTCTAAACTATTCTTAGGACAGAAAAATACAGTTAAAATTAAGCAACTATTAAGCAACTTTTGCTACTAAAAGGTGGCCATAAAAGGTCCAAAAATAAGCAACTTTTGGAACAAGGACCGAGCGAAGTTGCTTATAAAAAAAACTGCTTGTATATCTCAGCTTCTAAGCCAAAAATTAAATAGTTAACTACTATAACTAAACGAAATTAAATACTTAAACTGTTCTTTAAGTCTTAGTTCAAAGGCCTATTGATATTCTATATTGAAATTAACAGTATTAACAGAGAAAATATTTACTACTGTAATTAATAAACAATATTATACAGATTTTCGTACTATGATTTTAATATCAAAATTCAACAAACCCCTTTTCCTATGAAACTGCAAGATTGTGCATTGCTTGAATCACCCGCGGAGAGGGGAAAAGGGAGGGCAGACAGCTTTGAGGCCAAAATTTGAAAAGGACCCAAAAATGGACGTTTTCTCGGGGGAGATTTCACCCCTTCAAAAAGCGCACGTGATTCCTGTTAGGGAAAAGGATTCTTATAATATTCCTACGAAAACAATAGCGGTTCCAGCTGAGGGTGTACGAAATTCCAAGGAGTGAATTGCCCCTCGCTTCTCTAGTGACTTCAGCAAGGGCCCTACGTGATTCATTTGTCGGGCCAAAGAAACCTCTCGCGGACCTGATTGGAACTTTAAGAGTCGCTCAACGACGTTGCGGATCTATCACAGAGAGTCTTAAGAAATTGACCGGAATTTAAAAGCTGAAAGATTCAGGGACCGGCCCGATTCAGCTTTTCGCATCGTTTTCAGTTTTCAATAGCCACATAATATTTATCTTAGAATCTTGCACCTCGAGCCAAACATTGCTCGTCAAACATTCGAAATTCGCTTTTGAAGCAAAATGTTTGACTGTTTGGCCATTTCGCAAAACATTGCTTGTCAAACATTTTGTATATGCGTAAAGGAAACACTGTTTTTGAATTATCTAAGTTTCTCCTAAGATTAAAATATTGCAGAATTTACTTTCGCCATTGAAGAAAACGTTCTCCAGTTGAAACAGGCAGTTACACATGACCCATGCAATGAATTCAGTAAATTGCGTTTTGAGTTTCATCAGGTGCGTTAAGCTCAACAAGGTCTCTGTACATGTTGTTGTTGTATGCAGTTTCATCAAAATATGAATTTGAACCTGCAAAAAACGATGGTTTGATTGTATGACCAGTTGCATTTAAATGGTCTAAAGATATGGCTAAAATAGGAGACATGTTGTGTGTCTCTCGCTACAAATTTTGTTGCACCCTGCAAAGTTTCTGAGGTGGCTAAACTGTGAGACATCGAGGGAACGTGTCCTGTGCGACAATGTCTCGCGAGACATGTCTCCTAGTTTAGCCACCTTAAAGGAAAGTTTACAGTAGTTGCTTTGCCTCTTCAATAGCAAATAGTATGAATAGTATAAAGTACGACATATAGACTTAATAACAAAGGGGTGACAGGGTAGTGGTGCCATGGTACCAAATTCTGAAAAAAGGGTGGAACCTGGTACACGTTCTTTTTTTATAAGAAACCGGTTTATAAGAAACCTAGAACTAGACACCCCATAAGTTAAGAAACTTTTAGAACTACGAGGAAAGAGTTAAGAAACTTTAGAAGTTTTTGTGTCAGTTTTCCAGCATACTGATTTCACATTTGTGGAGGTAGTAATTGGTTCTCAAGCATTCCCGTGCGATTTCTCGCACCAGTGTGGCTTATTTCGAGCGATTTCTCGCACCTGTCAGCAATACTGTATCCCATAGAAGGTTTTTTGTTGTTTTTACTGCAATTTATTTCCATTTAATTAAGAAACTGTTAAGAAACTTTTAGAACTAAAATTGGGCCAAAAATTAAGAAACTTTTAGAACTAGGCCCCGAGCCAGGTTTCCTATAAAAAAACGTGTACCTCTATCAATTCATATCACATTCAATCGGATCAGCTCGTACCACTACCAGCGATTTGGGTGGAACCTGGTACCAGCCCTTGTAGATTCCCTTCTACCCTTGACTTAGCACTTAGATCATCCTGTTCGATATTTTTTGCAGGTCGATGTTCGGGCTGTCTAATCAAACGACCTTAAAGCCGTCGCTACTGTCTGATTGGTGCTTTTCGATCCACATCTGGATATAAATTCCGCCTTAGGCAATTGTATCGGTCAGTTTCTGACGTTTATACTCTAAGAAATGTCAGATGCGAAAAGCTTTTAAGTGTGTCCAAAGATGTTCCCGCTGTTTCTCGCAATTTTGAAGCTCTGTACAAATCATAAATTACTATCCACAAAATTACCTTTTCTGCAGATTTCAATCGCCAAACCTGAGATGCGATGAAAGAAATCCACAATATCAGGGCGCACGTTTGGCATATCTAAATAAAATAAAAAGAATCCTTGAAAGTAAATTAACGGCTCTTGTTGCCCAATCCAATCCAAGCCAAGCCAAGCCACGTCAAGCCAAGCCCAACTGATCTTATCCCATCCGACCTAATCCATGCCAAGCCCAGCAAAGCCAAGTCAAGCAAAGGCAAGTCAAATCAACCACAACTATGCCTATCCATCCCTACAGTACCAAGCCAAGCCAAAGCAAGCTAATTCAAGCAAAACCATGCCAAGCTATTCCAAAACAAGCCACGCTAAGTAGAGCAGAATGGCTTGGATTGGATTGGATCGGCTTTTGATTTTTATGAAACGACGTATTAGATTAACAAACGACAACAAGCAAGCTACACGCTTTTATTCTACAAAGAACGTAGCTCAAGGTCTAGTTCTTAAAGTTCCTTATTTTTAGATCTCTTTTGACTAAATTGTAGGACCAAAAGTTCCTTAATAGCTCCTTAACTTAACTGCATAAATACTTAGTGCTATGACCGAGACTGATTACCTGAGTCGTAGATTCGCTATTGAATTGACCTGATGGACGCTCAATTTGATAGTTTGAGCGATCTCCTTTTCGTGCTAGCCTCGGTCTCATGAGCGATAACTGGGACTCAGGTAATCAGTCTAGCTATGACCACTATAAAGAAACACTTGTATGTGAGCAAAGTTGGAAACTACTGACTGAAACATTCGATACATGCGTAACATGGAATGGAATGGAATGGAATGGAACCCGTTTCCTAGTTCTTGATGGTTTGGAGTGAGAAAAATATTCAAAACTGAAAATTTCCTTAGCGATTTTATCCTTAGTAGTATGAGTTCTTTAACTTTTTCGGCTTTTTACATGTGAAGGTTCGTTATAAAGTTGTTCTTTATTAGAAAAAGCGTGTATTAGGCCCTGACAAAACGATCAAACATTGTTTATCAAACATTTGCAATTTGTTTATCAAGCAATGTTTGAACGTTTGGCAACGTCACTAAACATTGCTTGACAAGCAGAATTCACTGGGCAATCTTTCTGAAGCAGTTCACAAATATTTTGCTTGTTGCAAACAAAAAGTTTGACAAGCAGTGTTTGCGAGCTGGCCAAGCGAAAACACTTTCCTGCCAAATAATTTCAAATGTTTGACGACAAACAATGTTTGGTCGCTTGGCAAGGTCCTTCTTTATAGTAGAATAAAATCATCTTACCAGAGAGAGACGAAGAACATCATAGACATCCCATGCTACCATATACCTTGGTTTAAATGCTCTAAAATCCATATTGTGAAACAGCTCTGACGAACATCTGTGGACAATACGGTTCTAATACTGTCAATGTTTTCAAAGTCACCAAATCGATAACTCTTGCTGTCAGAAGTAGCGGCTAGGGGAGCAAAGAGGCAAAACGCCGCTCGATTCCAATTAGCCCCCCCCCCAACCGCCAGGAATAAAATATTCGGGATAAAAAACGTCGCGGCACTTCTCGATTTTGAGCAAATTTCAAATTTTCAGGGAGACCCAACGAAACTTGGCATCAACCAGCGCCCTTTTAGTTAGGTCGAAATCATCAACAAAGAGTATAACTCAGGATTCCTACAGATTGAAGGGTGCTCCTTAAGATGGACTGCATCCCATCTGCTCAGAAAAGTGGGGAAAAGGCTGACGGAGTTGCTTAAAAATGTTGCTTTTTTCTTAGTTTATCGGTATTAGATAGTAAATGTCCGGAAGACAGTACGACCAAATAATTTCTTATTAACCCAATCATGAGAAACCAGATTTTAATCTTTAGGAAATGCTTACTCCTTACCTCTTTTAAAGAAACAGACAAGCACATAGAAATAACCATGCATACGTAAAACTTACTCTGATGAAGATATTATTGACTGACATAGGCGATGCCGTCCTTGCCACAGAATGATTACATCAATTAGAAACCATATTGACGTTAGAAAAGCTAGAATTCTATGCAGGGTACTATTGAGGCTGCAACAGAAAGAAAGAGCATTTAAGACATTTGACAAAATCAAAATGCAATAAACTTTTTCAACAATCGGCTGCCACTACGGAAATTTTTCACATATTCAAGAAAATTTTCACAATTTCAAGATACAGAGTTTTCCATACCAAATTCTTACTAAGCAGCAGGGGCGGACTGGCAGGGATGCTAGTTTGCGATTGCAACCAGGGCCTTTTTGTTAGACAGACTGTTTCTGCTGTTTTTTGAGCAAATCTCTTCGATTTCTTGGGATTTCGAAGAGATTTGGATTGGTTTCGATCAGTCTGAAAACAGTTGGAAAAAACAGAAATTGTTTCATGATGCAGTTAATTGGAAAGAAGTTAAAATAAAAATGATTATCAGCATATGCGCACAAAAAATATGGAAGCAAGAAAATATTGAAGTGCGAAAATATGTATAAAGGGAGACAATTTCGACATCTAAATATCCAAAATAAGAAAAGAAGTATTTACATGAACAGTAGCCCTGGCCTCCAATTGATTTTTTACAGAGGAGTTCCCTAGAAGCAACTAACAAGAAAATCTGCTATAGTAGAAACCTGGCCCCTTTTACTGGAAATATCAACCGTTAAGATTCGCTGCCAGTCCACCTCCGCTAAGCAGCCAAAGTTTAGTCCAGGTGCAAAAGTTTTACTATTTCGGCGCTTGCATTATTTAATGAGTGTTCAAAGTTTACGATGCCAAACTCAGCGCTACTACCTGATTGGTGCTTTTCGATCCGTATCTTGGTAGATATGTATCTGGTTGGTGTAACCTGCCTTAGTCAATTGTTTTGGTCTGTATGGATGTTAATACTCTGAAGAGTGTTGGAGCGAAAATATTCAAGTATGAAAAAAAGATGTTTTACTCTTTCTTGCTCTTACATTTAATTTAAGTTTTTTATAACTCAGAAACTTTTTATCCCCTTATTGCCACATTGGCGTGTTTTTACCTAAATTCACTAATTTTAATGTCATATGATTTAGACGAATTCATTAATTCGAGAGGGGCATTTAAAAGAATGGGGCTTGTAATCTAAGCAATGTACGGTTATCTACTTACATAGATTCACGAAGATTAAATGCTCTTTTAATCAGCCACAGTAGAACAAAACACACTGCTACTGTACTAAATATATGACTCTCACAAACCAGTGATGGACCAGGAGTTAATATTCTCTTCACTTCATTCATATGACCATACAAAAAACAATTTCTTTTAACTCTGGTATGAAAGCCCCAAAATCTTCCCACTTTAATGATTTCCAATATCAAACAGATCAACAAGGATAGCAAATCCAGTCTCAAAAATCGCAACCAGTGCATATTGAATGTATTAAGTCATAGTTCAATTTCAGATGAGTCTCTGTGAGTTTCCAGATAACTGCATAGCTACGTATAGTAAGAAGATAAGTAATAAGAAGCAATAAATAATCTAGTTATAATAAGAAACAGGCATTTTTTATAAGAAACTAAGCTAAGGAATAAGTTTCTTTTTCCCTATTTTTTGTTGATTTCATTATGTTTCTTAAAGGGGGGGCTTTGGGGGGTATCAAAACCTGAAAACCTGGATGACCTTAGTTTCAACGACTGTTTCTAGAAGTTTATACATTGACATCCTTTGTCAGGTTGAAAACCCGAAAACCCGCACATTTTTATTACAATATCCGACACCCGGGCTAGAAAAATGGCAAAACCCGTTGCCCGTTAAATATGCTTGACCCGAAAACCCACACGATTTTTTGGAAAAATCCGAAAACCCGAGGCTGAAATCGGCAAAACCCGCAACCCGTGAAATACCAAAGCACTCCCCCCTTAAAGGTTTTTAAATACAAAAGTGTGGCATCATGGGGGGTTGGGGGCTCTTAACATATTTTGGGTACTGGGGATATGCCGCCCAAAAGGATATGATTTTTCATGATCTTAGTATAAACATGGGTGTTCATTTACTGAAAAATGGTATAAATAAGGGCATTGATTTCTCGATTTCTTGATTATCATAATCAATTTTAACTTTATAAACATCGGTCTTATTTTCATTTCTCACTTTTCCTTGGTAAATTTTAGCATACACATTTAGTAGTTAACGAGTTAATATTTTGGTATAATATTGGTCATGAATTTTCAGGATTTTCATAGTTATATGGGTAGGCATTTTGTTTCATTGGTGACATGCCCTTCTCTGAAACTAATTCAAGTACCCCCTCTCCAATATGGATCACTATATTATTATCAAATTATATAAATAGGAAAGTGCAAAAATTAAATGAAATTGTTTACCCTTCAAAACTTGCAAAAAAGTTAGTAATTATTAGATAAAGCAACAATTACCTACCTTAAATATCTGATATTAAGTGTATTTTTCTTTTATTTTTAAGACCAAGGGCAAAGTGAGCACCAAGAGGTTTTACTAAAGAAAAGAAGAAACATCATAACATAATAGCACTTGCAGGGGTAAATACAAATTTCGAACATCTTCTAAAAATGCTTTTGCTGAATTGTTCTACATCTCTATATACTATAAATCGTTATTCTCTGAAACAAAATCCCTCCAGCTGGGCTTACAGAGTTTAGCTAATCAATTATTTAGAATTTTCTAATGTTTTGAATGCACATTGTGTGATACAAAAAAAAATGTAGATTGTTTGCAAAAATGGTTTATCATGTATTGTTGGGCTTTCTTCAGCATGCATGCTGGAGGTTGATTGTAGAGCAAAAATGTCAGATGTCTGAAGGTAGAATCTCTCTCCAAAAATCTTATCCACTTTAAAAAAATTCTTTAAACCTTTTTGTAGACCTTTTCAAAGAAAGACCACAACTGTGGAAATGGAAATTTTCCACAATCTGAATCTGAGATATTGAGTACTCAATATCCACAGCAAATTTGTTGTATTTAGCAGCCAAAATTTAGTAAAGGTGCAAAGCCAGACATCCAACATTGCAGGGGCAAAAGGGTGTGGTCAAAGAAAATTAGGGCGTGGTTGTAAGAAGAAACAAGTCATGTCACCCATACTTTACTATACTGTCATATGATGCATTTTATTTTACAAAAGAAACCGTTCTCCAGATGAACTCTTCAATCAGCCACTCGAATCGTTATCTATATACACGTTTTTGTTTTATAAGAAACCTAGCTCGGGGCCTAGTTCTAAAAGTTTCTTAATTTTTGGTCCAATTTTTGTTCTAAAAGTTTCTTACAGCTTCTTAATGAATTGAAATAAATTGCAGTAAAAACAACAAAAAACCTTCTGTGAGATGCACGGAAACCATTATTGCTTGCAGATGCGAAAAATCGCACAGAATTACCCACGCTGGTGCGGTGCGAAAAATCGCAAGGAAATGCTTGAGAACTTATTACTTATTACTACCTCCACAAATGTGAATCAGTATGTTGGAAAACGGACGTTAATACTTACCATGAGGGATACTTACAAGATAATATTGATGAATATCTTCAATGTTTTCAGGAAGTGGGCGTCAGTGCATCGGCCCTTAAACTGCCTGAATTCCAACCTACCGCTATACATCGGTGATTGGATGGGAAATACAATTTCCGGCCAATGCACCAGTCACCACGGAGAAAGAGCCGCGGGAATAGGGAAGATATGAGGCAGAGAGTAGTAGGGCAGGAAGATAATGCAGAGAAATCCAAAAATAAGTCCAACGGGCCTAGTAATGTAGAAGGCAAAGGCTACATAACAGGGCGGGTGGGAGGGAAATTGCTGAATTGTCAAGGAAAGGATTGAGCTTGACGATGCCTCATGTGTCCAAGAGCAGGAATGACTGAATGACTGAAGGCACGTCGTAGCCCACCCAATATGATTATCATAAAACGGAAGGACTGCGACACGTCAATCATTATGACAGCTAACTGACAGTAGGGAATCCGAGGGGGACTCCATCAAAGTTTGGGTCCCCAAATAAAAACATGTTCCCTCCTGGAGTATTAACCCCACTTAAACCTTCTTGTCTAACTGGTATTTAATACTTACCATGAGGGATACTTACAAGATAATATTGATGAATATCTTCAATGTTTTCAGGAAGTGGGCGTCAGTGCATCGGCCCTTAAACTGCCTGAATTCCAACCTACCGCTATACATCGGTGATTGGATGGGAAATACAATTTCCGGCCAGAGGACACGAAGTGTACCCACCACAATCACCGAGAACCCTAACCTATCTACCTATCTAGAGGCTACCTAAATACAAGAATGTCCGATTATCCCCCAGTGGACGTGGACAAAGACAAGGAATTGAAGGAAGTCAACGAAGTAAAGTAAAGTAAAGCAAAGCTGTAAAAGAAGACAGACAATTAAATAAAGCTATAGAAAAGCAAGCAGAAATACCAGCAACCCACGTGCTGATATTGAAATACATAAGCCACCTTCGGGCTTGATATAGCCACCATTGGGCTAAAACACACAAAGGCCACCTCGAGCTTAACAAGCTCACCTCGGCCTTGAAAAGCCACCATGGGCAAAATTATAGCCACCTCTGGGCTAAAGTGCACAGAGCCTCTCGAGCTAATTAAGCTCATGAAGCTATGAAAAACTTACCCATCACGGGTATCTTAGAGCCACCTTTGGGCTAAAACAAACGGACCCTTCTCGAGCTAATTAAGCTCACAAAGCCATGAAAAAACTTACCCATCACGGGCATTTTAGAGCCACCTTTGGGCTAAAAAAAAAAAAAAAAAAAAGGGACCCTTTTCGAGCCAAAGAAGCTCATGAAGGCATGAAAAAACTTCTCTATCACGGGCATTTTACAGCCACCCTTGGGCTAAAAGGCATGAAAACAAACGGGGCTAAAAACAAACGGGGCTTCTCGAGCTTATCAAGCTCATGAAGCCATGCAAACTTACCTAACACGGGCATCTTAGAGCCACCCTTTGGTTGAAAACAAACAGGATCTTCTCGAGCGTATTACGCTCATAAAGCCATGGAAAAACTTACCCCTCACGGGCATCTAAGAGTCGTCCTTGGGCTGAAACCAATCTGGGCCTTCTTGAGCTAAACAAGCTCATGAAAGACAAGCCACGATGGGCATATTCCAGCAGCCCTTGGGCTGAGAATACATGGGGTCCCCTCGAGCTAAACGAGCTCCTCTGACCCTGAAAAGGTAATGGTACTGGGCGTCTTAAGAGCCCCATCTGGGCTGAAAATAACCAGGGCCCTTGAGCGGAACAAGTTCATCTGGTCCTGAAAAAATTAGCCGTTATGGCGTCTTAAGAGCCCCATTTGGACTGAAACACCCCAAGTCCCTTGAGCTGACCAGGTTCCTCTGGTATTGAAGAGTGAGACGCATTGTCGCCCTTGAGCTGACTGAAACCAAGGTCCCCTTGCGGTAACAAGCTCGTCTTTAAAACGAAGTAAACTAAATTAGGGCCTGGTCTCCATTTCGGAACCTAATGTCAATTAGTGTTTTTTCATCATTTTCTCCGAGCAAAATTGTTTCTTTGTTTGTTTGTTTGTTTGTTTTGTTTTTTTTTTTTTACACATTTATTTGAGAAAATAGGGCATTCTGCAAGTGTTCAATGTTTTTATCTTAGGTTCCACATCTTCTGCACCGAGAGCAATATCGTTTGCTTTGTAATTTGCTTAAAATTAGCCTTCATGGACATCTAAAAGTGCCATCCTTTAGTTTGATTGATGTGAAATTGTACGATGGGACTCTTGATATGCCATCTTCCATGAGGAGCTTCCATCACTTCACAAACGGCACCTAGGGTCTTTAGCTTCATCACCATATTACGTCCATGTGGGTCCTCTAGCCTATTCAGGATTTTTGCTTTCTTGTTATTGAAATGAGGATTACCTTACCCCAAAGACTGTGGCTAAAAATCGGGCACGACTGCCATTTCTTCGCTGAGTTGTGGTGAAAAAACCAATACTAGACTCTGGCAAAGCCAAAGTTTAGGAAATTTGTCATACACCCAATGCAAACCTCACTAGGGCTGAGATGGAGAGGGGCTACAAAAACCTCCTAGCAATCGAGCGGGGAAAGTTGAATTCCAGCTCAAATTTATGTGGCGAGCTATAACAGCATCCCTGAAAGCTCTGCACAAAGAAAAACACTTATCTCGATACAGGGAGTTTAAAACCCAAACTTTTAAGTAAATCTTTTCAGGAAGATATCTTTGTATGTCACCACTTCCCGATTTTACGCCAAGATTCCTTGCATCTTGCATCTTGCATTTAGTAGAATTGCACAAGCGCTTCGGCAATAACCCGCAAGAATATTCCCTATATGTTAGGGCTACGAACATGGACCCCAAGTGCCCCACATGGAGATACACAACGGACTTCCCAGTCAGGTCACAAGATTTGACATCTGGGTGTATACCACAAGGACCACAAAAACTAAGGGGTTAATCCAAAAATGAGCCTTATAATTGTAAGTTATATAACCTTACATTAACACTTCATAACCGTCCACCAAAATGAATATTGCAGCCCACCAAAATGCAGTAAGTAGGAGCATGGTACCGTTGGGTTAAAAACTTGTGAGTCAGTCACGAAGATCTCACAAAGACCTCATACCAAATATCCAACTTGAAAAATCGTCTAACTAAAGGGAAAAAAGCCAAGGAAGAGCCTGCATCTTCCTCGAAAATAAGAAAACAACATTTTTTTTTCTTGTTCATGCATTTTAAAACTTGACTTCCTACTCTCAAATTTCGATTGTGCTGAATAATTCAGCCCTGCTTAACTTTCGGCAGCTGGGTACGCTGACTTGACGTTGGGAGATTAAAGCTACGAAGTTCGCTCACGAAAAATTGAAGGATAATACCCAATACGCCTTAGTCATAAGCATATCGGTAAACAGTAGCCTAAAAATGAACTGTGCTGTAACAAAGGAGATACACGTTTGTTTGTGTTTGCTGTTTTTATTTTTGTTTCGCTCTTGATAGGTACGAGGGCAGTCTTGACAAAAATACATCGGAAATTTTGTGCCATTTTATGCCATGGTACCATTTTCCGGAGAACAAAAAATTACGTTCTAATTGCAGTAAACTTACTGTGAATATCTGAAAACTATTCAAAGATAAAAGGATAAAAAAAAAAGAAAAATCTATCAATCGCTGACCGGGCTACCCGGCTTAATTTGATGTCCTTAATTTTTTCGAAACATCAAAAATTGTACACGCAAGAGCGCTTCATGTTTCACGTGCTCATGCCTCCAAGAAACGCAGTGCTTCCTGTCTACAATTAAGTAAACATGGCCTTACAGCATACATCTAAATAAAACAACGCAGATTTTTGTGATTTGCATCAAGGTCAGGGTTCTGAGAGACCAAAAGGCTGATCTGTAATGAAGGAACTCTTTCGTCCACCACTCCTCCGTCATTTCAGTCAGGGCTCCAAAAGTCAACGTCGAAGTCGTGCAAAATATACTATTAAAAGCTAATTACTAGCATCTTTTTCCTTAGTAGTGGTCCGGCCCACAGGGCATTCAAAAATCCCACTTCAGGTGTTGAGCTCGCAGGCCCTAAAAACGTGTTGACTCTCGCCAGCCATGCTGGTATTCTGATAACACCCTGCTGGGAAGCTACGAATTGATCAAAATCGATGTTTCGTTAATCAAAAACGATCAACAATTTACTGAAGAGTATCAGTAAATAAGTATCAGTCTATAAGCGGAGTCAAATTAAAAAGGGGTGCATCAGAAAACGGTACAAAAACTAACGCCAAAGACTGGCAACGGAAAAGGCATTGCAAGGCGCTGAAAAGCTCCGTTCCGCTGTACTTCCCTAAGCCTTAGGGGTTCTTCACGCTGTTATGACTGAGAAGTGTAAAGTCAGATTGACTAATTTCGTGAGGAAATGCAACTGTTTCTTTATAGGAATTGTTCAAAATTACAAATCCACAATACCATACGAATTGACTGTCGAATTTATCCTGTAACGTTCCAATAGGAAATTTAGCTAACTCGCAGCTTACGGTATCGAGAAATCCTCGCTCAAATTATTCTACCCCGTTTTGCCCTGTCCTGCATTTTCTCCGCAAGGCAACGCTCACTAGCTGAAAATGCTAAATGGAGGAAATTATTAAAAACAATCCCTTGAGAAAAAAGAGCAGAAAACAACGACGGGAAAATTTGGCAAAGCTGTTGAAGCTTTATGAAAATTCTGCAAGTCTTTGTAAAAATACACAATCCTAGCAATAGCATGGAACGAACTCACCGAATACACCAGGCAAAAACATCTAGCAAATTTGGAGGAAGACATTCACGAAACCATGATGAATCTTTGTTGATCAATGTAAAGACTTCATACTGAAAATTGCTGAATTGTCAAGGAAAGGATTGAGCTTGACGATGCCTCATGTGTCCAAGAGCAGGAATGACTGAATGACTGAAGGCACGTCGTAGCCCACCCAATATCATTATCATAAAACGGAAGGACTGCGACACGTCAATCATTATGACAGCTAACTGACAGTAGGGAATCCGAGGGGGACTCCATCAAAGTTTGGGTCCCCAAATAAAAACATGTTCCCTCCTGGAGTATTAACCCCACTTAAACCTTCTTGTCTAACTGGTATCAAACAGCTATATGGTTATTGTTGTTGTTCCTGCTGTTTGCGATGAGTGGGACTCAGGTAATCAGTCTAGGCAGAAACACCGCGCCTAATTTCAAATGGAACAATAATTGCTTTGAAAACAATAGCGACGCACGCATCATTCACCTGATTTTTATTTGCAAATTTCAATCCGGATTCGCTCTGACAAAATCAGGGACAGATTCAAGAGACAATGATTGGGGGGGGGAGTTTTTTCATATATTGACGCTATATCTTCAGATACATGGTCAAACAAACAAATATACATAACAAGAACAATTAGTTAAGCAAAGGATGAAAAAAGAATTAGCTATTATATCCTTCAACTTCACTATAAAATAGGGAGTATATTTGTGGTGAACATGCATGCCTCGCACGATGCGCGATCGCTTTGGGGCAATGTTTGGACAGATTACGCCCTAATACTCAATAATACTCACGGTAAGTAACTCAGTACTAATGTGGGAAAATTACAATAATGGGGGTGTTGGGCGGCGGTTTAAATGCTGAAATACCATCCACATGGGGGAAAAGTTATCGTGATTCAACGCGGCGCAGCCCGTTAACTTTGAGACGTGTATTCAAGAAACACGATATATATAGTATGCATATATATGCAAGTATCATATATGTAGCCTTTATATTATATCGATACGATAAGATAAACAATTACATGAATGAAATGTAAATAATACGAGTTAAAAAAGCCAGAAGAACGGTGGCGTAGACAAAGGGGGCAGGGGGCGGTCCTCATTCCCCACTCATACAAGTATGCCCGAAAATGTTTCCGCTGTTTGTCGCAATTCTGAAGTTTTTCATTTTATCATGTTTCACTGAACCCTTTCAGATAATTTTTAAAGATAAAAAAGAAACACTGCAAATTAATATATTAAAACTCAATTCAAAAACAAAAATTTAAGAGCTTAACTAAGATCTATTAAATTCCATAATTGCAAGAACATTTTGGACATATTGAAAAGCTTTTTCTCGTTCTAACACTCCTCGGGGTATAAACGTCAGAAACAGACCGAAACAGTTTAAAAGCGTGGAATTTATACCCAGATGCTGATATAAATGCACCAATCAGAACGGTAAAACAGGACTGGCATTGTGTTTGGAAAACCAATCAGCTCAAGGGATACAACAGGAAGACCAATAGAATTAGTTGCAGAGTCCAAGTGAGAAAAAGAACTCTTTCTGTTCTTCTCACGTTTTGACGTGGGCAGATTCCAAAACACCAACACCTATGTGAAACAAAGCTTTTTCTTTGCCAATTTCAGCACAATTTGGATTACCGAGTAAGTATTGTCCTGTGGCCGAATCATGTTTGAGGATAGGTTGTTATTTAGACCCACGGGGTGGTTGCTCTCTTTGCCGAAAATTGTGGCATCGCGCCCCCTGGACAGATCTGAACACGCCAATTACTCGAAAACAATCTTCGCTGTAATTTTCTGGAAAGTATGGGTATAAATTCCACTTAGTCAACTTTTTCGGCATGTTTATAGTACTCTGAGGAGTGTCAGACGAAAAACGCTTTTATGTTTTTCCTACCATTCCGCTGTTTATCTATATTTCAAAGATCTGTACAACCCCAAAAATTATTTAAGAATGTTGATTCTTCAATATTATGTTACAAATACTTATTAAGTTATTCTCATTTTCCTTTCATTTCCATTTTAATAACTTTTATCATATGTTTGATGAGATTGAAATTAATGCCCTTTTATGTTTGCGGCAATGGACAAGAACGGATGTGATCCATAGAATGAATATGACAGCAGAAAAGTACTAAAACAGAAAAAGAAAGTGTTAAAAATGGCTGACAAAAACAAAAGAAGCTTCGATGAGGTTTTGGCCTTTTTTTCTTTGGAAACGAGAACATTTTGGCCTTGGTAAAACGATCAAACATTGTTTGATCATTGTAAAGCATTTCTGAAATTTGCTCATCATTGCTTCACAAGCAAAAATAGATGACAATCGCGATGTTTTTGGAAAAGTCCAGAAACATTTTTTGCTTGACGACACGTAAGTTTGCAATGTTTTGCGCCGAGACCAAACGGTAAAACATTTCGATTGACAATCAATTTTCAAATATTTGACGAACAATGTTTGAGCGTTTAACGAAGGCCTTATGGCTCCCTCATGTTCACAGCTCTGGAAAAATCCAGAGACCAAGGGGGGGGGGATTTCTTTCAGCCAATGACAGTAGGTCAACTCACCGCTCTGCATTTTGATAGGTGCGACAAAAAAATAATCTCGAGTGTTCAGTTTTTTGAAGAAAAATTACAGGTCGTTTGTTTGGATCGGGTAAGGCTATATGAACTAACCATGTCAGCGTCTGTCAGCGTACACGCATTTTTTTTTATAAGGAAGTTCGGCTCAGGGTCAGTACTGAAAATTCCTTATCTGATTCCTTCCTGATTCCTTAGTAGTCTCCGGTCCAGTGGTAGAAATTCCTTAAGTTTTTGCCAGCCCGAGTACTACCTTCCTTATAAAGCACTTCCTTAAAAAAAAATGCGTGTACTGTGCACAGTTTGTCACAAGATAAGACTGTATCTCTCAGCTTAAAGCTTGGAACAATACGAAATATCTACTGAAATAATGGACATACCCTAGATTTTGAAAAAAAGATTCTAAAGAAATCGGCAGGCAATTAATAGCTCAATAAATATCTACTAAAAAACGATTCCTAGGAAGATAAGCTTTAGCTATGATCCAATCCCAGCTAAAGGCCGAACTGAATGGAAATTGAACGTCGTGGGCCATTATGAAGAAACAAAGTGAAGAAGCTAATGCACGCTTTGGTACGAGACTATTATCGGAAACAAAAGCCTTGATTATAATCCAAACTGTTTCTCACCATTGCTCTTTGACAGTCATCATAGAAGCCACCGGCATCAAGATGCTTTGGAGTGAAAGCTTTGAAATCGGTGTTTCGAAAAACTTCTGATTCACAACTGAAACGAAATTAGAGATGGGGGCTTATTAGAGAGGGGATATATTAGAGAGGGAGCTTATTAGAGAGTGGAGCTAATTAGAGAGGGGGCTAATTAGAATGGGGGCGGTATTAGAGAGGGGCTTATTAAAAGGGAGGCTTATTAGAGAGGGGAGCTTATTAGACAGGGGAACGTATTAGAGAGGGGTACTTATTAGAGAGAGGGGCGTATTAGAGAGAGAGGCTTATCAAAGAGGGAGGCTTATTAGAAGAGGGACTTATTAGAGAATGGGACTTATTAGAGAAAGGAACTTATTAGACAGGGGGACATATAAGAGAGAGCTAATTAGAGAGAGGGGATTATTAGAGTGGGGTGCTTATTAGAGAGGACGAGTATTAGAGAGAAAGATATATTAGAGAGGGGGGCTTATTAGAGAGATGGGCTTATTAAAGAGTGGGGCTTATTACAGAGGGCGGGTTATTAGAGAGAGGGGCTTATTAGAATAGGGGTTATTAGAGAGAGAGTGGCTTAATAGAGAAAGGGGCTTATTAGAGAGATTGGCTTATTAGAGAGAGGGGCTTATTGGAGAGAGGGGCTTGTTAGAGAGAGGGGCTTATTAGAAAAGGGGTCATTAGAGAGAGGGGCTTATTAGAGAGAGTGGCTTATTAGAATAGGGTTTATTAGAAAGAGCAGCTTATTAGAGAGAGGGGATAATGAGAGAGAGGGGCTTATTAAAGGGAGGGGCTTATTAGAGAGAGGGTCTTATAAGAGAGAGTGGCTTATTAGAGACAGTGGCATATTAGAGAGAGGGGCTTATTAAAGAGAGAGGCTTAAAAGATATGGGGGCTTACTAGAGAATGAGACTTATTAGAGATAAGTTTAAAATTGAAAACATTGCGCAGGAAGAGAAAGTTTCAAAAAGTTCACATCTAGATGCAAGATATACTAAAAAGACAAAGCAAAATATTTACATTTTATTGACATCAAAACTATCACACAGTGACTGAAGACCTTCCCGTATCAGGAAGAAATTTACCAGAAGAACAAACGGGATGAAGGCTGCAATAATTTTTGACCTTATACTATTGAACCTAAAAATGAAAGACAAACATATTAAAAGGATAAGCCAACTATTTAGAAGCACATATGTATGCATAGTGTTATTGGAGATTCAATAGGTGAGGTCCAACATAGATAGAAAGGTCCATAACAAGTTCAAATGTTTTGAAAATTTTTTCTTCTGAGATTTTGTTTAAAAAAACTTCTTCTTCATAAATTGAAATAAATGTTTCTGTAAGCTTCCAGAAAAAGAGCATTGCACCAACAGACAGAAAAATTGGCAGCTTACAATTTTTTTCAATCATCATGTAGTACAGCAGATATCAAGGGTCTTTCTTGCACTCTCATTTTACTATTGCTATCCATTTATTCACAGTGAGGGTTATTCCTCCCTAAGCTTCCAATGTTACCATCCTGTGCATTTGCCAAAAGAAAACAGGTGCTGGTCTAGGAAAAAGGGGGCATTGAAATGGTGGGTTTAGCACCAGTTGCTAGGATCTCAGTAATAGGTAAACTAATTGATGCCCAAGGGCACCAGAACTATGGGGGCAGTGGGGGCAACTGCCCCCCTGCCCTCAGAAAAATTGCCAAATTCTTTTATTTTTCTATTGTTTTGCCCTAAAATTGTTGCCTCTGCCCCCACCGCCCTGCATTGCTTCCGGCGTCCTTGTTGACGCCTTGACATTTGCCTGTGATGCTGCTGTGGCTGAGAGGTTAGAGCCCTAACCACATTAAGCGTCTGACACCACAAGCCTGCTTGATAAAACCAGGCACCACGAAGCACCAGGCATCAGGCACCAGGGAATTCCATGACCTCTGTGGGTTCTGCATTTTGGACCTGGCTTAAACTGAGCATGTTTGAAAAGAAACTTACATGAATGACGATGTTATTCCTGCCTTGACAGCCAATGCAAAAGCTAAAATTGCAATGCCGTATAAAGACATTGTATAAAACCAACAGGGTAATCCAGATCCAGGAATTACAATTCTCTTTAATTCAAACATTTTGCCAAATAGAATGCAATTTAATCTCATTTTTACGAAAGGAACTGTGAAAAAAATGGCAGCTGTCAATGCAAGAGTTCCAGTGACACCAAACAAAATACAGTCTATGACTTTACTAAAATATTCCACATGGTTTTTGAATGCGATTTCAGTGGGTGGTTCATTTTGTAGTGGTGACGTTGGACTTCTCATGTTGTGATAGAGTTGTCAGCAAGGCCAGAAACAGCTTTGTAGATATTCTGTCAAACTAATCCAACTTTACATCTAGGATTTTTATCAACATCCGCATCATCATGAAGTGGGCTAAAATAAAGAAAAAATCCATTAGAAAGGTCATGAACAATCATAATAAAGGCCTGGCTAAATTAGGAGCTACGTCCCCTTGATGTCTTCCAGTTTAGCCACCTCAGAAACATTGTATCGAGAGCCAAACAAAATTTGTAGCAAGAGGGATGCAGCTGTTTCTGGAAGAGAACAAAAACATTTTTTGTCTCCATAACTAAGAGGACATGTTCCTTGCATGTCACTTGCATGTTAAGCCACCCTGGAAGACAAACCAAAAACAATGTTGAGCCAAAACTTTTCTCGGGGGGGGGAAGGGGGGTTAAAATTTCCCTAAAAGTCATTTCAAGGTGTCTAACAATATCAAATTTACATTTCTGGACACAGATTTTGGAAAATACTGACATAAAAAAATTTTTTGATCAGATTTTTTTGTGCCACATTGAACGAGCAATTGAAAATTTATGTCCAAATAACCCAATTTGGTTTTTGCACCCTTTTTGTTTGTCAGCATGGGATAAGGACTTTTTTGGGCCCAATTTTGGCAGATACTTTTTTTGGGGTGTCTGCAAAAGCATCTGGGCCGAGCTCCCCTGTCATATTCATACAGTATCAGAGTACACTTCCTGAGGCCTTTTTTGGGCTATAGTATCTATCTAGATCTATCTTTTCTAGCTCTATAATGAGCTCCCGATTACCGAAAAAAGAAATACCCTATCAACAGAATTACCTCAAATGCACATGGCTGTAAGTACAACGGCATGGTTTTGCTTTGTAAATCAAATCTTTGTAAAACTTTGCTTGCTGTTGAGTTGGTGTTGAAAAATCATCAAAATCAATCGATTTGATCAACATTTGATCAATAAAATTAATTTCATACAACAACTACAACAACTTCTTTACGCATGCTCAATTGCTCAAATCCATCCTCAAACAAACCAAGCAGCAACAACAACAAGTGGCAAAAGACACCCAACGGCCGCCGCCTTGTCATGTCTGTCATGTGTGTTTGTCCACAAGACTACTTAAGCGTGACGTCATCAAAAATATATTTTTACAATTTCGAAATTTTCTCGTCATCTTGTGAAAGAGCGTCAAAAATAATGCTTCTTCGTGTAAGAATCAGTTAAATATGTCAAACATTGACTGAGATATGGCAATCCAAGGAAATACTGTACATTTCAAAAGGAAATCACTGCATTTTTGTTTCTGATTTCGCACATTCAGGCATTTCTTTTATGCTCTTTAGTCTTTTAGAAACTGAAGAGCAAACCTCGAAGTCCTAAAGATAGATTTTTGTGACGTCATTACTTGGGTAATCTATTACTTTAGATCGATTTGTTTTTAGCCTATCATTTTCACCGAAACAAATCTAAATTAATCCCAACCCCCTTCAACTCTTATCAACCCCTAGGTCACGCTCACCAAAACTGCGACCAAAGGTTCTTTGTTTTAAAAAAAGCGCATTTCTTCTAAAAAAAGCAACAATGCAGAAAGTTTTCCAGTTCATTCACAATAATTCTTTCCGAATTTCACTTATCTAGCGGAGCGCTAGATAAATAACAAATCGAGTTCTATATAGCTACATTCCATGGACATTGGGGGAACTCTAAATATTTTGAGTACTTGGTACATGCCGCCTCTTCTAGAAGATTTTGGAAAATTATTCCCTGTGATAATCCCACAGTTCTTGGACGCTTATTTGAGAGGGAAATTACACTGAAGATATCTTGAAAATTTTTCGGCGTTTGATTTTGAAATGGCACCCTTTTTTAATAAGCAGCTGGACTTATGCCCAGTCCTCAATCCGGTCTTTCTGCCTCACAGAATGACTTGTATCCCCTAAAAACTCTTTTTCGGCTCTTTCCTTGCTGTTCAAAGTACAATTGACAAGTTTGCAAGGATGTACTGTATAAAGAAAGCTATCTCAACCAAAAATTTGAGCAAATTCTCAGCCCTAAGCCCTAGTTGCTTATTAACCGGTTTCTTATTTAAAAAGTGTATTCACCTTAGGAAATACGATATTGCTTGCTTAAAGCAAAGGACCAACCCCTTGCATCAAATACTAACTTATTGCGCACTCTTCTGCTTTTCTAGCTGTTTAAATGTTTCTTCACAGTTAAGTACAGTTTTCCCATTACTTTGCTTTGTACCAATTTTTAGTCTCAGTCCCACCTAAGAATCTCTATTTGATACCAAGAAGGGGGGCTCTTGTGGGTTTTTGCAACGGTGGTAACAGGTCTAATCGCCCCACTACCAAATCGCCCCGCCTTTATATGTTCAATTCAGAACCCTTTCAAATCTTTCGCCCTACGTGTCCGTCCCATCTGTTTACTAGTTAACTTGCCCCACCATTAAATAAATGATAGAAAACGAAATAATTGAGTAAATCTATCAGTGTGATAAAAGGGGGTTTGTAGCGAAAAGGGGGCTTACTAGAGAGGGGACTTGTTAGAGATGGGTTTTTTGAAAGGGGCTTATTAGGGAGGGCGTCTCATTAGAGAGATGGGCTTGTAAGAGAAGGGTTTAAACATTTATAGTTAAGTTGGGTCGAGCTGACTTTTTGGATAGGGTGAGTTGATTTTGAAGGCGGGGCGAGCTAAAAGTGGGGTTGAGTTGACTAGAAACGTTGCAAACAAGGGTTAAGGATTTTCTTTTTTTTCAATTTTTCTTGTAGTCAAATTACTAACTGTAGTCGACTGGAGCAAGGTCCGTGGATTAATAATAGGAATAGAGAATAGATTCCGATGCGGGGTCCGAAGGCACTGCGTTTGGATTAGATGCTGGGAACTGCACCCCAAGGACATAACCCGGGGGATACTTCATTGTTCAAATGACTAGACATCCCGCCCAGTTTTTCCAAACCCACCCATGTCTACCGATAAATTCTGTTTCTCGTGGTACCCATGTATAGAAAAAACGAAATTCTTTACCCATTTGTACCAATATCTCAAATGTTTGAACCCAATTTAACTCCTGAGGCAGCTCTAAATGGGCTCTAAATGCGTCGAAAAGTCATTTTCGCTGAAAACTAAAACGCACTTTTTATCAGGCTTTTCAGAGCAATGCATGTCTAAAATGTTATATATATTTCACTAGCCATGCGTAGAGATTCTTTACGAAAAATCAACCCATATGTAGGGAAATTGGCGCTGAAAAAGTTACCCATTTGGGCGGCACGTCTAGTATAACGAACAATGGAAGTACCTCCCCTGGGGGACACAAGCCTGGGAGCCACTTGACCTGATTTTGGCTAGGAGGTGCAGAAGTCTTACCCAAACTTTGTCTTCGTGACCTCTGAAAAGTGAAAGTATAGGAATTCTTAAAATTAATATTTGGGTGTGCTAATTAGCAAGGAAAGTTTAGCACTAGGGGTTCCTACTGTTTGGGCCTCCAGAGTAAAACTATAGACTTCGAACAGTTTCAAATTATTTGTGCAGCCAGTAGGTACAGCTGTCATAATCTGACTACACCAATATTCGATCTTCTGAAGTTTGGGTTTCCTCAGCTGCTTGCTTTGTGCAGCTTACGTAGAGTAGCTTAAACAGCTGGTTCATCCCTTTCACTAATTTACAGCTCAAATGTAACTGAAATTAAACTAGTAGAATCAAACGAGTCAAACTCGACTGGAGTAAAGACGACTCGCACCATGAAGGCAATCTTTATCATACTGGTTTTGGCTTATGCTGCCGTTGCCTACAAACTGGAAAGTAAGAGAAAGTTTTTGTATTTTCAATCAATGTTTAATGCTACTAAATTATTTGTTTGCATGTTATTTTGAAGATGCAAAGCGGTTATAAGGTACACATATGCTTGCTGTCTTCGGAGGGTATGGGTTTACTTGCGTCATTTGGGCTCTAGGTCTTCCAGTCTATGGACTATGGAGCACAAATTTACAAGGTGTAAAAACCTTGCTCTCTGTGACACCACATCAAGGTGTAAACTTGGTACGTGCCTTAGTGATGAAGGCCTAAAAAACCATGTAGTGCCGACTGTATGGCTGCACACGAGTCGATATATACTATACGATATATACCCAGGGAGTATAGCAAATAAAGGGGGTAAAGGGGGTAAATAGTTGTAAAGTGCTGCTGAATATGTCCAGTGATAGAAAACGGCGCTATATAAAAGCCATGACCTATACCTTTACTTTTAACTTTGTTGACCAGTTGCTGGTTAAAGGAATAGAAAACGGTTAATAGAAAACGGCGCTATATAAAAGCCATGACCTATACCTTTACTTTTAACTTTGTTGACCAGTTGCTGGTTAAAGGAATAGAAAACGGTTAATAGAAAGCGGCGCTATATAAAAGCCATGACCTATACCTTTACTTTTACCTATGTTGACCAGTTGCTGGTTAAAGGAATAGAAAACGGTTAATAGAAAACGGCGCTATATAAAAAATATGACCTATACCTTTACTTTTACCTATGTTGACCAGTTGCTGGTCAAAGGAATAGAAAACGGTTAATAGAAAACGGCGCTATATAAAAGCCATGACCTATACCTTTACTTTTACCTATGTTGACCAGTTGCTTGTTAAGTCTAGTTTTCAATAATCTAAAATTGATTTTCATGATTTCAGAGGTAGACAATGGATACCTTTTCCAAGGCGATATGGTCATGAGCAAAGAAAGCATAGACGCTGCAGTTCACGGACTAGATGTTGATCAGCCAATTGACAGCAATACTTTTGGATTGTCTAAAAGTACACGCAGGCGCTGGCCTGGTGGCGTTGTTCCCTATGTTCTACATGATAGTGTCAGTGAGTATAACGAATGAAGATTTAGACCCCTTTTACACGGAGACAAATATTAGATCTATATGTCCAACCAAGAAGGGAGGCTATGCTTGTGCTAGGGGACGGCTACGGGGCCCTGCAGTTGTGTGAAATGCCACGAGAAAATACAGGGTTTTCTCTAAAAAAGCTCCTAAGTTTTAGAAAAGGACGCCGCTTTAGAGACTTCTTTTAAGGAAACCGTAGCTTCAAGGCTAATAAAATTTCGTCATAATACCTACTCTACACTTTTTTTTTAATAAGCAACTTGACTTTCGTCCAGCCCTCAAAGTTGCTTAAAATTTTAGACATTTCAGCCCTCAAAGTTGCTTAAACGTTGCTTAACATTTTTTGTACCTACTAACCAGCACCTGACTTCGCGGGTCAAAATCGTCATCTATTAGGCCTACAACATGCATTTTGGGAGATAGTAAGTGGAAAAACGTTAGCTAACGAACTTCAACATGCAAAACATAAGAACGAAGAACAATTTCCTAACCCAGGAAAGAGAAAAAGCTTGGTTTTTTGACTTCTTAGTTGCTTACAGTAATTCAATTGAGCCCTCAAGTTGCTTAATGTTAAGGTCAGTTCAGCCCTAGGTGCTTATTGAGCGGTTGCTTAGTAAAAAAAGTGTATATAACAAATGGGTTAAAATTGGTTTTAATATTTCATTTGTTTTAATATGCTGTGATAAATTTCATTGATAAGTAAAGCATGTGCACAAGATTTATGCAAATTTCAATTAGTGATTGGCTGAAATGACCATCACCTTAAGATACAGCGCCACAGTAACATTGTGGAAGGAGTGGGGGATATCGTTCTGCCCGGTCGTTTTTTAAAGCATTATTGCCAACGAGACAAACTCGTTTGTGACCACCAATCACAAATCGTGACATTGTAGCTAGCCTATTAGCACAGGTTTACTGGACATTGAGGGGCCGATTACGGAGCGGGCTGGCCCGGTTATCCGAGATGAACATTTTTAGGTGGGACCCCGGTGTCAATAGAACTTTCTGTGTTTTGCAAACTTTCGATTATATGGAGAACGGGCTGGCCCGGTTAGCCGGGATCCCGGCAGCTACCTGCCGGGCTAGCCCGGCAAAGCGGGCTGGCTTCGGCAAATTTTGTTCATGTAATCGATTGCAGACGGGCTGGCCCGGTAAAGCGGGCTGAGAATCTTAGCAAATCCCAAGGCTTCAGCCTGCTCGCATCTCCCATGTAATCGCTTGGAAATCCTAGCCCGTGTAGCCGGGCCAGCCCGGACAACAGGGCCAGCCCGCTCCATGTAATCAGCCCCTGAGTACAAGCATTACTTTCAATGTCAAGCATCATATTATGTGATGCGATGCTGATGCAATGACTATAGGGGCTTTTGTTAATTGTTGAGCCCCTCGCACCAGGCAGTGGAGCGTACTTAAACCCCTGGGGGATAGAACATAGCCCTTTGATACCCCTTTGATTTTTTTCCAAGCATCCGAAATCCCAATTACCCTCAGTTGGCCAATGTTTCTGTAATGTTATGTAATGAGCTCAAAACCTTCTAGAAAATGCCGTTTGGAAGCCCCTTGCACCAGGCAGTGGAGCGTAATTAAGCCCCCGGAGGGTGGAGCATAGCCCTTTGATACCCCTTTGATTTTTTTCCAAGCAACCCAAATCCGGATTACCCTCAGTTGGCCCATGTTTCTGTAATGTTATGTAATTAGCTCAAAAAAGCTTCTAGAAAAATGCCGTTTGGAAGCCCCTTGCACCAGGCAGTGGAGCGTAATTAAGCCCCCGGAGGGTGGAGCATAGCCCTTTGATACCCCTTTGATTTTTTTCCAAGCAACCCAAATCCGGATTACCCTCAGTTGGCCCATGTTTCTGTAATGTTATGTAATTAGCTCAAGAAAACTTCTAGAAAAATGCCGTTTGGACCAGGCAGTGGAGCGTAATTAAGCCCCCGGGGGGTGGAGCATAGCCCTTTGATACCCCTTTGGTTTTTTCTTCAAGCATCCCAAATCTCGATTACCCTTAGTTGGCCCATGTTTCTGTAATGTTATGTAATGAGCTCAAAAACTTTCTAGAAAATGCCGTGCTGAACAAAGTTGGCTTAAAAGGACCGACTGAGAAAGCCATCGATAATGCTATTGCCGAATGGGAAGAGAAAACGTGTATTCGATTCAAGAAAAGAACTGACGAGAAAGACTACATAGAATTTTTCGATGATGGATTTTCCAAGTAAGTTCTATCGGTGTGGGAACATTTGTGAAGGATGTGTGAATCAAGAGAGCAATTTATATCCGAAATATATACATAACTACAGCATAATACCGTAAATCTGTCAGGCACTAGGCCCATGGGGGCTAAATTATTTTTCATTATTTTGGAGGAGGCTTATTCGAGGTGGGGACTTAAGCGAGGGGGGCTTATAAAATTATTCACAAAGCATGATTCATCATCGACTTTCAGAGAATGTATTTCTCTGTAAATGTTTCTGGGAGACAACAGACACATTTCTCGTCTCCGCGACATGCAAATGACTCGGGGGACATGTTACTCTTTTGTCACTTGCATGTTTAGCCATCCTGGGAGACACGCCAAATACAGTGTCGCGTGCGAGGATGTTGAGGAGAATTAGCCAGGCGGCCTGCATCACGCTCGTCGTCTCGCAAGCCTGATGCTGCAGCCACTAGGTTTTTCATATACTTGTTATTGATTTTTACAGATGCTGGTCATACGTTGGAAGAATTGGCGGAAAGCAAAGATTGTCTCTTGGATTCGGTTGCTTTACTGCCGGTATTGCAATGCATGAAATTGGTCATGCCCTAGGACTTCATCATGAGCAATCAAGACCAGATCGAGATCAATACGTAACAATTGTATGGGAGCATATCAAAGATGGTATGACCTTTTTAACTGCTTTCTCGTCCAGCCATTCATTTTCAAGTGCTACCATCCCTCCCAGTGGGATATGATACCTGAATTTATACCAATTTTAAGCAGAAATATGCTGCATTCAATCATCGGCGTAATGCAGTTAAGGCTCCCTTAAATGGCCCCCTGATCAGGCTCCCGACAAATTTTTCGTACTCTGTGCTTTTTGGCCATAATATGCTAAAAGGCGTCCTAAGGTCATCCCATAAACAGTCATTACCTATGGGACACGTAACCTGCATTGCTCAAGGTTCTAAAGGGAATGTTTTGAGAACGTCTTTCCCACGAAGCAAAGTAAGCTTTCTCCGTAGAGCTTACTTTGCTTCGCCGTCGTGTACGCCAGTCGTTTAAACATTTGATTTTAACAATTACGTTTGTAAGCAGTTCTAATAAATTTCAACCCTATTTGATTTTTAGACTATAAAGACAATTTCGCAAAATACTCGCATTCGGAGATAGACAGTCTTGGTAGCCCTTACGATTATGGATCCATCATGCATTACGGTTCACGTGATTTTAACAAATGGCCTTGGCAGTATACAATTAGGCCTAAGAAGTCAGGCGTTAGCATCGGGCAAAGATCTCATCTTAGCACCCAGGATGCTTTGCAAATAAGGAAATATTATCAATGTTAAACGGTTTGTAATTTTTACAGTATCATTTTAATTATATTCAGTTAAATAGCAATGATAAAATTTTCATGCCACATGTCACAGCAGCAGACAACAACAGCAAAACAACAACAACAACAACAAAAACAACAACAACAACGTAATAAAAAAGGCAATGAACAAGCAACAGATACTACTACTACTACTACTACTACTACTACTACTACTACTACTACTACTACTACTACTACTACTACTACTACTAAAATTGCGATAAACAGCGGGATCATTTTCGGGCATACTTAAAAGCTTTTTCCTCTGACACTCCTCAGAGTATGAACGTCAGAAACAGGCCGGAACAATAGACTAAGGCGGAATTTATACCCAGATGCGGCTCGAAATGCACCAATCAGAAAGAACGAAAAGCTGAATTGGCATTGTGTTTTAAACACCAATCAGCTGATCGGATACAGCGGGAAGACCAATAGAATTATTTGAAGAGTCCATGTGAGAAAACCAACTCTTTCTGTCTACACAGAACCGGCCTTTTGGTTTTGATGCAGACATTCCAAAACCCCTAAATGAAACAAAGATCTTGCTTTGCCAATGATTGTGAAACAATCCTCGCTGTAATTTTCCGCACAAATTGGGTTATCGAGTAGATGATTCCGCTGTTCATCGCAATTTTGAAGTTTTGTACAACTCAAAGACTACTACTACTACTACTACTACTAATACTACTACTATTACTACTACTACTACTACTACTACTACTACTACTACTACTACTACTACTACTACTACTACTACTACTACTACTACTACTACTACTACTACTACTACTACTACTACTACTACTACTACTACTACTACTACTACTACTACTACTACTACTACTACTACTACTACTACTACTACTACTACTACTACTACTACTACTACTACTACTACTACTACTACTACTACTACTACTACTACTACTACTACTACTACTACTACTACTACTACTACTACTACTACTACTACTACTACTACTACTACTACTACTACTACTACTACTACTACTACTACTACTACTACTACTACTACTACTACTACTACTACTACTACTACTACTACTACTACTACTACTACTACTACTACTACTACTACTACTACTACTACTACTACTACTACTACTACTACTACTACTACTACTACTACTACTACTACTACTACTACTACTACTACTACTACTACTACTACTACTACTACTACTACTACTACTACTACTACTACTACTACTACTACTACTACTACTACTACTACTACTACTACTACTACTACTACTACTACTACTACTACTACTACTACTACTACTACTACTACTACTACTTCATTGTTCAAGTGCCACTTGAAGTTTTTCCAAATCCACCCATGTCTACCGATAAATTCTGTTACTCGTGGTACCCATGTATAGAAAGAACACCGAAATTTTTTACCCGTTTGTACCAATATCTCAAATATTTGAACCCAATTTAACGTCTGAAACAACTCTAAAAGGCCTTTGCGCTGAAAACTAAAACGCACATTTTATCAGGCTTTTCAAGACAATGCATGTCTAAAAGTTTTTATATATTTTTCTACCCATGTGTAGAGATTCTTTACAGAAAACCTACGTCAGCGCTGAAAAAGTTACCCATTTGGGCGGCACGTCTAGTATAATGAACAATGGAAGTACCCCCCCCCCGGGCCACTACTGCTACTTCTACTACTACTGCTACTATTACTACTATTACTACTACTACTGCTGCTACTACCACCACTACTACTCACTAAAACTAAGTAAAACTAGCAAAGTGATGGGACTCAACTAACAATTTCGTTCAACTAACAATACTAACCCATCTCTATGTACTAACCACCATGTACCTGATGGCAAGTATTTGGTCCTGAAAATTATATTCGATTTCGGCAACTTCTTCCAATGCCTTTTTCAACTAATCTTTCACTGGTACTGAAATAATTGTTTTTTTTGCTTTGCCTACAGGATGTCATTGAAGATATCACATGGAAAAGTTTATGAATCAAAATGCTTCAAAAAATGATATTTGCTTTGTATGAAGATATTGAAAATGAACGGTGTTATTTTTTTGTTTGCCTATCTCGCCTATCTATGTCTTGAAGTAGGATGATTTCTGCCAATTAATCAATCTGCCCGAAAAACGGGGTAGTATGATGAGGGGAAAAATCTAGAAATGAAAACAGAAAGATAATGCTAAAATTCAACTTAGAGATGCTTCATGTAAATGCTAAAGATGCGAGAAGAGAAGTAGCTCTCATAAGGGGTGTTGGTCATTTCTGGAATATATCTTTCGTGTCTCGGTTGTGTTCTGTGAAAATTTAGGCGGGTTATGGGCAATGGGTTTGGGCGACCGTGGTTGGTCGCATCGTTCCACCAAAACATCGCTCTTACCATTTTTGTGGCATTGGTTCTAAGGTGCAGAAGGCTGATGTCTACAATCTTGGGCAAAAATTATGAGACAAACAGAAATTTTCATTAATTTCTGTATTACCGTTGCATTTTACCCCTCCCCCTTAATCACGTTGATCAAATGGCGTTGAATTGTTTTCATTATCATTCAACATTGATCCAAGGGGGGAAGGGGGAGTAAGCTATTGATTAGCGAAGCTATTGATTAGGAATTGCTGGTCTAACTCGGAATCTTCTGTGTGTCTCATTATATTTTGTCCAAGATTGTAGATATAGGGTTATTGCTTTAAAAAATGTACCCTGATCATCAACTCCCATATTGCATAGTCTGCATACTCTGAGGCTCTTGAATGCCACGCCAGGGTCAATTCAGTCTGTAACAGTCAAGTCCGTCGATAACCCACAAATCCTCCCTTTCTCCGGCAACAGATCGATGTTTTGTAATTCAGACAATTCGAATAGCCAAATTTAAATTTCTGATGAAATTTCCTTTCAAGACAACACACGGTTCATCGTAACATCATCAGAAACTTTTTTCGTTTGTTTTCCGAGTAATTATTTGAAAGAAAGCTCCCGTACAGGGTATCTTTTTTTAAAATTTGACTCCAGGACAGGGTGACTTTAGCACTTTCTTGCGGCACGTCCCCGTGTATCGGGAAGTCAAGTGCCCCCCCCCCCTCCCCCGGGAATGCTCTCATGCTCCTGGCCCGTTATAATAAGGCCTTGCTCCCTTACTCCAAAACCCCTATCAGAGCCTCATATAAGCAGAAGCATCATCAAAGTCAGATGTGAGGAGGACCACATTTCTGAGCTTCTTCCAAAAAATTAAACAAGTCATTTTTCTGAGCTTCTTCCAAAAAATTAAACAAGCCATTGCACTACATCTTGCATGAGTCGAGTTGCGTCTTTGCTCCTGGACGCAGCGTATCGGACCCTGCTGTTCGTAAATGTTTTCCCGTGTTTTCCCTTTCAGTGGACCCTTTTGTAAAGAACTGGTTACAACGGTTATCAAAAGGCTACCCACTTTAAATATGCTGTATTATTATGATTCCCATACGCATATCAATCTTGAGAAGTATATCAAAATGACCGTCTAGACAAAAATACAGGCCCTGGCCTGGATTTGCTTATCAAGCAGTATTTGACCGTTTGGACAAGCCGAAAGCATTGCTTGTCCAACATTTCTTGTTTGCGTCAAGCAAAACGAGGCAAAAGATGCTGTTGAACTTTTGCAAAAACATCACGCTACATATTTGTTACTTATGCTTGCCAAGCAATGTTTTTGGACGTGGTCACACGCTCAGACATTTGTTGTACAGCAAATTTGAAATGTTGGAACAACAATGTTTGGTCGTTAGGCCAGGGCTATTGCCAGCGCATGTTTGAGAAAGGAAAAAGGGCACAGTGGCTCGGCTCTTAATTAAGCCAGAGCTTGAGGAGAGCGGGTCCGGGCAGGTTAGGTTCCCCATTCGCTAGAGAAAAGAAGATCGAAAACTTGTGTGCCCCGTTTTTCTCAAAGAATTCGCCCCTTATATCAAGTGCTCACTTGCTGTTTGGGTTTGTAAGGTGGAGATTGTGTTTCTCTCGTTTTCAACAGAGTACAAAAGAAGCACGATGCAACTGCAATAGCCATCTTAATCGTTGTCCTACAGAGGGGTATGGAACCAGGGAGCTCATCAGGGGGGGCTGTTGTTCTCCTTCTTTCCCTGAAGCCAACAAAATTTTACTTCTTTTCTTGACCAATGTACCCCCAAGGTACTCCTTTTTACCCCCTTTTTCTTTCATCTTGAAGTTCCCCTTGTTCTCATGCATTGCATGCGAGAAATAACCCTTGAAAAAAGTAGAGCAGCAAGATGCAAACAAACAATTTTGTTGAACTAAGTTCTACCTTGAAATCAAGGTTGTGTCATGCGGTTCCTTCTTTTATCGCATGCAATGCAATACTGTATGCAATGCAGAATGTTGCACATCGCATGAGCCAGGCAAAATTGCATCATACCCCCTGGTTTTCTCCCTCCCCCGTCCCTGATCTGCTACATACATAAAAGACTTGACCCAGCTGTAGTAAATAGCGAAACAGGTGTAAAAGAGATAAAAAACCAAATATTTTGAAAAATGATAGTATTGAAAAGTCGATAGTTGTTTTCTCGTAGCAAAAGTGAGTTGTGTTTACAAACAAAAGCTAGTGATAAAAAATTCCAGTGTACATAGTCACGTGACCAGAGACCTAAACGCGTGTGTTGCAAGCTGTGTTTGTCGATTGTTTGGCGAACAAGTATGGCGGATGGTTTTAAGTGCCCTGCCGAATAACTGCACCATGTCGCTCTATCAGAAACAATTCAAACTCCTGACATATCAAGTTTGATTCCTAAACACCTCTTCCACTTATGAAACTTCCAGAAATGTCGAACACGCGAAGAAGAGTGAAGCTGTACGTGCTGAACGACGACAGGCAATGGGACGACCATGGAACCGGCCATGTCTCTTCGATTTTTGTTGATCACGAGAAGGTTCAGGGCATTGTTCTGCTTGTTCGGTCGGAAGATGATGGTGAGAACAGTATAAAGCAATTCTTGCAAGCTTTATCTATTCGCTTTACGGTTTCGCTGGGTTATCTTTTGAAATGTGAAAGAGAAAGTGCCGCCATGTTTATACCGTGCTTTGTGAGAAGCTGTGACATCCCATTGATGCAAACACGAAAACGGGCTGTGAGCGGCATTCATTTCAAACTGATAATGACGTTTATGTCCCATAAATACGGGACGAGTTGATTCCATTACTCAAATTTGTTTAATTTTCGAGATAATTTTATGTTTAGGGCTTCATTGAAACGTATTTGGGCAATTTGTTTGACAGAAAAATTTGAAAACATCAACCTTAGGCCGAAAACACAGACGCCAACAACCAGTTTCTTTGTTTGCACTGTTGCATGAATGAAATTACTCGAAAACGTCAACAAGAGAGAACTTTCAACTCTCCGAAAACGTTTTTTCGAATACTATGTAGTCTTAAAATACCGCGGAAAGCTTTCAGATCACAATTTAACTCAACAAGGCAAACAGACAGTGCAAATAAAACAAATTTGCATGTAGCTAGGCTTCTTAGGCCTAAAGATTCCCCAGTCTACAGAGTTGGGCACTTGCACACCCGAGTTTTTCAATAGAACAATAGGCTAACAATAGAATAGAACAATAGTAAGGGGTCTTACACACCTGAGGTCTTGTTGAAAGTTGTCATACTCTGCAAAGCACTCCTTTCGTACTTGTATGCTTAATTGCCATTCACCAAAACTGTTTGCAGGGGGGAGGGGGGCTAATCTGATGCTGTTTCTAAATAGGAAAAAGTGCAAGTGTTCCAAGACCTTTGGCAGGTGATGTAGTTTCAGGCAGAGCAATTTCTTCTAATTCATTCAAGTTTTTGCATTCTTCAATTAATCATATTGGTCTTCCCAATGTATCCCGTAAGCTGGTTGGTGTTCAAAACGCTTTACAAAACCAACTTCTGATAAGTGCATTTCAATCCGCATCTGGGTATAACTTCTGCCTTAGCCAACACCCCCTTATCCTAATATGAAGTCAAGACACTCCAAAAGCTATCCGGCATAATGTTGATCTGATGGGGCTAAGTGTCAGTTTCTTAATTAAATGACTACTTTCCACGTCAGGAGATTAACATTCAGCTTCTTAGATACCAGGGTGGTTTCCATGTTAGCGCCATGCCAGAGAATAGGACTTCACCCCAAGAGAAACAATAAATCTATTGTTCTACAATTGAAACAATAGACCAGGCCATTGTTTTTCTGAAAGATCTATGTCAATATGCCAATAAGGTTTCAAACTCCACACCTGAGATCTCCAGCATAGGTACATGAAATGCACACTTTCTTAGATACTCCTGTACAATGCTTTTTGGGCTTCTAATACCATTAAAGGTTATAGCTGTTGTACTGCTGTCATTTTTTTTGGGGGGGGGCTATAGCCCAATATTTTATCAGATCAAAAGAGACTTTTGTTTATATCTTGACATAATTGTATTGTTTTCTATAGCTTATAGAACAATAACCCCCCTGTAAACAGCCTCCACTATTCCTGTGTGGTCATAAAATTAAGTGCAAGCTTTGATACAATTTTTTATATCAATATTCATATTTAAATCTATATCCTGTTATATGAGCTGTTATACTGTATATCTGTATCTATGTTCAAATTTTTATAACTTTTTTATATCTTAATTATAACTTTTCCATTTTACATCTTTTTCATATCTATAGCTTTCTTCATCACAGTTTGCTAGTAATTCATTTCTGCACATATAAGATATTTATTTTTTCTCTTATTTTAGGATCCTGTCTGCTTGAGTCTCGGATACAGACCGACACTGTTTACCAAAAACAAGAGGTAAAAACTTAAAACATATTAGGTATTATAAATTTATACACACCCATCAAATTTATACACACCCAACATTGCATTCCCTATTTTCTATCACTTTGAAGAGGCAGTTGCTCCTTCAAAGACATTCAAAATTTTCATTTGGCTTTGACCAGTAAGGGTGAAAAGTTTTACCGTCAGTCACTTTGCATGGTCAAAGCCCTTTGAAGGCTCATAAAGTCAGTAGCACGATGGCTAGGACAGTGAATTTTCACACCCATACTAAGTTGCTTGATAAGATTGAAGCATCCAAACTCTGTATTTTGTAATTTTCTAAACGTTTCAGCCATGGCAGCGTTTTGCCAAAAAGGTCTTTGAAATAGCCACTTGTACATTTGCCGTCATGGAATTTATGAAATATCTGTTTGCAGAGCTAAACTCTTTTTGTTGAGTGTTCAACCATATCATCTTGCTGCAAATTTCCAATCACCTCATTTCAATCCATATATGGGTTCAAATTTTCCAAGAGATAGGACATGTTTCTTATGTAACATACTTTGAAGGAAGTCTGATAAAAAGCTTCTAAACATGACTCTGCCCATCTGCCCAGAGGTTTCTTTGGACTTAAATGCTGTGGGTTTGAGCCACAGTGCTTCCACTTGTGCTACAGAGATAACAACTTTGGGCAAGTTGCTGAAGGTGAAATGAAGGCGAAATGGTGTTTTAGTGCCAGTCGCTAGGATCTCAGTAGTATAGGTTAACTAATCGAGACCTTGACCCTGGCCGTGACGCTACCATGGCTGGGCTCGAACCCTGACCACACTGAGCTTCTGACACCACGAGTCAGCTGGATTACACCACAACGCCAAAAGAACCTTGCTAACATATAAATATGGCTCTCTTTACCCAGGTATATCAATTGGTACCTGATCCTCAGTTATGAGAACCATGTGTGGCTGCGCACTGCTATGTGCTACATATATGCATCCAGACAAGGGGTAAAGTGTAAAGTGTAAAAACGAATACAAATGAGTAGCCGTAGGCCATTAGTAGACTTAAATGGCAACTTAACTTTGCTTTGGAACTTAAACATGTCTGACCGATATGTCTTCTTTCAGGCTACCTTGATTGTTTGGTCTGAAAATGAAAATGATCTTGCTCTCAGTTTTCAAGAGAAAGAAGGCTGTGATGAAATTTGGGAAAAAATTTGTCAGGTTTGCTATTAGCCGTATATTACATCTTATAAGCATTCATTTATAGAAAGAAAAATAACATTCGGTTTGAAAGGTGGCTACACATGCAAGTGACAAGCGAGCAACATGTCCCCCCAAGTTGCAGAGAAAAAAATGTTTTTACTGTCTACCAGAAACATTTACGTGTCTCTTGCTACAAATTTTGTCACATGCTACAACCGAGGTGGCTAAACTGGGAGACATCAAGGGGACATGTCATGTGTGGCAGTGTTGCCCCCGACATGTCTCCTAGTTTAGCCAGACCTTTACTTTATGTTTTAAGACAAAATTCCCAATACTGGAGGTTCTCTAAAAAATTTTACTTGCATTACACTAGTCTCCAAGGAAATCAAAGGAAAATTTGATGATTTTCAGTGATAGCCATTGTTCCGTATTTTTAACTTAATGGACCATTTCAAGTTCAACTAAGGGCCTCGTTCTCAAAAAATTTGAAAATTGTCTCACAGAAACATTTCGACTTCAGATTCGAATTCAGCACCTTTGTTTTAGTATTGAGGCCAATTTTTACGCCTCTACTCATTGCAATGCTGATTTGTAAGGGGTTTGACCGTAAAAAATGATTGAGGGTGTAAAATTTAACCCCCAGCGATTTTTCACGGTCAAATCCTTTATAAATTTTCAAATTTTTAATCACTATAAAATCAATATCGTTATGACTAGATCACTAGAGGGGTAAAATTTCTCTCAATACTAAAATAAAGGTGCTCAATCTGAATCTGGGGTCAAAATTTTTGTACGAACAAATTTTCGTAAATTATGAAAACGAGGCCCTTAGTTGAAAAGGTGTAGTATGAACATATTCAAATCTGCTAAACCTACCGCTGTTAAGGCCCTGTCCAAAATAAGAAACATTATTTATCAAATATTTGACATTTGCTTATCAAACACTGTTTGGATGTTTGGCCACATCACAAAATATTGCTTTGCAAGCAAAAATAAGAATAATTTGTGCAATGTTATTGAAGAAGTTTGAAAACAGTTTTTCCTTGTTGCAAGCAATTGGGACGAGAAATGTTCTGCAACGTGGCCAAAGGGTAACATTTTGATTGATAATTAATTTGAGAATGTCGGGCAAAATTGTTTGATCGTTTGAAGGTGAAAAGGTATTTTAGCGCCAACTACTAGGATCTCAGTAGTAGGAAAACTAATCGAGACCTCGACCCTTGCTGTGACTCTATCGTGGCTGGGCTCGAACCCTGACCACACTGAGCTTCTGACACCACGAGTCAGCTGGATTACACCACAACGCCACAGCACCTTCAAAAATTCGTTTGACCAGTGCTTAATGTTTCGCATTTGATTGGGAAATATCTTTTCATCTCTAAGGGCGTATTTTTTGGTCACACTCTGTTTTCAGCAGACGCCTTCTCTTTTCGGTAGACGTCGGAACGTATTTTCTTGGTACCGTAATCTGAAAACGGCAGGTTTGGTAGGCTCTAAAACCTTCTGTCCCCGAAACTGGAAGGTTTCGCAGACATTGCAAGGAAGCTCGTTCTTGCTTTAAAATGAATGGTTTAGTTGGAGGTTATACTGATCAGCCTACCGTTTTCGGCAGCTGTGCTTTTATGGTTCAGGAAACTTTTTCTGCTAAGTCTACTGTTTTCAGAATTAGGAAGGTCTGCTTGAGGTTACCAAAAATATACGCCCTTAGAGTATTTTGTTTATTGCAGGTTCAAGGAAAGGATCCATCAGTTGACATAACTCAAGAAGTCGGAGAAGAAGACGAGGAACAGTTCGAAGAAGCACAGGACTATTCAGCACCTATAGATTTACCATCATGCGATCTCGGAAAACTCGAAGAAATCGCAGAACTATTTGCAAGTGTACTACCATCACCTCTTAGACGAGAAAAACTAGCAACGGCAATCGAGCAAGAACAATATATAAAAAAACTACTAAGCTTATTTCGTGACTGCGAAGACTTAGAGAACGAAGAAGGACTCCATCACCTTCATGAGATTTTCAAAGCGATTTTCATACTGAATAAAAACCCATTATTCGAAGCTATGTTCACAGAGGAGCACATCTTTGATGTTTTGGGAATATTGGAGTATGACCCGAATGCCAAGGAGCCTGCTAAACATAGGCAGTTTGTACAAGAAAGAGCGAAATTTAAAGAAGTTATTCCCATAGCGAATAAAGAACTTTTAAATAAAATTCATCAGACTTTCCGAGTTCAGTACATACAAGATGTTTTAGTTCCAGTACCATCTGTCTTTGAAGAGAACATGTCGACGCTCAGTTCGTATATATTTTTTAGCAAAATTGATATCGTCAATATGATTCAGGTAGGTCCAGAGATTTAACTGTCATTGACAAATCGTTATTAACCATAATCCATATGGGCTTTTTCAGCCTACCATTTATGGGCTTGTGTAAAATGCCAGTGAGGTGAGGCAGGGCTATGAAACTTGGCATAAGGGTAGAAAATCACCAAACAAACTAATACTTAAATTTGGGCAGTTTTCTTTTCTATTGTGACGTCACAAATGCGAAGCCATAGGGTCTAGCGAACCTGAAGGATTTTGGCATCAAAGTGCCCATAATGGCCAAGAAAGGAGGTTTATAAGGTCAACTCGCGTTTGCTAGCAAGTTTTTTTATATGCAGTTGACATCCGCTATCTCGACTGCCGCTATCTCGAACATTCGCTATCTCGAACGATTTTCCATTTCCCCTCGTTTTGGTATAAGTGTTTGTATGGAAAAATCATCCGCTATCTCGAATCCCATTATCTCGAACATTCTCTATCTCGAACAAATTCCAGCTTCCCTTGAGAGTTCGAGATAGCTGATGTCAACTGTAACTCAATATCATTAAAAATATAGGGCAGCAGCTTCTCTTATTGAGACTCAGTAGACTATGCAATCACAGAAAGTGATAAAGGACTGACTGGAAACCCCCCCCCTGGGGGGTCTATAACCCTATGGATGGACGGGGACGTGACGACGACATTTCACACACCCACCCACTTATATTGCAAACACAGACAGGGCACAAACCCTATATTTTGGGTAATAGTCAGGAATATGAGAGTAAAAAGGCTTTCTATGCCATATTTTTTGCTTGAAATCGCACTAGAACATCTTCGACGCAATATTAACACTATTCAGACTCAAAAAAGTAAATTTTTTTCGTTTTCTTTGATTTCCCACATTATTATATATGGGATATTTGCATTAAGGAGAAACAATTTCCATCTTTTCTTGCCTTCTGACAGTTTATTTTTGTATCATTTAAGGCGGATGAAAAGTTTCTATCGGACCTGTTTTCAAGGCTGTCGGATGATGAAATTTCAGACGACAAACGCAGAGACATGGTAAGCCTATTCCACGTTTTTTTAATCCTAGCTCAAGGCCTAGTTCTAAAAGTTTCTTAATTTTCGAGCCTGTTTTAAAATTACGATAGAAAGCTCAAACATCTCAAGACGTACTATATAAATAGTATGCACTTTTTCTCGCAATTTTGAACTTTTACATTTCCTAAAGATTGCGATAAACAGCGGAAACATTTTCGGTCATACTTAAAAGCTTTTTTCGTCTGACACTCCTCAGAGTATGAACGTCAGAAACAGACCGAAAGAATTCCCGGTGCTGTGGCGTCATGCTGTAATCCTAGTCATGGTGTGTCAGAAGCTCAGTGTGGTCAGGTTCGAGCCCAGCCACGGTAGCGTCACAGCCAGCGTCGAGGTCTCGATTAGTTAACCTACTACTGAGATCCTAGCGAATGGCGCAAAAACACCATTTCACCTTCACCTTCACCTTCACCTCCCCAAAGCTGATTGGTGTTTATATTTAAAACACAATGTCAATTTTGGCTTCTCTTTCTGATTGGTGCATTTCGAATCACATCTAGGTATAAATTCCGCCTTAGTTTATTGTTTCGGTCTGTTTCTGATGTTCATACTCTTAAGAGTGTCAGACCAATAAAAAGTTTTTAAGTATGCCCGAAAATATTTCCGCTGTTCATGGCAGTTTGGAAGTTTTGTACAACACGAAAATTTTTCACTTCTCAAAGACGACTCTATTTTAATAATTCAGTTGCTAGTTTTCTTTGTATGATTATATCACAGAATTTTATTTTTCGTTAGGTTCTTTTCCTCAAAGAACTCTGCAGCCTATCGCAATCATTACAGCAACAAAGTAGGGATGCATTTTTAAAGGTATGTGCGAACTTCGTTTATCCCATTACCTGTTCTCGTTACCGTAAATCTTCGAATTAGCCCGTGGGGGCTTAATTATTTTGAAGTGGGGGCTTATTCGAGGTGGGGCTTAAACGAGGGGGGCTCATAAAATGATTCACACTAGCATGATTTGTCATCCACTTAGAGAATGCATTTTTCTGTCATAACTCGATAAAGAACCAATATTGACTCAAAAGGTTAACACCAGCGTGTCGGGGGTGGGGGCTTATTAACATTTTATTGCAATAGGATGGGGGCTATTTCAAGGGGAGGGCTTATTCGAGGCGGGCCAATTCGAGAAATTACGGTATACATTTCATCTTAAAAGCATTTTTCCTTCTTTTAGTTGGACAGATGTATAGAGGAAATTGAACAGCATCTCGAAATTTCTGACCATATTTGTATTTTACCAGGGACATCTTTGGGGCATGGCAAAATTTTCTTTCTTCTTGTGCGACCGAAGGAAAACGTTCTTATATTTCCTGCAAGACTGATAAGGGGCCATAGGCTAAAAATATAAGAGGTGTAGATAAGATGTTGACGATGTAAACAACTCTTTGACACTTAGTTAATCTAGATACACTAATCTCTGGAGTCAATATATTCTTTCACTCTTATGAATATACGAGAAACAGATCTGATATGAGTGAAAGGACATGTTTTTAGAATTTCCTGCAAAACTTTGTACAGTAAAAAATTTCCTGCGACCGCCCAGTCACATGGTCGGGTGGGTTTTCATGCCCTGGACGCCCCGGACCAATTAACGGGTGCCAGGCCATAGAAAGATTTATCAGTTTCTTGGTCACACTTGACATATAATTGAATCTAATTTTCTAGGCCCTAGCTGCTCACGGACTACTTTCGACATTAGAGACACTATTGGTATGTACAGTTTCCACATAAATCTTGCTTTTCTGCTTCCCCCTTTTAATATCAGTATGATTCTATATCAAAGTTTCTTATTAGTTGGTTTCTTAAAATAAACGTGTATAGGACAAAAACATCCCACCTTTCAAATGATCTCGCTTCACTGGGATAAATAATTTCTCATACAATCGCATATCATAAAGGACCACCCCGCTCCCATTTGAGGAAACAGCAATTACGTTGTTGTAGTCGTTGAAGCTGTTTCAGAAAGGGTGGGAGGAATTTAATAAGTCTATTGAGATTCGAGGAAATTCAATTTATGGCCCGGGAGCGAGGTTGACCCGGCAGAATTTGGAAAAAAGTTTGTACGAAGATGGAGAGTAGACATATAGCTTGCTGCAACCTTTCTTTGGTTAGGGGAGATTTGTGTTACATGAGGAACCACTGAGGCAAATCCAAGTCACAACGACCCTAATAGATTTCGCAATCTACGAGGGCTTACAATTTATTTTTTGATTGCTTTTTAGAACATGGATGATACAGTGACCAAAGCAGCAATAGTAGATATTCTATGCTGTGTTGTTGAATACAATCCATCAATGGTCAGAGATTATCTTCTAAAAGAAGCAAATAAATTAGATGAGGTAGGAAGCATGTTGTTTATCGTCCCCCTGGAAGTTCAGTACGGACCTTTGGTTGTCAGTACAACACGATATTTTATCAGGGGGTCAGCTTAATGTGTCTTCACAAGTTACAACGAATTTATTACGGCTTTGATTGTCCTGGTGATAACCCCGTAAACTTAGATGATTGTCAGTGTATTGCAGTTTAAATTTGTGTCAGACACGGGGGTGAGCTAATGAACGTTTTGCACTGTCTTGTCTGTGGCGTCGTTGTCTAATCTAGCTGGCTCGTGGTATCAGGAGCTTAGTGAAGTCGAGGCAAGCCTAAGCCACTGTAGCGTCACAGTCAAGCTGGAGATCTCGTTAGATTAACTGCTTCTCATATCCTAGCGATTGTTGCTAAAAACACCGTTTTTCATCGTTCAACTTCACATTTTCTTCATATGGTAGTCCGGAATGACCCAAGGACTCCAACTTTCTTAGCAATTCCAGAATTTCTGTACTCAAAATTTTTTAACACTTTCTAAGCAAAAAATTAACCACCTTTGACCATTACGCAATCTTTTATAGAAACGAAATTTTCACAAAAAATGTGTCCTTGAATGGACTTTTTAATGCATCAGCATAGCTGCATGTCACAGATTTGAGTCTCAGTCAAAGCAAATATAAACAGAAATTCTTGAAGCAAAGGAAGAATCCATTATAGAACTTATTTAGGTTTGAAAAATCAAGTACTGTACTTTCTGCAGTTTTGGATGAGCTGAGTATTACTTATAAACCACTGGCTTATCAACGAGTGTGTCAATCTGCGTTATTTGTCACCATGCTCACTCCACTATTGTATTGTTTACGTTTCTCTTTTCTTCTCTTATAGGATTGTTTACTCATCAATTTATTGATTGACCTTATGATCTGTGGAGCAGACAGTAGTAAGTTTTCAAGCCGATACTTAACTATAATTTGATTTCTTGATAACTGCATTTGAATATTGATAACAAATATTTCATTGAACTCACTAACTCACTAACTAACATTGAACTCAATATCTAGCTAACTCACTAACTAACTAGCTACTAACTAACTAACTAACTAACTAGCTATAGCTAACTAACTAAGTAACTAATTAACTAACTTACTAACTAACTAACTAATTAACTAACTAACTAAATAACTACCTAATCAAATAACTAGCTAATTGACTAACTAACTAACTAACTAACTAACTAACTAACTAACTAACTAACTAACTAACTAACTTACTGACTAACCAACTCAGCGACAAGATGACTAACTATAACTTACTAATTAAATAGCTGCTAACCCTCTCCTTGTATTGAAAAGGCATTGGTTCTTTGTTATTCTGTTTTGGAACTCATATTATCCTATTCTTTTATAGGTATGTCATCATTACTTGTGTGTCTACTTCGTATGCTTCTAGATCCTGAAAACATGAGTCTTGGAGCCAATGTGAGTAGGAAAATGCACCAATTCCTCTCAGTCTTCTCCATTAAAATGTCTTTGTCTTTTTGTATCTTCCCTCCATGGCATGGATACTATTTGCTCCTCAAGAATATCTCCTCCAAGCAGTCACGCAGCTGCCCCTTCCCATTTTTCTACTTTTGTTTGAGAAGTGGCGCTTTATTGAGGTGGTGCTCAATTGGGGAGTTACCGTTTTTGTTAAAAACTCTGTTTAAAGAATTACAAGTTTATAAGCAGCCCTTGTTTAGATCTTAGATATTTTAAGCAATTGTTTTGTCACAGCTTAGCTTTCGAAAGAAAAAGACAAGGAAAGTATCATAAATGGCAAACTTTTGTATTTTGTAGAAAATGGAGAAATCCGAGTTCTTGGCCTTCTTTTATAAACACTGCATGCATGTATTAACGGCGCCATTATTTGCTACAACTGCAACTGGAGGGAAACCAACTAATGGTAAATTTTCTGATTTCCTTTTCTTCTATAAACGGTAACAACTCATTTGCTTTGCTAAAGGGCGTGCTCTTTCAAAGCAAGTTCTTTGTTGACTTCTTTTCCGGATCAATGATCTTTCAAGTAGATCTGCAAATGGGTTATACTCTTTTATTCCAAATAAACGGGTTGACGCTCATCATCATCATCTTTATCATCGTCATCAAGATTTTATAGTCATCATCATCATCATCATCTTCAGCATCATCATCGTCATCATCATCTCCATCATTCTCAGCATCATCATCATCATCATCATCATCATCATCATCATCATCATCATCATCATCATCATCATTAGCATCATCAAGATCATTATAGTCATTATCATCATCATCTTCATCATCATCATCGTCATCATCATCATCATTCTCAGCATCATCATCATCATCATCATCATTAGCATCATCAAGATCATTATTGTCATTATCATCATCATCTTCATCATCATCATCGTCATCATCATCATCATCATTCTCAGCATCATCAAGATCATTATAGTCATTATCATCATCATCGTCGTCATCTTCAGCATCATCGTCGTCATCATCATTATCATTCTCAGCAGCATCATCATCATCATTAGCATCATCAAGATCATTATAGTCATTATCATCATCATCTTCATCATCATCATCGTCATCATCATCATCATTCTCAGCATCATCATCATCATCAAGATCATTATAATCATTATCATCATCATCTTCATCATCATCATCGTCATCATCATCATCATCATTCTCAGCATCATCATCATTATAGTCATTATCATCATCATCTTCATCATCATCATCGTCATCGTCATCATCATCATTTTCAGCATCATCATCATCATCATCATTATCGTAGTCATCTCCATCATCATCAACATCATCGACGTCATCATCATCATCACCACCTCGACCACCACCATCATTGATTGATAATGATATTCTTATTCTTATTCAGATGATTTCAAAATGGCCTCAACGTTGGATCATATAATCGAACTGTTGTCATTCTTTGTTGATCATCATACTTATCATATCAAGAATTATATTATCAGTAAAGATCTGCTACGAAGGATCTTAGTCCTTATGCAGTCTAGTCATAAATTTCTTGTATTAGGTGAGTAGTACGTTTCTTCGTTATGAAGGCCTTGGAAACCTCCAAACCCTACTGTTTTCTGAAATCTAGCAAAACCAAATAGGAATTCCGTGTGTGCCAAGTTTACCACAAACGGAATTGGACCGAATCAAATACGCCTTATCTAATACTTAAATCTAATATAGTTGAATTAGACACTTTTTACATGAGAGAAACGGGATTGGTTCTGGTCCTATCCAGAGCAAGTTCCGAACCGGCTCCGGTCCTTCCAGAAATTTTTGGCTACCGTATTGTTACCTTCGTAAGATGATGCTTGCGCTACCACACTTGTTGCCACAAAACTGCTTGAAATTTATTCTTTTATCAGAACTGTATCTTGGGCAGGGCTAAAGCAGAAAATTCGATTTCTCTTCCAAACATGATGTGTTCTGGCAGGCTTCATTAATTCACTTTTAGTCACGTTTCGTATCCGTAGTAGTTTGGATTCGATCCAAATCGTTTAAAGGGATCTAAACAGAACCAGCGAAGAGTTGATTGAACTTCTAAAAAATGCCAGAAAAGGTACGGATCCAAGGAATCCCTTGTAAACGGAAGGCGTCTTTGAAGCAAAACTAGCTCTGGATCGGACCCCAGGGGGGTACTCATTAACTCTCAATATCGGGGGGTCCATGCCATTATTTGTGGTCCGAAGACTTAAGCTTATTTAATATTTGGGGTATGTGAATTATAACATGGACAATAATTTAATATTTGGGGTCCGCAAATCTGAAGGAAGAATCGTGCTATTTGGTGCGATTCATTACAATGACCCATCCAACTGCCAAAAGCTTATAAATTGTAAATTGTCATGGAGCTGATGGCTAAACCCGAGAAAACATTTTAGGTGTCAAAAAATAGATAGCAATATTTTGGGTCTCCATGACATTAAACTCAATATATAGGGTCCCCAAAACATTAGACTCAATATTTAGGGGTCTGCAAGGAAGTAGTGGCATGGACCCCCCGTATTGAAAGTAAATGAGTCCCCCCCAGGGGATCGGACCAGGGTCAATCCAGTTTCTCCCGTGTAAACAGGATTTTATTTCTGTGCTATAACGACCTGCATAATATTGTCATTTCCTATTGAAATTTTCTTTTTCAGCTTCATTACGCTTCTGTCGAAAAATAATCGGAGTAAAAGATGAATTCTATAATAGATACATCGTTAAAGGGAAACTCCTCGGATCAGTAGTCGAAGCATTCGTCAGGAATGGTAGAAAATACAACATGCTGAATTCAGCAGCAATAGAGTTATTCGAATTCATACGAATGGTATGTCCATGTTTCATTATATATCTAATGCCACGTTCACACGGGTACGCAATCGTACCGTTCCACTGTCGTTCGTTTTGTGGAACGAAAAACTAGCTGTTCATCAGTACAGTGGATGATATTTAGTACTGTGGAGGGTTATCATCAGTACAGTACAGTCAGTACAGAAAACCCTCCACCGTACTCATGGTATCTCTCCACTGTACTGATGATATCCCTCCACTGTACTGAATATTCTCCACTGTACTGCATACCCTCCACTGTACTGCACATACATTACACGCAGTTTTTTTATAAGTAACGTCGCTCGGCCCTAGTTCCAAAAGTTGCTTATTTTTGGACTTTTTATGGCCTCCTTTTAGTAGCAAAAGTTGCTTAATAGTTGCTTAATTTTAACTGTATCTTGCACATAACATGACTGGAATTATTTCTTCCTGCTGATAGTGTTACCATTTGAGACTTGGTATTGAAAGTTAAACGGAAACCACTCAATGAAATGCCTCACTTAACGAGAAACACTTCGTTGATATGTGAGTTTTGACGATAAATGAATGGAAATAGCTTCTATTCTGATCAATGCTTGATTGCTGGCAGTGATATAAATTATAAAAAATTTAAAAAGTTGCTTAGGTTTTTTTCCTGTGGTACTATACGTTGCTTTAACTTTCAGGGCTTCTTCATCTTGGTTGCTTATAAGCGGTTGCTTATAAAAAAACTGCGTGTATCGGGGGTGTTTAACTGATTTAACTTCGACCAATGAATCCACAACAGCAGCTTTGGCGATGTAAGGACGAATATTAAGGTTAACAACTGAATTATATTCGCTGTGGTAAAACTTCTGCTCATGGCCTCGATAGTAATGATGATTACGTTTTTTTTCTAGGAGGATATAAAATCGTTAGTTGCATATATAATAGAAGAATATGAACCATCCTTTGATAACGTCGATTATGTTCAGACATTCAAAGGCTTGAAAATCAAATATGAACAAGAAAAAGATAAACAAGAGAAAGAGAACAAAGGAGTTGACAGGTAGAAGTCTTTCCGCTGTATACCATAAACTGATTGGTGTTTAAAACACAATGCTAATTCGGCTTCATTTTTTTCTACTGAAACTTTAGGCTACTAAAGAATATTCAAGTGCTTGTTATACTTCAGAGAGAATCTTCCTTCTACTAATAGAAACATACTCCATAATTACGATAAACAGCGGCAACATTTTCGGGCATACTTTTAAGCTCTTTCCGTCTGACACTCCTTAGAGTATGAACGTCAGAAACACCGAACCAATTGACTAAGACGGAATTTATACCCAGATGCGGCTCGAAATGCACCAATCAGAAAGACAAACTTTAGGCAGGAAGAACAATGAAAATTAATTGAAGAGTCCAAGTGAGAAAATGAACCCTTTCTGTCTACTACACAGAACCAGCTTTTGGTTTTGATGTGGACAGATTCCAAAGCGCTGAGATGAAAAGAGGATGAAGCCCTGCTACATATTCGAAAACAATCCTCGTTGTAATTTTCCGCACACTGAAGAAAAGGCTGCTCAAACTGGTTTCTCGGTGTAGTGAACTGCTTTTATTCCTTGGTCTAGATTTTATGAGCGAAATCCGATTCTAGTGTGATAAGTCTACTACTTAACTATGCTTCTGTTAATTTCATTTTGATTTCAGTTTCACTTTCAATTCAAGTTTCAAATTTATTTGTAAAATACAAAGTGAAAATCATTGTTAAATCCTACAAGGGAGAGGTCATTATTTATAACCGGGGTGGGAGCCGAAAAGAAAGTATTTTGCACCATCAAAAGAATTTTACCCCACCAATTTTTAGTCTAAAATTATCTTTACCCCATCACTGAAAAGCAGAAAAAATAACCCTACCCTAAATATGTTCAAGGTATTTTTGGTCACCCCACTCAAGACAACTAATATTTTTCAGTTACCCCACTATTTTCTCTTCAGCCCCCACCCAGTCATAGATAATGACCGGTCCATAGTTGCAGCGAGGAAAACTCAATAAACTTCAACCATACAACCTTGCAACTAGCTTGCCCAAAACAGGAGTTGGAATAACGCAATCCTAATTTGTTTAAAGTTGCTCTGCAACACTTCTAATTTTGTAGGTAACTCGTACTGTATACTGTAATATGACTTCAATTATTCCTCTCTGAACTTTTGTATTTCTCAAAATATGAAACCTATGATAATCTCTTCCTTCCAGGAACTCGAATCACGGCATAATCCATCAGTTTAATTCTGGCGCGAGATACAAACGAGACGCGCGGGAAATGGACGAAGACGAAGAGATCTGGTTCGACCAAGATGATGACGACATGGGAGTGTTACCCAATCAAACGGAAGAGAAACCAAATCAAATAAATTCTAAGTTAAAGGACATTGATAGTATAGATAGCTTGAAAAGGACGGCTAATAACTTGGCAATCACGTCAGGTCCTTCGTTTTCGACGAACGATTCACACACTGCGATTAAGAATAAGATCAATGATTCGACTTCTATTGTATCATTAACATCGACAGCACCATCAGTTAACTCTAAAAAGGTAAGGCTCTAGAATTTTTTATTTCTTTGCACTTCATCGTATTGCGCGCCTTTTGTAATATTGCTTTTCCTTGAGCCCGATGATGGGAGATGGATCTCTCCCGAAACGTTGCCCAACTAAATATCAAAGGCTTGTCATGATAAGTGGTGACTGTCATGTCTAATACGGTGTCAGAAACAGCCTTGATAAGTCCGAATATACAGTATGTACTTTGCTTTTCCTGTCATGTTTTTGTCAGTGCTGTCTGACTTTTTTATCCTGTTCCCATGACGTCCGTCATACTCCCTTCGAAAGTCTGTCTTGTTAAAATCTTTTTTGCCTAATCTTTTTGACCTGCAATAAACTTGCTATTCCTAACCTCCCTTTGTGTTGTGTTCCCTAACTGGTCTTGCCTTGCTTTCCTGTGTGTTGCTTTGCTTTGCTATGCCACGCCTTGCCTTTCCATGTCACGACTTCCCTGCCTTCACTTGGTCTTAGTTATTGTCTTGACTCAGTTTTACCTGATCTTTCTGAACTTGACCTTCAAGGTAATGCTGTACCTGAAATGACCTTACCTGACTTGACTTGACTCGACTCGACTCGACTTGACTCAACCTGACTTGACTCGACTCGACTTGACTGGATTGGACTGGAATGGACTGGACTGGACTGGACTGAACTGGACTGGACTGGACTGGACTGGACTGAACTGGACTGGACTGGACTGGGCTGTGCTGGACTGGACTGGACTGGATTGGTCTGGACTGGACTGGACTGGACTGGACTGTGCTGGACTGGACTGGATTGGTCTGGACTGGACTGGACTGGACTGGACTGGACTGGACTGGACTGGGCTGGACTGGACTGGACTGGACTGGACTGGACTGGACTGGACTGGACTGGACTGGACTTGACTTGACTTGATTCGATTGCAGTGGACTGTATTGCATTGCACTGCACTAGACTAGACTGGATTTACTGGATTAGATTCGACTCGATTCTGCTCGACTCGACTAGACCTACAAGACTTGACGTGGCTTGATTGACTTGGGTTTAGTTGTGCAGTGACCTATTTTTTGTATCTGGGCGCCATTAACACATTGATTCCCTTCAAATTTCAGCTTCCTTCTGGTGGCCTTGTTGATTACCCTGACGACGATGAAGAAGAGGATTCTGGGAACAGTGACGAGGAAATGATGTCACCAGCTAAGAAACAAAGACTGGACGCGACAACATAAGTATAAAATATGAAATTACAAATTTACAACTCCAATCCGTCGAGCGACGGTTACCATCGCACTCGTCCGGACAAACTAAAATTCCCGTATTAACATTAACAAGCACTCACGCACGAACCTTTGAGACGGAAGTGCTGGATGAACTCGCGGGAATCTCGCATCAGTATCAGAACAACGCGGTAATCTGCGTTTTGGATATTTCGCGTCGTTTCAAGAAAAATATATGGATCCTTACTTTCTCAGAAGGAAGTTCGCACTGTTTTGCCGCACTCCAGATTTTCTGAAACTCGCTTGTTGACACAAACAATGTGTTTTATGTTTTTGGAAACCCTGAATTGTGAGGAACGGAATTTCGGGCGCCATATGTGGGTCAGAAAGCGGGCCAAGTAGGCCCATAGAGACACTCAAGGAAGTTTATATAGACGAACGCTGTTTTAGTTAAGTCTTAATTTTATCTTGTGAATTAAAAGTTAATTGATAGTTGTATCCAGTGGGTACTTCTTGTTAAAGTCTTAAATGCATTACGTTGCATAGATAACGGCTCGGAACCCTGGCAAGCTCCTTATGTACATTAAGGCCGTCCTCAAGTGAATACAGCACAATAGAGAATCGATAAGGCCCTGGCCAAACGATCAAACATTGTTGGTTCAACATTTGAAATTTGCTTGTCATGCAAAATGTTTAACCGTTTGGCCGCCTTTCCAACATTGTTTGTAAAACATTTGTTTTGTTTTTGACAAACTGTAACAACTTGCAAAATTTCATCACCTAGCAACATTTTCTCACCCACAAGGCGTTCGTGCTTATGCATTAGCAATAATTTCGTTGTTGGACAGCAATGTTTTTGGATGTGGCCGAACGGTCAGACATTCGTTGTAAAGCAAATTTAAAATGTTAGACCAGCAATGTTTGATCGTTAGGCCAGTGCTTTCCTTTTCATTCACGACAAATTTTGACACCGCCCGATCCAAGGACATGGGCTTTATCACGTGTTAATGAATGATGCACTCTCATTGGCTTTTGAGAATTGTAAAGAAATGAATAAGCGAATGAGAAGCGAAATTCGCTTTACGCTCCTGGCCAAGCGAACAAGCATTGTTGGTTGAACATTTGGGATTTGCTTTACAAGCAATGTTTGAGAGTTTTGCCACGTCACAAAACATTGCTTGACAAGCAGAATCTGCTTAACAACGTTTTCAAAAACTTCAAAAACATTTTTGCTTGCCTCTCAAGAAAGCAGTGTTTGACAAGCAGTGTTTTGCATCATGGCCAAACGGTCAAGCATGCTTTTTGATAAGAAAATTTCTGTTTGATCGTTGGGCCAGTTCTTTATGCTAGTTTTGCCAACTGCCAAAATTCGACCAGATAGCACTATTGAGTTTCTTATTCTTAGCATATATACAAACGTTTATTTACATTTTGAAGCCTTTTTTATGTTTTCGTCATTACATGTTGTTAATTTTAATAACAAATTTTAAAAGCTTTATTTTTATGAAGTTTAAACTCCGGGTAATGAGTAATTATGTTCATAATGGTATCAACGCAACGTCTTAGTTCTCTTGGTTCGCTCAACACATAAGGAGGCTCAGGGTGGACCTGAATCGTCCATTAGTCAAAGTAGTCTGTTTTTTAGACCCTGACCAAACGATCAAACATTGTTGGTCAAACATTTGGAATCACAGAAAATTGCTTGACATCCAAAGTAAGCTAAGTTTGTTCCCCAATGTTTTTCAAATAATTGATGCAAGCGATGTTTTGCGACATTGCCAAACGGTCAAACATCTTTGACAAGCGAATTATTATCCGTCCCATGAAGCCCTCAAATGGTTTCTTTACTGGTCCACCGTGCCGGATCAATTTGAAGCTCCTGAACTCCAGGTGCCTGAAAGAGCAGTTGCAATCGCCACCCGCCAATCAAATTCTGAGCATGTGACAAAATCCAATTTTGTGATTGGTTGTTTGTAAAATGAAAGCAATCGAGCTGTTTATGAATAAAATGTCGAATTTTCATAGGTCCGTTTCCCACTTGTAGGCATAGATAGGCCTAAGCGATGGAAAGTAAAGATTGTCATTAGGAAAAGTTCTTTTTTACTGACTATGCTCTAAACCAGTTAATTTAAAGATTATGAGAAACTCGTCTATGGTTTTAACTATCTTGTTTATTACTCTTTAGAATTAAAGCTGTTTTTAATTAAGCGTAGCTTTTTCATACGCTAACTGTGATCCTGGGAAATATTGATAAAATTGTAATTTCTAAATTGGCTTTTTCCTCTGTTGTTCTTCATCCTCGGCATTACACTTCTTTTGCTCGTGAAATATAGTCTTCGTCTTAGTAGATAAACTCTCTCTTAATAATCAAACATTAGCGTCGACATTGCGCACAATCAGATCAGAACAAGTTGCCGTCTGCCAGTCGGCGATTTTTTGTAACTAATCGCTACAGACCTGTCGACATAAACGCTCTGACAACTAGTTTCTTTTTGACAACAACTAGTCGGCGCGTCGGCACACAGTTCCAGAAAGTTGGGAATGTTCTACTGGGATTCTACTTCCACGATATGTTGACAACTGAGTGTCAGTCAGAAATGTTCCAAAGTGTTCCGGTTCCAGGTTCCCAGGTTCCAATTTTGTTGCTACTAAAACGAGGTTTGCATTTTCTTTAAAAAGAGGCTGAAATGTAATGGGGACCTGATTGATGTCAAAGTGAAACTGGAGTGTGATCAAGATGAAGAGAAGTGATGTTTTCTTCGGAGGAGATAATATGAATTTTTAAGTTGTAATCAAATCTTACGATGTTTCAATTCTGTTAGCCTTGGGTTGTGTACAATGGGCCAGAAACTGAGCCACAATGAAGCGTGTGAATTCTTAAAATGCGAATTGAATATCGAGAAACCTTATTCAGTCTCAGACATCCATGAAAATCAGGCCTACCTTCAAAGGGTCATTTGTCTGGTGAGTTTCACTTGCACGTGACGTTTCCGTGTGTTTTACTTATTTGTATTCTCCATTTACGAATTTATTTTTTAAGTTTAAAATTTCTCAGGTGATCTGGGGAATTATGAAATATGAGTCAAAACAAAAGTATCAGTCAAGAACCCCATTTCAACCCCAAACAGACATGATAAAAGCTTTGCCTCTGTTGAGGCTCTGGGGTGCGGTGCATAATTCATTCCTACACTTTGTGGGACGTACGTTTTTTGTTAACTATACAATTTCTTCAACTATCCTTTTCTCAATCTTTCAGGTTCATCAAGAATGGCTTGCAGCACAAATAAGTTTCAAGAAAGATGTTGCTCCTCACAAACATTCTGGGAAGGCTTTATCCATAGAAGAGCAGACAACATTGCTTCAATCATTGCCTGAGCCAAAATATAATGGTTGGATGAGAATCAATACGATCATCATAAAAAAGCCTGTACGGAAATTGGTGTAAGTGTTTTTAAAATATTTGAAGTCATGAATTCAATATCATTGACTTGATTTAATTTCCATTTATTCATTCTGATGTTATTTGATCTGACTTGATCTGGTTGTATCTGTGTCCATCTGATCTTATCTGATTAAGTCTACTCTACTCTGCTTCTGTCTGTCCTAGTGTGATTTAATCTGATCTTGTCTGGTCTGATCTGATCTTATATCATCTAATTTGGTTGATCTGATCTGGTCTGACCTGACATGACCTGGCCTTACCCGACTTGACTTGATCTGATATGATCTGATCTCACCTAATTTGATCTGATCTAGGCTGACCTGATCTGATTTGATCAAACCTGATTTGATCAGATCTAAGCTGACCTGACCTGACCTGACCTGGCCTAGCCTTACCTGACCTGGCCTTACATGACTTGACCTGATCTGATCTGATTTGATCTAAACTGATTTGATCAGATCTCAGCTGACCTGACCTGACCTGACCTGACTTGACCTGTCCTGACCTAACCTGGCCTTACCTGACCTGACCTTACCTAACCGGACCTGATCTGATCAGATTTAATCTAACCTGACCTGACCTTACCTTACCAGACCTGACCTGTCCTTACCTAACCTGACCTGATCTGACCTGTTCTGCCCTGATCTGATCTGACCTGATTTATTCTGATCTGATCCATTCTTATTTGGTTTAGGTTTTTCAGATTTGATTATATAAGGTTGAGTGTGATGTAACAATGTAACATCATCTGATTTAATTTGATTTGACCTTTTTTTAGTCATCTTGATTCATACTTTGCAAGTGAGAGATCTTCTACTATCTGTCAGATTAAGGTTCAAACTTTATTATTTATTTTTTTCAATATTCCAGGAGGAAACAGAGTAAAGGATCCAACTTTGAAAATTCCTCGTTGTCTGATTTATTGCATGAAATAGTAAAGGAAGATCAGCAGAACACAACAAAACTATTTCATCAAAGATTTAGCAAAAGCTTGGATGATTTTGGTAAAAGGTCTGAGTATCTAAATCAGGTTAGACTTTTCAAAATAGATATTAAAGAGCAATAGTGAAAACATATGTGGACATACTTCAAAGCTTTTTTCGTCTGACAATCGTCAGAGTATAAGCATCAGAAACAGACCGAAACAATGGAAAAAGTCAGAATTTATACCCAGATGCCGAACGAGAAGCACCAATCAAGAAAGTGCTTTAAGACCAACATCTGGGTATAAATTCCGCCTTAATCAAATGTTTCGGTCTGTTTCTGATGTTTTTACTCTGAGGAGTGTCAGACAACAAAAGCTTTCCAGTATTTCCAAAATATATGTCCGCTGTTTCTTGCTTTTTTTGAAATTTTGTACTGCTCAAAGACTATCTTAACTCTTATGGTTTCAGACAACTCGTTTGTATCTAGTGACCAGTAGGTTTAAGTATCTAGTGACTTGTGTAGCGAGGCTAGGGCCTTGACCTTAAGATCAAACATTTTTTGTCAAACATTTGAGATTTGCTTGTGAAACACAATGTTTGACCGTTTGGCCAAATCACAAAACGTTGTTCGTATACAAGCATAGATAATGTTTTCGAAATTCTCAAAAACATTGCAGAAGGAATTCTGCTTGTCAATGTTAACGACATTGCCAAACGGTCAAACATTGCCTGTAAAGCAAAATCTCAAATGTTTGACAAACAATGTTTGATCGTTTAACCAAGGCGTAATAATGAATTTCAGACATTAGCCCTGACCAATCACCGTCCAGTTTTGCGTAAATTTTCAACCGTTTTTGTCTTTAAACTTTCCAGGACTTATTCAGAGAAATTGTCGAGGAATCTTACGGCCTAAAAGTGAAACAACTTGGTCAAGAATCATCGCAAAATCAATCAACACAGCAAAAGAATTCTATAAATCATGCTGAATGCAACAGTTCTACAACATTACTCCATCTCGCGCAAGTTTTGCTAGCTGTAGAAAGCGACTCCTGTTTCTACATTTTCGAAAATACGCCACAATACACGCTTTACGATGTTCTCGCGTTCAGTCCGGCAATAGTCGCAAATTCGGCGGCGAAATTCCTGTTTATACTCTACCAAATTCTTCGCTGTTTTTCAACGTTCAATTCGAAAGGATTCAGCCCATCTCCTATGCTAACGTTCAACGATCTATACGTTACTAATTCAATGTGGCTATCCGTATCTGGGTTTGATGTGAACGCGTCTGAAATAGCCCCGGCGGAGAGAGAAGGCCTCAAGCCGCTAATCGCCCAGTGGCTCTCAGATTCGCCGCCGATTTTAACGCCGTTATTTACCTGCGAGAACTCATTGCAAGATTACACAACAATGTGGGTGAACAATGAACTGACAAACTTCGATTATATCATGATACTAAACACCTTAGCAAGACGGAGAATGAAGGACCCCTCACATTACCCTATATTTCCATGGGTGATGGATTTCGTCAGCCCTAGGCTTATTGAGCTCAAGAAATGAATCAATGTAAAATTGTTAATATCAAAATGGTATACCTTTTAACTGCTTTTGCCAATTCATTTTCAATGCTACCATCCCCCAGTGGGAATGATACCTGAATTTTAAATTTTAACAGAAAATGTGCACAATCATCGGCGTAATGCATTAAGGTTTAAATGGCCCGATCAGGCTCCCGACAAATTTTGTACCTGTGCTTTTTGGCCATAATATGAAAAGGCGCCTAAGGTCATCCCATAAACAGTCTTCCATGGGCAGTAACCGATTGCCAAGGTTCTAAAGGGGTTTTGAGAATCTTTCCCCAAGCAAAGTGCTTTCCCGTAAGCTTATTTCTTGCCCGTGTACGCCAGCGAAACAGATTTTAACAAACTTTGTAAGCATTCTTAAATTTCAACCCTATTTTATTTTTGACTATAAAGACAATTTGAAAATTTACCCTCGCACGGAGGGATAACAAACCCTTGGGGAAACCCTTATTTGGGATTTTCCAAGCTTTCGGTTTTCAGGGGAATTTTTTAAAAATCTTTCTTAAAAAGCCGAAGCCCCCACGGGCAAAAACCAAAAACCCCCAAGTTTAAAAAAAATAACAAGAACCCTTTTAAATTTTCATTCATTTTTTAATTTATTAAATTGCAAAAAAAAAATTTTTTCCCCGGGAGAAAACCAAGGGGACAAGAACCCGGTTTTAAAGCCCCAAAAACCCCCTAAAAACAAAATTTGTTTTGCCAAGTTTAAAAAATCCGTTTCCGCAAAATGGGTTAGGAGATGCCCCTTTTTATCCCCCTTTTGGTTTTTCAACACCAAACTCTAACTATAAATTGTCTATTTTCTAATTTTAATACAATACTTTCTATCCCACAAATTGCTTACATAGATCAAATGCTTTCTCATTAAGTTTTGTACAACAAAGCACTACACTAAAACTAATATAAACAGATATAAATAAATAAACTCTAACATACTTACTGAAAACTGAATAAAACAATTTACTACCAAATATATACTAAACAGCATAACTTACTAGATTATTTAATAGCCCTCAAATTACTTATTTTGAACACAGTGGGACTTAACAGGTTTTATAACTGATTACTAATCTAAATGAAATAATTTCTTGTTTTTCTGAACTACAATTTCCTCGCTACACACCACAAATTTATTTTTGACTCATGCCACCTAAGACACGCAATCATGTTCACGAATTAAGTTTTTACTACTCCATACACACTCTCTGTACTACCAATCCTATACTACCACTATTACTACTACTATTACTTTACAATACTACATACTTACAACATTCTACACTAAATTTCTATACTCGTCATACTTTACTCTTATCAACTTTCATAAATACACTACTTACAATCCACTACAACCGACCAACGAACAAACTACTCAATATAATCATCAAAATCCTACTCTTTCACACTACACATCACTATACTTCACTCTACCATCTCCATATATACTACTATACTACTTACTAACACAACTACTACACTATATACTATACTTACTCTTAACTACTACTATACTACTACTAACTACTATTATTTGACACTACTACTCTACACTACTACTCTACTCCTAATACTAGCTACCTTCATGCAGTACTTCATTGTTCAAGTCAGAGTTTTGAAATCCTTCACAACGCATAAGTCTACCGATAGACTTACTTTACTCCCGGGTACGCCATGTTTAGAACATTTGATTTTACACCAAATTACCGTTTGTACCCAAGTTCTCATAATATTTGAACCCTATTTAATCTGAAACAACTCTAAAAAAGGCCTTTGCGCTGAAATACTAAATAGCACATTTTATAGCTTTCATTATGATCAATCATGCTAAAAGTTTATATATTTTCACCCATGTGTGAGTATTCATATTAGCGAAAACCTACGTAGCACGAAAAGTACCATTTGGACAGGCAGTGCTAGGATAATGAACAATGGAATACCCCCGGCCATACTGCTACTTCTTACTACTATGCATTATTACTATATTATAGCTACTATCTGCAATGCTACTACCACAACAGCTAACTACCACTAAAACAAGTAAAACTAGCAACAGTATGGGATAAAACAATTTCGATTCAAGCAACAGATACTAACCGTATACTACATCGTACTACTCACATTACCTGACTGGCAATATTTGTCCTGAATAAGTTACTATCGGATATTCGGGCAACTTTATCCAATGCTTTTTCAACTGAATCTTCACTGGTACTGAAATCATGTATTTGACTTTAGGCCTACAGGATTCAATTGAAGACTACACATGTAAAGTTTCAGCTGAGTCAAATGGGCTTCAAAAATGCATATTTGCTGATGGAAGATATTGAAAATGAACTTGTTATTTGTTTAAACTATCATCAGCTGATCATCATGCATTGAAGTAGATGATTTTGACCAATGTGAATCAACTTTCTGCCACATGAAAGACTCGGCGGATGTATTATTGAGGCATTCCAAAACCTAGAATGCCAAATACAAAGTAATGCTAATTGCAACTTGAGTGAAAACTTCAGAAATTGCACAAGATGCGAGTTACAGAGAAGTTGCGCTTCATGAATGGTTTGGTACATACTCTGATTATTGACTCTTTCAGATGCATATCGGATTAGCCCTAGTTGCTGTGAAAATTTAGGGAAGTTACTGGTGCTATATACGGTGCTTTGAATCCGTTACTGATCGACATCGTTCACCAGCTCACTGAAATTAACCATCGACGTGCTACTACATTTGATGAGCATATGGTATCTTAAGGTGCAACAGCATACTTCAAGTCTACACATCTATGGTGATGTACTGAATTATAGACATTTTAACAGAAATCTCTTGACACATGACTAATTAACGGTACTAGCCCTATACTACCGTTCATTTCTTCACATCTCCCTAATCACGTATATCAAGTGGCCATGTTGAATGTTATGTCAATATCAAACTTCAACATAAGCCTGATGCCAAGTTGGCAAGGACGGAGTAGCAACTCTATTCCAGCGAAGCTATTGATTAGAAGCTTGTTCGAGACTAACTCGAATCTTATCTGTGCGTCTTCATGTAATATGTGAATTTGTACCAAGATTGCTGATCAAGGTATTGCTTTAACAAATTACCCTGATCGATTTCAACTACCCAATGGCTAATATCTGCACTTGGAGTACAGTACTAATGAGTAGCTCTTGATTATGCCACATGATTCTTCAGTTTAAATGCTTGCAGTCATGGTAACAGTCTTAACTCGGGCGATAGACCACATATACCCTGATTTCCTTTCAAATCCGGAAATCATTATCAGTATCGGCATGTTTCTGTAATGTTATGACATACTCGAATCGCAAATTCTTAAAATTTCTGCAATGAAATGCTTCTCAAGACAAGAACGGTATCATCGATAACATCGATCAGACTAACTATTTTCTTGATTTGTTTTCACAGAAGTACATCGTGATTCTGGAAGTATAATCTAAAAGCTATCGAAGCGTATTATCTATTGTAACAGATATTGACAATAGACCAGGGTGACATTTAACACTTTGTTGTCACGTCCCCGTATCATAGTCTAAGTGCCCTCAGGATGACTTATCTCATGACTAACTGGCCCGTATAATAAGGCCTTCATCCCTGACTCGCAGGGAAACTATCTAGAAGCTCGATGATAAGCAGAATGCATTTCTAATCACAATCAGATGTACGGAGGACCATTTCTGTATATGCTTCAAACATGAGACAAAATTTTCTGATGCTCTTGCAAATGTTAAGCAAGCATTCAAACATCTTGACATGACTCGATGCTTGCCAGTTTAAAATTAGACGCTTTCGCTGAGCAAAGCTTTCGGAACACTGTTGTTCGTAATGTTTTCCAGATTGTTTTGACCATTTCGTGAACCTTTTAAGATAACTGATGTTACTAACTTGCATATATACAAACAGGCTACCCATCTATTATTATATTCTGTACTTACTTCATGTACATCTCCTCAATACGTCTATCAATCTTTGAGACAGTATTCTATAGAATGCATCTACTAAGCTAATACTTGACTAGGTTGCACTGGATAGCTATAATCATTAGCAGTATTTAGCGAATTCAGCTGGACAACTCGAAGCATTGCTCTAGTTCAACATTATACTTTTCATCGTACAAGCAAATCGAGCAAAGTCTGATCTCGTTGAACTTTATCAAATATTACATCACTACTACATATTTGATACTTATGTTGCATAAGCATCGAAAGGTACTCATTGAGTGGTCCGGCTCAGAGCAACTTTTTCATCTGTCACGTCAAATTTGAACCAAATCCTCCCATGGAACAACAATGTTTGTAACTTTAGACCAGTATTGCATATGCCAAATGTAAATTGTCTGAGAAAGAGACAAAAGGCTGCACGTGACACATCAGAAACATTTACACTTTAAGTCCAAGAATTGAAAGAAAGCGTCCGCAGGTGTAGTCCATACTCATTCGCTAGAGACAGAACGTGAAAACTTTTGCCCGTTTTTCAGATCATAAGAATTCCCTGTATAAATCAAGTTTTTTTGCTCCAGGATTCATCTGCATGTATCACATGGAGTTTATAAGGTGAGATTGTGCTTGCAATCGTTTCATCCATTGAAGATAAAAAGAGCACGTGATATAGCAATAGCATCTAATCGATTGTCCTTACAGAGGTATGGATCCATTTCATGAGCTCTAAAAATCAAGGGGCTATTGTTACATGGCTTCTTCAACAATGAAAACATAGCACAACAAAATCTTGCATACTTAACGTCTTTCTGACCAATGTACACTCCAAAGGTACTACCTTTTACCCCATGCTTTTCATTTCAATTATATAAGTTCCCTTTATATCTTATACATTTATGCATGACATATAACCCTTGAGACAGTATAGCAGCAAGACTACAAACACAACACCTACATTTTGCTTAACAAGTATCTACCTTGACAACAAGGCTGTTCACGATCTACTACTTCTTTTATCATACAACATATACGTACAATGACAGAATTTCTACATACATTGAGTACAGCAGAATTGCATTATGACACTACCTGTTATCTCCTCTACCCGTCCTATCTGCTACATACATGACTTGACCAACAGAGTAACATAAGTAGCGGATACAGTCGTAATAAGCCAATAAAGGTAACTCAAATATTCTTGCTAAAACTATAGTATCGTACCAAATTGACTAGTTCGTTTATCTGTACACACAATGATTTCTTATACAACTACAACTGCTAGTTGACAAATTCCAGTGCTTCATTGTATGCCAAGATCCTAAACGCACATGTCTGTAAATCTGTGTACTTGTACAATGTTATGGAACAAGTATGCGGAATGTTTTAATCCCTTTGACCAATATACTCAATTTCTGACTCTTTACATGAAACAACTTAAAGGCTTCTCCTGACATATCAAAGACTTTATTCTAAACACTTTTCCATCAATGATTCAGAAGATAACTACCCTTGAAGAAAGTACTGTTTACATGCAACACAGCAAGTGTGAACTAAGTACCATTGAACCGGCAGTCTCTTAATCGAATTCAATGAATTGACCACTGCAGCAATGCTCTCAGCTACCTGGCATTACTATACTGCTTTACTACACTCGCACTACACTATCTGACATACAAACAACTTGACAGCTTTATAACTAGCTAACAGGTGTGAGAGTATAATAACATTTCTTAAAATAATACTATGACAACAGTGCGTCATGTTTATACCGTGCCGTATGTGCAACGCTGTTGATCAAAATTTCCATTGTACTGTCAGAGACAACTTGACAAACGCTGTTCAACGGTCTTGTCATTTCAAATAATTGACGTTTTTAGTTCCCATGCAGAATACTGGACAAGTAGTGATCAAATACTCAAAAATGATTATGCTTTGAGAGTATTAATGAGTGTTAGACTTTTTGAAACCTATCTTCGCACATTTGAATTTGATTTCAGCAATAACATGCGAAAACGAGTTTGAACCTTAGGCGAAAACATCAGATGACAAACCGAAGTTATCTATTACGTTGCACTGCTCATGACATGATTCTCAAAGATCGTAACAGGAGAAACTTATAAGCATTTGACAAATTATCTTTCGTTACGGTTGTAGTCTTGAAAATTACGCGAGGGCAAGTTTGGTCGACTAGTTTGAATCACAAGGCTAAACATCGTCTACATTTTGTGGCATTAGGTTCAGTGCAGAAGATCGAAAATCTTGGCAAAATGTAGCAACAAAATTTTCTTAGACGATAAACGTATTTCCCCATCAATCAGCGTTGGTCATGCTTGAATTGTGTTTCATTATCAATTCAACGATACAATAGGGCAGTAACAATTGAATAGCAACTAATTGTTAAGGGGAATTTGGTCAACTCGAGATCTTCTTGAAAAAGCACATTTACTTTGCCAAGACGAGATAGTCCGGTTATTTTGTCTAATTCCCTGTCTCAATGCAATTGCTAGCAGAATGGTACTTGGAGAGCCTGATGCCACCAAGGAATCAATCTCACTTGAAAGTCTAAGTGTAAACGCAAAGACCTACTTTCTCGGACAGCAGTTTGTGTAATCAACATATGGTCAGACAGTGCAAATTTCATAATTGTCTGATGAGTTTTTCATCACAATCACGTTGATTCATGTAACATATCAGAAGATCTTTATTCGTTTGATTGTGTCCAAACAATTTAAAGTAGCCCTACAGATCTTTTAAAATCAGAAGGTATTTGCACTATTACTTGCATCCTATCGAAGTCATAGTGCTCGGATCCATTCTGGCCCGTCAATCAATAGCCTTTCTCTTACACCAAAACCCTATCGGCTCAATAGAGTTTCATCAACATAGATTAGTGACCACTACTTTTGAACTTCGATGTCTCATTAAAATAAACAGTCTTCCTCCCAAAATGACTTTCTTCAAAAAATTAACAACCTGCACTAATCTGATAGTGAGTTGACTTATACTCTGTCAATCTTATGAACACTGTAATTCTGTCAGAAATGTCCAGACTCCTGTTCCGTAAAAGTACAAGGTAGTCAACACCCATAGAATAGACATGTAATTTTGCCATGCTAACATCTTGAATTATCAAATTATACAACATAGGGCACTGTTCGCTTTCGCGATTGTATGACAAGTTAATTGCATTCTTGCCAACATTTACTGTTTCGCAGGCGGGAGGAATCTGATGCTGTTTCTAAATAGTGAAAGAAGTGCCAAGCATGTTTCTCAAGTGACCTTTGTGACAGATGTGAATAGTTTCAGGACACGAACAATGTTCTGTTAGCCAGCATTCATTCAAGTTTATGCATTTGTCAATTAATACGGACATTGGTCTTCCCTAATGTAATCCGAGTAAGCTGGTTTGGGTTCAAAACGCCATTCTACAAAACGCAATTCTGATAACATTTCAACCGCTCTGGTAATAACTTCTGCCTTGCCAACAATGCTCACCTTATTTGCCTATATGAATGTTCTCGAAAACGTCACAAGAAGACTATCCGGCATAATGTTGATCTGAATGAGGGCTAAGTGTCAGTTTCTTAATTAGAAGCTTTGACTACTTTGAACCAGATCAGGAGATTATACATTCAGTTCTTAAGATACCAAGGATGTCCCTTTCTCATTAAGTTCACCTTGTCCATGCATCATGAGAAATAGGACCTTCAACACATAGAAGATAAACAATAAATCTTAATAGTTCTACAATTGAAACAAGCTATGCAGGGGACCATTGTTTTTCTGAAAGTCAATATGCAATTGCCAATAGTGTTGTCAGAATCCACCCTGGATCTCACACTGCCGTCTTACATTAAAGCACACTTCTTAGTACTCCTGTACAATGCTTTGTGGGAAACCATTAAAGGTTAATAAACAATTTTTGTAAAATGCTGTACATTGAAAGTTGTTGTTTTCTATAGCAAGTATTTTTACAGACATGAAAGAACTTTATGTTTAATAGTCTTGACCAAGACAAATTGTCAGCTGTGTTTTCTATAGTTATAGAACAATAAGCCGACTGTAAACAGCCTCCACTATTCACAGTGTGGTCATAAAATTAAGTAAGCTTCCTGCATACAATTTTTCAACAACTATTCATTAATTCTCAAAATCTAATCCTGTTAAATGAGCTGTTATACTGTATTGCTGTAACAGTCTATGTTCAAATGTTTAAACCTGGACGCCTTCTCTTATATCTTAATTCATAACTGTTTGCATTGTTACATCTTTTCTCGAAATGAGAAAAGTAGCATTTCAAGCTTTCATCATCGTAGTTTGCTAGGTAATTCATTTCTGCACATTATAAGATATTTCGCATTTTTCTCTTATTTGTAGAGATACTGTCTGCATTGATCACCGGATAAGACGGCCTGGTGTTCATTAAAACAAAGAGTTAAATCTAAAACCATATTCAGTATATAATTTTCACATCCCATCAATTTATACACTCTGAACGATTGGCATTCCCTATTTTCTATCACTATTGAAAAGGCAGTTCGTCCTTACAAAGAATTCAAAATTTTCATTTGGCTTTGACCAGTTTAAGGTGAAAAGTTTTCCATCAGAATACTTTACAGGCAAAGCACTCTTTGAAGGCTCATAAAGTTTCAGTTAGCACATGTGCTAGAGAATAGTGAATTTTCACACCCATAGACATAAGTTACTTGATAAGATTGAAGATCAAAGACTTGATTTTTAATATTCTAAACGTTCATGCCATGCATTTTGCCACAAAGGTTTCAAAATTCCTACTTTGTTTACATTTGCAGCATGGAATTATGAAATACTTTTAGAAGCTAAATCTTTTGGTGTTCAACCATTAAGGTTGATGCTGAAATTGGATCCAATACTGTCATTCAATCCTAAATGGGTATGCAAATTTTCAGATCAAAGGGATAGGACATGTTTCTATTAAACATAAGCTTTAGTACAGTTTGGTTGGATCATTTGCTCATCCTAGAACATGAATGCTGCCCATTTCAGCCCATAGTTTCTTTGGACTTAAATTGATCCAGGTGAAAACTATTGATTTCAACAAACTGTGCTTCAACAATTTCTATCTTAGAATACAAATCTTTGGATTATGAGCTGAAGTGATATCTGAAGTCTGTTAAAATTTATGGATAAAATTTTATGGCCATCTTAGATTAGTACTGTATAGTTAACTAATCATAGACCTTGACTCTGTGCAAAACGTTTGTCTCGTATCCATTGCAAATAGGAGCATCCCAAGAACTTTTTTTCCTGGACAACAGTCTGACTTAAATTGAAACAGGGCCACGATGTCACTGATTTAATCCATCAACCAAAAAGAACCTTGCTAGGGAGGGGCTATATAAATATGGCTCTTTTACACAGGAACAATTGCAAGTTTCCTGACTTTGCGTATCAGTTTGAGAACCATTGCTCTATTCATCAAGTTTGATTCTCAATTAATCATTTGGCTTCTGCCAGTAAGGGTGATAAGTTGTTCAAAACGCTGTACAAATCAACTCTAAAGTGCAGTAGCCGATGGCTGGATTAGTAACTTTCCTAGGCAACTTACCTTATGCTATGATGAAGTTAAACATCAAACTCGATAATGTATCTTTGGGCTAAAGCGTTTCTACCTTGATTGCTTTTCGGTCTGAAATAACATTGTCTTGCTCTCAGGGTGGTTTCATGTAGAAAGAAGCTGTGCCAGGAAAGCTTTCCAGAGGAAACATAAATTTTGTCAAATTTGAACAATAGCCGGCTATTTAATCTATAAGATTCATTTTCAAAGCAAATAACATTGGTTTCAAAGGTGCACACTGAAGGACCAGCGTAGCTCTAACATGCTCACCCAATTGCAGAGAAAATGTTTTTGCTTCTAACCATTAAAGCGTTTAGCGTGTCTCTTGCTACAAATTTTTGTGGCAAGCCATTGCTTACACGAGGTGGCAAAGCTGTGTTTTATTGCATCAATGTATTGTTTTCATGTATAGGAACAATAGTTGCCCCCTGAAACATGCTCACCATGCTGTGTGCTCAAACCTTGTCAACTTTGATGCATTTTTAACACAATCATATTTACACCAATACTGAAGTTACTGCTAACATATTTACTATGTCATTAATTTACTCTCAAGGTTATATCAATTTCAGGAAATTTATGATCTTTCAGTTATAGCCATTGTTCTTGTATTTACTTATGCACATTAATCATTCAATTTCTTTTATTTAGGGTCCTCGTTGTCAAGAACAGATTGACAAATGTTACAAAACATGTAAGACTTCAAATTGCAATTAGACCTTTGTAATTGTAACTTAAACATTGTTACGCCTCTTTTCACTACACTTTGAATGGCATGTTTGTTAAGGAATTAAAATTTTATTTGTACCGTTGTTCAAAAAGTATTGAGGCGTGTGAAAATTTAACCCCAGCATTTGTCAGGTTCAAATCCTTTTAAATTTTCAAATTTTTTAACAGGCTAAAATAATTTGCATTAAGTGACTAATGCACTAAGGTAAACATTTCTCTCAATTCTAAAATAAAGTTTCAACTGAATCTTTGGGGTCAAAATTTTTGAATACCGAACAAATTTTCGTAAATTATGTAAACGAGGCTGCTTAGTTGGAACAAGATTGCATGTTGAACATATTCAAACTGCTAAACCTACCGCTTTAAGGCCTTAGGTCAAAATTCAAGAATAGGTTTTCTAAATATTTGACATTTAAGCTTTAATATCTCCCAGAAATCTTTGGAAAATTTGGATTTTTGGCCACATCCAAATATTGCTTTAACAAGACATAAGTAACTAATGTGTGCAATGTCTATTGAAGAAGTTCTGAAAAACAGTTTTTCGCTTGATTGCAAGCATATTGGGACTTGAAATGTTCTGGCTACTGTGGCCAATAGGTACCACATGTTTGCATTGATAATTAATTTGAGAATTGTACGGAAAATTGTTTTGACCGTTAAATGACCTAGGTGTTAAATAGCGATTTTGGCGCCAACTTATCTAAATTCTTCAAAGTAAATGTAAGTGAAAATCTAATACAAATGAGACCTCAATCTTGTGTAGACTCTAAACGGAATAGCTGGGCTTTGAACTGACACATCTGACGTGTCTTCTTGTAGCACCAGATTGTTCGCTGAAATTATGACAAAGCACTGCCCTTCAAATGTTTTAGACAGAAGGCTGTATGAAATTTGGGATAAAATCTTGCAGGATTTGCTATTAGCCTTATTCATCTTTAAGCTCTTTTTCGAAAGAAATAACATTGTTTAAAGTGGCTACCATGAATTGACAAGCGGCAATTCATGTACTCCAAAACCTGTTCAAGAAAAAGTTTTCTGCATGCCATTGAAGGAAGTTTACGTTCTCTTGTACAAATTTTGCAATGGTTACGACGAGGTGCTAACTGGGCATCAGGGGACATCCTTTTGGCAGTGTGCCCCAATTTCTAGTTCAGGCAAACCTTTTTTATCGTTTTAAGAAATCCCAATACTAGGTTTTCTAGAATTTTACTTGAAGTCTCATTAGTCAGGCAAAATAATAGGAACGACTTGAGTGATTTTCGTGTAGCCTTGGGTTCAGATTTAACTTAGACCATAGTTCTAACTCAAGAAGCTCGTCTGAAAAAACTGAGAACATGTTCAAGAAACTTTCGACTCAGGATTAATTCAGCACCTTTTTTAGATTGGGACCATATCTTTCCTCGTTTTGAAAACTCTAGATTTTAAGGTTTGCGTAAAATGTGCAGGAAAATTTACCTAGGATTTTCACGCAATCTTATAAATTTTCCATCTTACGACATGATAAATGTTTACTAGCCAAGGTCAAATTTCACAGTACAATACTATAAAAAGTGCTAATCTAAGCTGGGTAAATTTTGTGACTGACGAATTTTCGTACTTAGAGAACAGGCTTAAGTGAAAAGGATCCATCACTTAACATATAATCTCAAAGTCGATTTTAAGACCTGCAATAAAAGAACATTATTTCAGAACTATTGATTTCTATCAGAGGACACTCTTTGATGTTTTGGCAATACAAAATTTGCTATGACCCAATGCAAAGGACCTAAGAAAATTGGCAAGTTTTGCAAGAGTAAGAACAATTTTCTTTAAAATGGGACAGTTAATTTCTGACTGCGAAAAGAGAACATTTTATGATAATTAATTCATGAGATTTTCAAACGATTGTTTATACTTTGAAGTAAAGATGTTTCGCAACTATGTTCACAGTAGGACACATCTGACTCATCTTGGGACTACTGTGAGATGACCCATGCCAAGAGCTCTCTAACAATAGCTGTTACACAAATAAGCACTTCTAATTGTTTCCAGGTAGTTTCGCATTTGAATTTGAAATTTTCATTGACAAATCTTTAGTTTAACATTGGTAAATCCAAGATGGGCTTTTCAGCCTACCCATCTATGTCTTGTCGTAACATGAACAGTGAGTGTTTAAGTCAGGCTAAAACTTTCTGCCGAATAGGAAGTTCGAATTTAAGTCTCTCAATGATTCAAATCGTTATAGCTTAAATTTGGGCAGTTTTCTACATTCTATGGACGTGTTTACAAATGCGAAATGTTCTGAGTTAGCGAACATGTTTCAAGTATTTGGCACATTGAAGGTGCCCAAATCCCAAACAGAGTTATAAGTCACTCCTTTGGCAGTTTTTTTTATTGCAGGTTAGGACGGATCACGTTATAACTCAGAAGCCGGATAGTCTAAGCGAGACAGTTCGAGACATCAGTATCAGACAAGATTTATCACATGGTCCGAAAACTCGGTATTGCTAGAAGTTTTATGTATGAAATCATCCGCTTTAGCAAAAACGCAAGAATCCAACATATATAAAACTCGAAGCTATTTCTACTCGAAGCTAAATTCAGAGCTCTCCCTTAGAGATTATAAGCTGATTTTCATATAACTCAAAATCATTATAAATGTCCAGAGGAGCACTATCTTTATTTTGGATACTCGAGTAGACCCGATGCAATGCGCAGAAAGTGATTAAAGAAGACTGACTGAAGAATATCCCTGGGATCTATAACCTTTAATGGATGGACGGGACGTCGATCGACGACATTTCATCATACCCACCCTTATATTGCAAGAAACAGCGGCACAAACCCTATATTTTTGAAATGGTAATAGTCAGGAGTCAGAGAGTAAATAAAGCTTTTAACTATGCCATATGGTTTACTCTTTGCTTGTAAAATCGCACTAGTAACATGCTTCAGACTGCAATATGGTAACACTATTCAGACTCAAAAAAGTAAATTAATTTCGTTTTTCTTTTGATATTCCAACATTATTATAATGAGGATATTTGCACAATTCAAGGCCAGAAACAATTTGCATCTTTAATCATTGCCTTTCTAACAGTTTATTTTGTATCATTATAAGGCGGATGAAAAGTTTCTATCGGACCTGTTTTCAAGGCTGTCGGATGATGAAATTTCAGACGACAAACGCAGAGACATGGTAAGCCTATTCCACGTTTTTTAATCCTAGCTCAAGGCCTAGTTCTAAAAGTTTCTTAATTTTCGAGCCTGTTTTAAAATTACGATAGGAAAGCTCAATTTGGACATCTCAAGACGATACTATATAAATAGTATGCACTTTTCTCGCAATTTTGAACTTTGACATTCCTAAAGATTGCGATAAACAGCGGATAACATTTTCGGTCATACTTAAAAGCTTTTTCGTTTCTTGATTCCAACTCCTCAGAGTATGGAACGTCAGAAGACAGAACCGAAATGAATTTCCCGGTGCTAGTGGTTCATGCTGTAATCACTTAGTCATGGTGTCAGAAGCTTCAGCTGTTGTCAGGTTCGAGCCCAGCCACGGTAGCGTCACAGCCAGCGTCGAGGTACTCGATTCAGTTTTTAACCTACTACTGAGATCCTAGATGGCGCAAAATTCTACCATTTTCACCTTCTACCTTCACTTACTCCCCAAAGCTGATTGGTGTTTATATTTAAAACACAATGTCAATTTTGGCTTCTCTTTCTAAGATTGGTGACATTTCGAATCACATCTAGGTATATAAATTTTCCGCCTCTAGTTTATTAGTAACAAATTCCGGTCTGTGTTCTGATGTATCATACTCTTAAGAGTGTCAGACCAATAAAAGTTTTAAGTATGCCCGAAAAGTATTTCCGCTGTTCATGGCAGTTTGATAGTTACTTGAACAACAATGCGAAAACTTTCTTCACTTCCTCACCAAGACGACTCTATTTTAATTAAAATTTCAGTTTGCTAGTTTTCTTTGTATATTATATCACAGAAATTCCTTATTTTTCGTTAGGTTCTTTTCCTCAAAGTAACTCTAGCAGCCTATCGCAATCAATTTACAGCAACAAAGTAGTCGGTATGCATTTTAAAGGTATGTGAACTATCGTAATTATTCATTAAGCCTTTTGTATCTCAGTTGACCGTAAATCTTCGATATTAGCCCTAAAGGGATTATTATTTTATGGGGCTTGTTCGAGGTTGGGCTTAAACGGGGGCTCAAAATGATTCACACTAGCATGATTTGCATCCACTTAGAGAATGCATTTTCTGTCATAACTCGATAAAGAACCAATATTGACTCAAAGGTTAACACCAGCGTGTCGGGGTGGGGGCTTATTAACATTTTATTGCAATAGGATGGGGGCTATTTCAAGGGAGGGCTTATTCGAGGCGGGCCAATTCGAGAAATTACGGTATACATTTCATCTTAAAAGCATTTTTCCTTCTTTTAGTTGGACAGATGTATAGAGGAAATTGAACAGCATCTCGAAATTTCTGACCATATTTGTATTTTACCAGGGACATCTTTGGGGCATGGCAAAATTTTCTTTCTTCTTGTGCGACCGAAGGAAAACGTTCTTATATTTCCTGCAAGACTGATAAGGGGCCATAGGCTAAAAATATAAGAGGTGTAGATAAGATGTTGACGATGTAAACAACTCTTTGACACTTAGTTAATCTAGATACACTAATCTCTGAGTCAATATATTCTTTCACTCTTATGAATATACGAGAAACAGATCTGATATGAGTGAAAGGACATGTTTTTAGAATTTCCTGCAAAACTTTGTACAGTAAAAAATTTCCTGCGACCGCCCAGTCACATGGTCGGGTGGGTTTTCATGCCCTGGACGCCCCGGACCAATTAACGGGTGCCAGGCCATAGAAAGATTTATCAGTTTCTTGGTCACACTTGACATATAATTGAATCTAATTTTCTAGGCCCTAGCTGCTCACGGACTACTTTCGACATTAGAGACACTATTGGTATGTACAGTTTCCACATAAATCTTGCTTTTCTGCTTCCCCTTTTAATATCAGTATGATTCTATATCAAAGTTTCTTATTAGTTGGTTTCTTAAAATAAACGTGTATAGGACAAAACATCCCACCTTTCAAATGATCTCGCTTCACTGGGATAAATAATTTCTCATACAATCGCATATCATAAAGGACCACCCGCTCCCATTTGAGGAAACAGCAATTACGTTGTTGTAGTCGTTGAAGCTGTTTCAGAAAGGGTGGGAGAATTTAATAAGTCTATTGAGATTCGAGGAAATTCAATTTATGGCCCGGGAGCGAGGTTGACCCGGCAGAATTTGGAAAAAAGTTTGTACGAAGATGGAGAGTAGACATATAGCTTGCTGCAACCTTTCTTTGGTTAGGGGAGATTTGTGTTACATGAGGAACCACTGAGGCAAATCCAAATCATAATAAATGACCCTAATAGATTTCGCAATCTACGAGGGCTTACAATTTATTTTTTGATTGCTTTTTAGAACATGGATGATACAGTGACCAAAGCAGCAATAGTAGATATTCTATGCTGTGTTGTTGAATACAATCCATCAATGGTCAGAGATTATCTTCTAAAAGAAGTAAATAAATTAGATGAGGTAGGAAGCATGTTGTTTATCGTCCCCCTGGAAGTTCAGTACGGACCTTTGGTTGTCAGTACAACACGATATTTTATCAGGGGGTCAGCTTAATGTGTCTTCACAAGTTACAACGAATTTATTACGGCTTTGATTGTCCTGGTGATAACCCCGTAAACTTAGATGATTGTCAGTGTATTGCAGTTTAAATTTGTGTCAGACACGGGGGTGAGCTAATGAACGTTTTGCACTGTCTTGTCTGTGGCGTCGTTGTCTAATCTAGCTGGCTCGTGGTATCAGGAGCTTAGTGAAGTCGAGGCAAGCCTAAGCCACTGTAGCGTCACAGTCAAGCTGGAGATCTCGTTAGATTAACTGCTTCTCATATCCTAGCGATTGTTGCTAAAAACACCGTTTTTCATCGTTCAACTTCACATTTTCTTCATATGGTAGTCCGGAATGACCCAAGGACTCCAACTTTCTTAGCAATTCCAGAATTTCTGTACTCAAAATTTTTTAACACTTTCTAAGCAAAAAATTAACCACCTTTGACCATTACGCAATCTTTTATAGAAACGAAATTTTCACAAAAAATGTGTCCTTGAATGGACTTTTTAATGCATCAGCATAGCTGCATGTCACAGATTTGAGTCTCAGTCAAAGCAAATATAAACAGAAATTCTTGAAGCAAAGGAAGAATCCATTATAGAACTTATTTAGGTTTGAAAAATCAAGTACTGTACTTTCTGCAGTTTTGGATGAGCTGAGTATTACTTATAAACCACTGGCTTATCAACGAGTGTGTCAATCTGCGTTATTTGTCACCATGCTCACTCCACTATTGTATTGTTTACGTTTCTCTTTTCTTCTCTTATAGGATTGTTTACTCATCAATTTATTGATTGACCTTATGATCTGTGGAGCAGACAGTAGTAAGTTTTCAAACCGATACTTAACTATAATTTGATTTCTTGATAACTGCATTTGAATATTGATAACAAATATTTCATTGAACTCACTAACTCACTAACTAACATTGAACTCAATATCTAGCTAACTCACTAACTAACTAGCTAACTAACTAACTAACTAACTAACTAGCTATAGCTAACTAACTAAGTAACTAATTAACTAACTTACTAACTAACTAACTAATTAACTAACTAACTAAATAACTACCTAATCAAATAACTAGCTAATGACTAACTAACTAACTTCTAACTACTACTAACTAACTAACTAACTTATACTGACTAACCAACACAGCGACAAGATGACTAACTATAACTTACTAATTAAATAGCTGCTAACCCTCTCCTTGTATTGAAAAGGCATTGGTTCTTTGTTATTCTGTTTTGGAACTCATATTATCCTATTCTTTTATAGGTATGTCATCATTACTTGTGTGTCTACTTCGTATGCTTCTAGATCCTGAAAACATGAGTCTTGGAGCCAATGTGAGTTGGAAAATGCATCAATTCTCTCAGTCTTCTCCATTAAAATGTCTTTGTCTTTTTGTATCTTCCCTCCATGGCATGGATACTATTTGCTCCTCAAGAATATCTCCTCCAAGCATCGCTGCCCTTCCCATTTTTCTATGTTTGTTTGAGAAGTGGCGCTTTATTGAGGTGGTGCTCAATTGGGGAGTTACCGTTTTTGTTAAAAACTCTGTTTAAAAATTACAAGTTTATAAGCAGCCCTTGTTTAGATCTTAGATATTTTAAGCAATTGTTTGTCACAGCTTAGCTTTCGAAAGAAAAAGACAAGGAAAGCATCAGAAATGGCAAACTTTTGTATTTTGTAGAAAATGGAGAAATCCGAGTTCTTGGCCTTCTTTTATAAACACTGCATGCATGTATTAACGGCGCCATTATTTGCTACAACTGCAACTGGAGGGAAACCAACTAATGGTAAATTTTCTGATTTCCTTTTCTTCTATAAACGGTAACAACTCATTTGCTTTGCTAAAGGGCGTGCTCTTTCAAAGCAAGTTCTTTGTTGACTTCTTTTCCGGATCAATGATCTTTCAAGTAGATCTGCAAATGGGTTATACTCTTTTATTCCAAATAAACGGGTTGACGCTCATCATCATCATCTTTATCATCGTCATCAAGATTTTATAGTCATCATCATCATCATCATCTTCAGCATCATCATCGTCATCATCATCTCCATCATTCTCAGCATCATCATCATCATCATCATCATCATCATCATCATCATCATCATCATCATCATCATCATTAGCATCATCAAGATCATTATAGTCATTATCATCATCATCTTCATCATCATCATCGTCATCATCATCATCATTCTCAGCATCATCATCATCATCATCATCATTAGCATCATCAAGATCATTATTGTCATTATCATCATCATCTTCATCATCATCATCGTCATCATCATCATCATCATTCTCAGCATCATCAAGATCATTATAGTCATTATCATCATCAGTCGTCATCTTCAGCATCATCGTCGTCATCATCATTATCATTCTCAGCAGTCATCATCATCATTAGCATCATCAAGATCATTATAGTCATTATCATCATCATCTTCATCATCATCATCGTCATCATCATCATCATTCTCAGCATCATCATCATCATCAAGATCATTATAATCATTATCATCATCATCTTCATCATCATCATCGTCATCATCATCATCATCATTCTCAGCATCATCATCATTATAGTCATTATCATCATCATCTTCATCATCATCATCGTCATCGTCATCATCATCATTTTCAGCATCATCATCATCATCATCATTATCGTAGTCATCTCCATCATCATCAACATCATCGACGTCATCATCATCATCACCACCTCGACCACCACCATCATTGATTGATAATGATATTCTTATTCTTATTCAGATGATTTCAAAATGGCCTCAACGTTGGATCATATAATCGAACTGTTGTCATTCTTTGTTGATCATCATACTTATCATATCAAGAATTATATTATCAGTAAAGATCTGCTACGAAGGATCTTAGTTCTTATGCAGTCTAGTCATAAATTTCTTGTATTAGGTGAGTAGTAGTTTCTTCGTTATGAAGGCCTTGAAACCTCAAACCCTACCGTTTTCTGAAATCTAGCAAAACTTAAATAGGAATTCCGTGTGTGCCAAGTTTACCACAAACGGAATTGGACCGAATCAAATACGCCTTATCTAATACTTAAATCTAATATAGTTGAATTAGACACTTTTTACATGAGAGAAACGGGATTGGTTCTGGTCCTATCAGAGCAAGTTCTGAACCGGCTCCGGTCCTTCCAGAAATTTTTGGCTACCGTATTGTTACTTCGTAAGATGATGCTTGCGCTACACACTTGTTGCCACAAAACTGCTTGAAATTTATTCTTTTATCAGAACTGCATCTTGGGCAGGGCTAAAGCAGAAAATTCGATTTCTCTTCCAAACATGATGTGTTCTGGCAGGCTTCATTAATTCACTTTTAGTCACGTTTCGTATCCGTAGTAGTTTGGATTCGATCCAAATCGTTTAAAGGGATCTAAACAGAACCAGCGAAGAGTTGATTGAACTTCTAAAAATGCCAGAAAAGGTACGGACCCCAGGGAGTGCTCATTAAATTTCAATATGGGGTCCATGCCAATATTCAGCTTATTCAATATTTGGGGTCTGTGCATTACCACAAGGACAAAAAAATCAATATTTGGGCTCCACAAATCTGAAGGAAGAATCTTGCGATTTAGTTTGATTCATTACAATGACCCATCCAACCACAAAGAGCTTATAAATTGTAAATTGTAATGAGACTGATGGCTAAACTCGGGAAAAATTTTAGGTGTCCAAAAATAGATAGCAATATTTGGGGTCTCAATAACATTAGGCTGAATATTTAGGGGTCTGCGAGGAAATAATGGCATGGCCTCCATATTGAAAGTAAATGAGTTCCCCACCTGGGATCAAATTTTCTTTTCAGCTTCATTACGCTTCTGTCGAAAAATAATCGGAGTAAAAGATGAATTCTATAATAGATACATCGTTAAAGGGAAACTCCTCGGATCAGTAGTCGAAGCATTCGTCAGGAATGGTAGAAAATACAACATGCTGAATTCAGCAGCAATAGAGTTATTCGAATTCATACGAATGGTATGTCCATGTTTCATTATATATCTAATGCCACGTTCACACGGGTACGCAATCGTACCGTTCCACTGTCGTTCGTTTTTGTGGAACGAAAAAACTAGCTGTTCATCAGTACAGTGGATGATATTTAGTACTGTGGAGGGTTATCATCAGTACAGTACAGTCAGTACAGAAAACCCTCCACCGTACTCATGGTATCTCTCCACTGTACTGATGATATCCCTCCACTGTACTGAATATTCTCCACTGTACTGCATACCCTCCACTGTACTGCACATACATTACACGCAGTTTTTTTATAAGTAACGTCGCTCGGCCCTAGTTCCAAAAGTTGCTTATTTTTGGACTTTTTATGGCCTCCTTTTAGTAGCAAAAGTTGCTTAATAGTTGCTTAATTTTAACTGTATCTTGCACATAACATGACTGGAATTATTTCTTCCTGCTGATAGTGTTACCATTTGAGACTTGGTATTGAAAGTTAAACGGAAACCACTCAATGAAATGCCTCACTTAACGAGAAACACTTCGTTGATATGTGAGTTTTGACGATAAATGAATGGAAATAGCTTCTATTCTGATCAATGCTTGATTGCTGGCAGTGATATAAATTATAAAAATTTAAAAGTTGCTTAGGTTTTTTCCTGTGGTACTATACGTTGCTTTAACTTTCAGGGCTTCTTCATCTTGGTTGCTTATAAGCGGTTGCTTATAAAAAAACTGCGTGTATCGGGGGTGTTTAACTGATTTAACTTCGACCAATGAATCCACAACAGCAGCTTTGGCGATGTAAGGACGAATATTAAGGTTAACAACTGAATTATATTCGCTGTGGTAAAACTTCTGCTCATGGCCTCGATAGTAATGATGATTACGTTTTTTTTCTAGGAGGATATAAAATCGTTAGTTGCATATATAATAGAAGAATATGAACCATCCTTTGATAACGTCGATTATGTTCAGACATTCAAAGGCTTGAAAATCAAATATGAACAAGAAAAAGATAAACAAGAGAAAGAGAACAAAGGAGTTGACAGGTAGAAGTCTTTCCGCTGTATACCATAAACTGATTGGTGTTTAAAACACAATGCTAATTCGGCTTCATTTTTTTCTACTGAAACTTTAGGCTACTAAAGAATATTCAAGTGCTTGTTATACTTCAGAGAGAATCTTCCTTCTACTAATAGAAACTATATGCTCCATAGATTACGATAAACAGCGGCAACATTTTCGGGCATACTTTTAAGCTCTGATTCCAGTCTGACACTCCTTAGAGTATGAACGTCAGAAACACCGAACCAATTGACTAAAGACGGAATTTATACCCAGATGCGGCTCGAAATGCACCAATCAGAAATGACAAACTTTAGGCAGGAAGAACATATGTAAAATTAATTGAAGAGTCCAAGTGAGAAAATGAACCCTTTCTGTCTACTACACAGAACCAGCTTTTTGGCCACATTTTTGACTGTGGACAGATATCCCAAAGCGCTGAGATGAAAAGAGGATGAAGCCCTACTACATATTCAAAACAGATCCTCGTTGTAATTTTCAACGCAACTGAATGTAAAGGCTGCTCAAACATTGGTTATCTCAGGTGTAGTAACTGCTTAATTATTCCTTGGTCTAGATTTGTATGAGCCAGAAATCCGAAACTTACTAGTTGCCATAACAAGTCTACGCTACTTAATTGTTCTGTCTAATTTCATTTTGATCGAATTCACTGAAGTTCAATTACCAAGATTTCAATGTTTATTTGTCAACAATACAAACCTAATAATCATTCAGTTAGATATTTCTACAAGGCAACGCACAGTCATCTATTTATAACCGAGTCCGGAATGAGCAAACGAAAAGACAGTTCAACCGTCATTTTGCACATCAAACAGAATTTACCACATCCAAATTTTTATGTCTAAACTTATCTTTACCGCCATCACTGAATAAGAGTATTAATTGAACCCGTACCTGAAATATTTCCAAGTATTTTGTCAACCCCAATAAGAAAGCTATGATATTCTTCAGTCAATACGCTTCAAACAGTATTAATTCTCTTGCAGCCAGATGCTTGCACTTTCCGTCATAGATATGACCGTGTCCATAGTTGCACGAGAGACAAACTCAATAAACTTCAACGCTTTAAAACTTTGCTAATCTAGTTGCCTGCAAAAAGGACGTTGCTAATAACGCAACTCCCTATGTTTGTTTCCTAAACGTTCTCTGCAACTACTTTCTATATTTGTATTGTTGACTTCGTCACTGCTATACTTCCAATAGACTTCCACCATCATTCCTAGCTCTGAATTTTTGTATTTTCTGCACTTTCTGAAATTGAAACCTTATGATAATCTTTCCTAATGACCCTGATTGAGGAGACTCCGATCAACGTGCACTAATCCATCAGCTTGTAGATTGACTGGATGACTGATGATGACTAAACGGTGAGACGCGGGAATGGACGAATGACTGGACAGAGACTGGGCTTCGGACTGAGATGATTTGACTGACTGGGACTGTTACCTGGCATCAGACGGACGATCGATGACTCAAATCGAAATACTGGTCTAGTTAAAGGACTTGATGCTGATGATGAGCTTGAACTGGACTAGGACTGGCTGATACTAACTTGATTGTTGCAATGACTGTTCATGCCTGTCCTGTCGTTTTCGACTGACGATTCCACGACTCGACTTACCTGAATCAAGACTTCTGCTTCGACTTGCTTGGTTATTAGCATGACCATTTTGACCTGGATCGCCTTAACTACTTAAGGTAAGCTTAGAATTTACTTCCTTCTGTGCACTTGATCGATTGACCCGCGCTTTTGAATAATGATTGCTGGGAACTCGACTTGAGGAACCGATGACTGGCTAGAACTGGACTGGACTGCGACACGATAAGTATGCCAACTGAAATACAAAGGCTTGTACATGACTCAATCGGTCGACTGACTGGTCTACCATCGGACTGTCGGACAACTGATAAGTCCCGATACTACAAGACTGACGACTTTGGACTGGAATGCTGGACTGAACTCGGGAATCTGATCAGATGAAACTGGTAACTGACTTTTGGATCCTGTTCGCAGTGACGTCGTTCATACTGCCTTAAAGTCTGGATCTTACTTGTTAAGGAATTCGACTGTTTTGCCGACTCCTAGATCTTTTGAACTGCTTGTTGAAAAACATTGTTTTAGTTTGCAACCCTCCTATTGTGTGGATGATTTCGGGCGCCTAACTGGGTCTTGCAAATTGCTTCCTGTGGCTGGCCTAGTGTTTTATCCGACGAACGCTGCTTTCAGTTAAGACTTCTGCTTACTTGTGATTAAAAGTTAATTGTATTGTACCAGTGGTACTCTTGTAAATCTTAAATGACTTGACGCTTCAAGATAAGTGCTGAACCCTGAAATACCTTACCTGACTGACTTAGCCTCGACTCAGAATCGACTAACTAAAATCCGTAGCCCTTGACATAACGACTCAACTTGACTGGATTGAGACTTTGGAATTGCTGGAAATGTTAACTTGGCGAACTTCGCACATTGTATCTGAACAACTGGTGAATCTGGTTTTGGACTGACTGAACTGTGCGAAAATTTGACCTGGACTGATTGTCTCAAAGGACGTTCGGACTGTATCTTGGCACTGGATTTCTGTGCTTGGACAGCAACTGGTTTTGGTTGGACTGAACTGTGACTTGTGAACGGAATTTAAATGTGACGCATGTTTGATCGTTAGGGCGGCTTTCTTTCATTCGACAAATTTGACCGCGACTCAAGGACATGGCTTTATACTGTAACTGATGACTGGACTTATTGCTTTTGAATTAAAGAAATTGAATTAGCAGTGGACTGTAAATTGCATTCACTGCACATAGACTAACTGTGTGATTACTTGGGATTATGCATTTACGACAATGTTTGAATTCTGCTGACTCGACTAAGACTCTGACAAAGATCTTAACAATTTGAAAAGTTCAAAAACATTTGATTGCTTGCAAGAAAATGTTTACAGCGTTTGCACTGCCAAAGCCAACATTTTTTTGTATTGGGGCAAATTTAACACATTTGATTTGGCCATTCTTACTATGCAACAATTTCACCAATAGCCTTCTGGTGGCTTATGCATTAGCAATACAACGTTTATTGACATTTGAAGCTTTTTAGTTTGATTCTGTGGAATTCAGTAGGACAAATGTTGTAAAGCTTAAATTTAAAAAGTTAGACCCGGCAATAAGTAATAAATATGAATTACAAATGGTTCAACTCAATCCGTCTAGTCACTTGGTTGACATCGCACCGATCCAAGGAGCAGGGACTGATCCGAATGTACATTACAAAGCATCTCATTTAGAACCTTTGACGAACGTAAAATGTGTAAGCGATGAATCCAGAAATTGCATCTTACGTACTCAGAAGAACGCGGTAATTTGCAAGTTTTGCGAATAATTTGCAGCAGTCGACTTTGCCAACGAAAACATTTTGATAGCGAACTTACTTTCTCCAGAAGCTGTCAGAACTGGTTTTTCTGCCCGTGCGACCAATGATTTGCTCCTGAACAGGCTGCTTGTTGACATTCATAACGACACGCTGTTTTATGAAATTCCTGAATTGTGAAAAACGAATTTTGGTGCCATTGGTGTTTGTAAAATGAAAGCGACAGTTAGCACCATAAAATGTCACATTTTCAAGGCGTTTCACTTTAGGCATAGATAGGCCTAGCTTTAGTAAGTAACATTGCATTGAAAGTTCATTTTATGACATGCTCTAAACAGTTAATTTGAAGTTTAAACTCCTATGGTTTTAACTATCTTGTTTATTATCTTTAAATGTACAACGTTTTAATTAACGTAGCTTGTTCTCAACCTTAGACTAGTGCTCCTGGGAAATATTAGTCAAAATTGTAATTTTAAATGGCTTTCTCTGTTGTCTCAACGGATCAAACATTGTTGCGTAACAAATATTTCGTTTAGTAGATAAACTTCTTAATCATCAAAATTAGCTGACACGTTTGCCGCACAATTATCAGAACAATTCGTTGCCATCGGCGATTTTTGTATATTCAGACCTTGACTAAACGTCTGAAACTAGTTTCTTTTGACAACAATTAGTGCGCGTCGGCCAAGTTCGAAAGTTGGGATTTCTACTGGGATTCTACTTCCACAATGTTGACAACTGTTCAGTCTATGCAAATGTTCACAAAATTTCGTGTTCCAGGTTCCCAGGTTCAATTTTTGTTGCTCTAAAACGAGGTTTGACATTTTCGTTTAAAGAAAGGTGAAATGTAATGGACCAGATTATGTAAAGTTGATAGATGGCCAGTTGATCAAGATAAGAAAGTAGTTTTCATTCGGAGGAAAATATAATTTTAATCTGTACTATCAAACGTTTACATGTTTAATTATGTAGCACTTTGGTTGTTAAATTGTAACCAGAAATGCAATAAGCTTGAATTTTAAAATGCGAATTAATTCGAGAAACCTTATCGTCTCAACATGGCCATGCGAAATCAGCTACCTTCAAAGGGATTTGTTGGTTGATTCACTTGGACGTGACTTTCAGCATGTGTTGTTCTTTTTGATTCTCCATTTACGAATTCTATTTGTTGAATTAAATTTCGTCTAGGTAGATCGGGAATTTGAATAAGTCAAAACAAGTATCGTCAGAACCCCATTTACCCCAAACAGACAGATAAGTTTGCCTTTGCAAGCGTGTTTTGCATAATTCTGCCATTGGGACACGTTTTTGTCAACATCAATTTCTGACAACTACTTTCTAATTTTCGTTCATCAAAATGGCTTGGCACAAATAGTTTCTAGAAAGTTTGCCAACTGCACAAAATTCTGGGAAGCTTTATCCAAGAAGCGACAACATTGACGTTCAATCATTCTGAGCCAAAATACAATGTGTTGGATGGAATCACGATTCATAAAAAGCCTGTCGGAAATTGTTAAGTGTTTTTTAAAAATGTTGTAAGTCATGAATTAATAATTGACTTGAAATTTTAATTACCTTTATTCATTCTGATGTTATTGATCAGATCTGGTGTACGTGTCCATGTTTTCATTAAGTATTACTCTGTTCTGTTTCTAAGTGTGATTTAATCATCTTGTCTGGATATCTGATCTTAATTCTAATTTGGTTGTCTGTCATGGTTGACCTGACATGAGCTCATGGCTGTTGATCTTCTGAATATGTCTGATCTGCATTATCGATAAACCTGTTTATCAGATCTAGCTGACTGCCTGACCAAATGCAGCCTTACCTCTGCTAAACTACTGTTGTCTGATGTCAAACGATTTGACAGATCTCACATGACCTGACTGACTACCTGACTTGACACTGTTACTAACGGCTTCTGACCACCTTACCCTCGACATGTTTTAATTAATGACCTGCACGTTACCTTCCAGACTACTGTCCTTACCAACCTGACTGATCGAAACATGTTCTCCTGATCACGACATTATCTATCGTCCATTCTATTTGGTTTAGTTTCAGATTTATTATATAAGGTTGTTGATGTACAATGTAACATCTGCCTGATTTATTTATTTGACCTTTTAGTCTCCTGATTCAACTTTGCAAGGAGAGTCTTCTAACTATGCAGATTAAGGTTCAAACTTTATCTATTTCCATTTTTCAATATTCCATGGAGAAAGCTGAGAAAGGATCCAATTTGAAAGATGTCTGTTGTAACATGAATTATGAGCTTATGAAATAGTAAAGCGAATGATCATCAGACCTCCACAAAACTATTGTCATGGCAATAGATTTAGCAAAAGCTTGATGAATTTGGTAAAAGTGTCTATTTAAATAGGTTGACTTTTCAAAATATATTAAAGACATATGTAAACCAGTTTGAATTTAAAGTTATTATGATCTGACAATCGTCAGAGTTAAGCATCAGAAATCAGACCAAACAATTGAAAAGTCATTTATCGATAACAGAGTCTACCTAATCTAAGGATAGTTTTTAACCTAACTTATCTGGGATAATATTCCATATATCAAATTTTCGGTTGTTTCTGATTTTACTCTGAGAGTTAACTAGATCAAAATTATTCCGCTGTCTTGCTTTTCATGAAATTTTGACTGCTCAAAACTATCTTAACTCTGAATATAGGTTTCAGACAATCGTTTGTATAAACCTAGGATTTAAGTAATCTAAACATTAGCTGATCGACATATGGCACTTACTTAATGATCAAACAAGTTGCTGTCTGAACGATTTGCAGATTTGTTTGATAACTACGATACCTTTGCCTACAGACGTCTGTCGTAATAAACTGATATGCTTCTGAATCCAACTTGCAGAAGGATTTGTATCAATTTAACTAATGCACGCGTCAAACACTTACCTGTAAACCAGAAACTGAATGTTCTGACAAACATGATTCTGATCGTTTACCAGCGATATGATTCAGACATTATCTGACCAATCACCGTCCAGTTTGCGAAATTTAACCGTTTTAGTTTAACGACTTTCCAGGACTTCTTCAGAGATTCAATTGTCGAGGAATTTCGCCTAACAATGAAACAACTGTAGGTTAAGATTATCTAAAATCAATCTGAACACTGCAATAGAGAACTTCTATAAATCTGCGAATGCAAAGTTCAAACTTATCATTGATTTTCATAGATGAAGAGAAGGATCCTTTTCCATTTTCGAATAATATGCAAATAGTTTAAGTTTGTTAGATCAGCAATCATACGATATTGTCAAATTCTGTTATTTAGCAAATCTTGGTGTTTTAGTACAATGGTCGAGAAGACTTAGCCCACCAATGAACGTTAAGACATACGTTAATAATTCAATGTGGACATATCGACTGAGTTATTACGTCTGAAATCCCCGGCGAGAGAGCTCAACGCAATCCCAGGCCTACAGATTCGCCGCCATTTTAAGCCGTTATTTATCCTGCGAGTAACTCACTTGCAAGATGTACTACAACAATGTGGGTATAAATGAACTGACAAATTGATTATTCATGATACTAATACTTAGCAGACGGGTATGAAGGACCCTCAATTCCCAGGTATTTCCATGAAATGATGGATTTCACGAAACACAGAATTCACGTTGGCGAGTTTATCAAAGCAAATTTCAGGTTACTGCAAAACAGACATTGATAATAAGCTTTCAGACAACTCTAGTTGAGGTCTGTGACGCAGTGTTCCAATATATATCTACCACTTTGAGCTGATTCATAAGTTTTATGTTTACTTAGCAAGAAGAACACCGAAACAAGTTCTGTGCAAGACTATCGCTTGTTCACATGGGTTCCTGACGAGTATCCTTCGAGCATGGAACGACTTTATGAATGGACACCAGAGGAATGCATACAGTTCAAGCGACCAAGATTTCAATCCAACAACATCTGCGAATCTGCATTGTCCATTTAAGGCCATTGCCAACATCGCTGTCAGATTTCATGAGCAAAACCAAAATGCTTGATAGAAGTGGACAATGTTTGATCAGATCTTAACACGAAGCTAAGTTCGGTTATAATATTCGGCATGTACAGTCGATTAAAACGTCATTTAAATCGTGAATGTCAAATCACGTGACTATGATTTCAATTTTCCAGACCTATTCAGCGGAAATTGCGAGCGAATCTTATCTGACTAAAACGATTCTGGAAAAATTGTCAAGAAATCTCGTGGTCACATGCATGATTCTATATTTCTGAGATTACCAGTTCTAAACATGTACCCTCTGCCAAGTCTGTCTAGCTGTATAACAATCGCATCCTGTCTGGTCTAGATTCTCGAATACGGCCGACATCAGTTACCGATTTGCGTTACCGGATCTGATTGTGGAAATCCTGAACCGACCTGGCCTTCTTTACCGCTGTTTAAAGACGTTTGATTTCTTGAAGGATGAAAGAGCTAGAACCTCACTATTATGATACAAGATCAATATTGGCTGACCGTATCTGGATTTGATTGAACGCGATCTGAAAACTCGAAAGGAAGTCTAAGCTAATTGACTGGCTCTGACCTGCCAAATAAAAGCCGATTGGAATTGACCTGGACTCTTCATGATTCGACAGACAATGAGTGGCTGAAACATGAACTGATCTAAACTTGAATTTGATCATGATCTAAACACCTTACTTGACTGAATTTGAAGCTGACTTCCTTAAACCTGAATTTCCTGGGTGATGACACGAAACCGAATTCCTTCGAGATGATCTAAAGTCAATTTAATCTAGGGAGCGACTCACATGTTAATATACTCAGACCTGTCCTTACCTAACTGAGGCTATTTTGACCATGTTCTTCCCTCATATGATCGGACCATTTTTGATCTATTCATATGGTTATTATGTTATACGGGTTGCAGATTTGAAAACCTGAAAAAGTTTGATGTGCAATGTAACATGTCGAAATTGCAATTGGTTTCCTGACGCTTAAGTTTCTCGAGGCATAACGATTATATGCACACAGTTTGAAGATCATTCTACTATCTGTCAAGTAATTCAAACTTTTGGCCCTGATCTCTATTTTTAAACAGGTATCTCCTTAGTAGGAAACAGAAACAATGAAACTTCCTGAAATTATTCTAAATGTTTCTAACAAAGAATCCTTAATCCCTGTCATGACCAAATTTTGCCGAAGATCGGCAGAAACTTACAACAAAACTATTTATCAAATTTTACTGGATTATAAAAACGTGAGCTACTGCCGAGTTCTCTAGATTGTTTTCCAGAAATAGTCTGAGTATTCTTTCAAGTATTTGGATTTTGACTTTTCAAAAATAGATAAATCTTTAGATGAAGAATCATGAACCAGGACATTCATGCTGCTGAATAAGCATACTTCAATAGCCCTTTGTTGGTAGTCTGACAGATCGTCAGAGCTTACAAGCATTGCCTTTGATAAAGATTACCGAAAACAAGGCTTTGGACAAGTCAGAATTTATACCGCATTATGCCGAACGAGAGGCTTATACCAATATTAAATGTACCTAATTTGATTTCGCTGCTTAAGGAGTGCCAAAACGAGTAGCTACTTAGTAATCCTATTCGGCCCAATCAAACTCCCCAAAATTTCGGTCTGTTGTCTGATGTTGTATACTTTGAGGAGTCTCGAACCATCAAAGACTTAAAATTCTAGTATTGTCAAAATAATGAACTTGGGATATGAATTTGATCTGCTTTTGATTGAGAAAGTACGCTAGAAACTAAACTTAAATCTTTGGTTTCAAAAATCCTTTTATCTTAATGAATTTTAAGCTAGGATTGTTAAAGGCTGGGCCTTGTTAAGATAAACAGCAAACTTTGAATTTGCTTGTGAAAACAATTTTGACCGTTTCCAAATTTCAAAAAATTGCTTAAAAGGCTGGAACTTATTATGGATGATAAAAACAGCAAGTCTTGAATGAACTAAAGTGAAGTTTACATTCTGAGTGGGGAGGGTACTTCCATTGTTCAATATACTCGACATGCCAACCGAATAGGTTACTTTTCAGCCACCAGTTCCCTACATAAAATATGGGTTGGCTTTTCGCTTCTACATGGGCAGTATAGTCTGTAAAAACACGGGTTGGTTTGAAAACCTGAAAAAGGGTTTTCTTCGAAATCAATTAAATGGTATTGGTATTGGTGAAATGCGTTTTAGCTACGCCAATGGCTTTTCCGTGCGAGGACCAAAAGTATGTGCCCACCGCCCAGCAATTTAGATCATTAGATTTTTTGTAAGAAAATCTCGCACGATTTTGGCCACTCGAGGTCTATGGGTTAAAACAGGGTCAACATCTCTGCCATAGAAATTATCTCTCATTGCATATCCTGGAAACATATCCTCGACAAGGACAGTGCGAATTTCTTCATAAAATTTTCTCTTAAGAAACAAGTCTCCGTCACCCCCCATGTATGCAGTATGCTGGTGACATGGACATTGGTCAGCTGTTCTAATATTATAGAAGGGGATATGGGTATTTGGTAATGTAGTAGAACAGCATTTTATTTTTAGAGAAAAACTAACTGTTAACAAGTAAAGTTAATTTGCTGTGATCTTCGTCATTCTTTTTTATTAGATATTATTTTCAATAAAACAGAAAAATAAGCATGTAATAACCATTTTATTTGAGACGCATTTAAAATATTTTTCTAATAAGGGTTTGGGATTACAAGGCTTCAAAAGCATGCACGACAGGAACGATACAATTTGAAAGCAGCAAGGAACTTCGCAAAGCAGGGCTGTGCAATTAGTATCGTTAATTTCCTACGGTTCCTCTTACTAAATGCTACATCAGCACGCTAAAAATTGTGCAAAAGTCAAGTTTTGTTGTTGTATTAGCTGAAATAGCATCCCCACAGTTCGTCTTCAATTGGCTACTATTACTTTAATCCGCGAAAATATAATATGATATTCTGAAATTTTGTTTTGCGATTCTTATGTTTGTCCATAATGAATATTTTAGACTTGGACAGAATCCACATCAGAAGACCCAGGACATTCATGCCCCTCTGACATAAAGCTGCTTGCTAGTCTCGTTATCGAGTTGGTTTTGCACGATCAATCGAGGCTGCGAATGCGAAGATTGGCTTTGGATGAACGATTAAAAGAAAACACACGGCTTTTGGCATCAAATTTATACCGATTTCCAAGGTAGGCTTAATATCAATACTTTAATTGTTACCGTTACATTAGCATTATCGCTGCTTCAAGGCAGTGCCGAAACGCAGATTAAGCTACCTTATTTCAAGTCCGTAGTTCGGCCCCTGACTTAGATGCCCTCCCCCCGAAATTTCTCGTAGTTGGGCTTTTTTGCTATGCTTTGCCAAAAGGGCCATCAACGGCCATCCCAAATACCTTTAATAACCTCGCTATGACAACACTTGAACTTTTAGTCATGTTTCGTATATCTGTACCAGTTTGGATCCGATCCATAGTGTACACTAGAACTTAACAGAATCAGAGATGAACTGGGTGTGAATATTGCCTGAAATGATATCGTATTATTAGGTCCCGTGTTATCGTATTTTTTTTCGAGCCAAAAGGAACAATGAAAAAGCTTTCGAAATCTGGGATTACTATTCAATGAGTATGAGTACCGCACGATTTATGAGTACTACAGCTACAATCTATTTTACTAAACCCATAAAGCTAACAGTAAAATCAAGAGTATCTCATTGCGTATCCTTTCATTTTGTAGCTGGCTTGTTGCCCTTCTTGATGGCCTACTAAACACGACGGAGTCAAATCGTTTCTCAAATCAAGACGATGATACAGAGGTGATAAAATTCATGAAAACACCTTCAATGTTGCTCAACCAGTGCATGAACCCATTCTCACTCCCTGCATATTTCCCCGCACTTCACGATCTCCTTGCAACTCTGTATTCAACGGAACAGACCGAACGGAGAACAGAACGAACTTCTATAAGTTCTATAACCAAATCAACAGTATCCTTGTCGAAGATCCACGATTCCGTCAGTCCGGGTAATATCATCAGAGCATCTCAACTGCTTCCTGGGTTACTGGAGGTTCTCGATAACGAGGGTATAGACCTTCTGCTTACTTTTCTTCTGCCGCTGTTCTCAAATAAAGAAACAAAACTAACCGCTTTTTTGAACATGTTTCACAACCTAGGCAGCGCTATGGGCCTTCAGAAATCGCTGAACGCTTTCTACAATGATCTACAGAAGCTTTACGACAATTGCAGTCAGTTAAACCCTGATGAATGGAAACTTCTCGACCAGAGTTTCATCTCAAAGGTCATCACGGTTTTCGGCCTAAGTTGCTTTCTGGATCGCTTTATTCCGTTTGTTATTGATGGTCTCGTCGAAAATGTCGAGAGCTCTTCTTCGAAAGAACAAAGCGACACTGGAAGCCTGGACCAGAGTGCTGAAAACCACGAGGAAAAGCTTGCTGGTGATATCGAGGACAGGATTGAAAACGAGTTTCTTCGAGGTCAGATCGAGACTGAATCAAAAGGGGGTTATGAGGATGCTTTTGATAAAGAGTCTCATATTAGGACTTCGAATCGAGAAAAATTCGAGAGTTTTTTGGAAGATGACGAGGATGGCATGACGTTATTTGATAATAAGGCTTTGGACGGGAGAAAATTGCGAGATCCGGCGTGTTTACAAGACTGGAATCCATTATAGAGGATGAGCGAAGTGTGAAAAGGGGGGAGTTCGTGGAGATTATCGAAGAGGTTGAGGAGATAGTTATTGACGCTGAAGGGCAAATAGGGTGGAAAAAGCCACAAGATCACGACGTCATTGCAAGTGAAGTAAACAGTGAAGGAGCTGGAAATGAGCCTTGTGGTGATATACAGGCCTCGTTATCAACAGAATCGAACAACGAGGCTATGAAAGAAGGGACTTCACATGCTGCTGATAATGATAATGATGGAGGACAAAAATTAGGTGATGAAGTCAAGGAGCTACCGTTACGTCATGCGCAGAATTTGGAAAGTTCTCTGACTTTGAGTCAAAATGAAAGCGAATTGTCGAATTGCGACATAAATAACGCCATGTCGGATCCACTGTCTCGTTTTGCTGACGTAGACAATAATGTATCAACAGACCTCAGCGACTGGATTCGAGGCGAAAAGAACAGTGCGGATGATGAGTGTAATGAAACTGAAGAAGACCAAAGCGCCTACAGTGTTGACAGCATGGGAACTGAGGATAACTTCAAAGTTTTTGATTCGACGTTCGGCGATACGATCTAAAAAGCGAGGCGACCAGTCGCCGTTCATGATCGTATCCTCAGACGACGAATTTGTCAACAATGAAGTCGCCCACGAGGAATCTCCTGATGACCTCGCCGAGCTAACTATTGATAAAGAACCGGAAACGGATGTCCTTGAAGATATCGAGAAAATCTCATCATCAAACTCCTTGAAATCACTGGAACACGATTTGTCGCCTCAGGATCTCTCACTTGCTTCCCTTCGGTGGATCGTACCGTGGCTCGGACCTGTCGTTACGACTCGGTATGTTGTCAACGCAGTTTTAAAGAAATTGCCGAGAATTTGGTTGAATGTTCGGAATACCGAGCTAACTAACGATGTTTTGGTTGAGACCTTGGCGAGCAGGAGAAAGCATCTCATGGAATGTGTTGTTGATGTTGTAAGAGTATATGGGAATTCGTTCGTCTTGCATCAGTTCATTCCGTATGCTGTACATGCTGTAAGTACTGAAAT